>JAPPVO010000002.1:74577642-74685423 GCA_030407325.1 Camellia japonica
TTGTTACAGTTTGCGGCGCCATCCAAATAAGGGGCAACTTTCCGTTGCCATTCAACGCGCTGCGGTGTCGTTCAAACAAGGGGCAACTTTCCGTTGCCATGCAGCGTCCTTCGGGCAAGGGGCAATTTTCCTTCGAATCCAAGGTTGCACGTCTCGAGAGTAGGTTTCGTGCTTGTTGAGCATTGGCCGTTTGCGAAAATAGTTTTTGAGAATTTTTACTGAGGTTGACTAATTCTCTCGAAAATTATCCCATTTTTTTAAAACTGGACCATTTCTTGGACCCAAAAAAGGAAAATTTTCAGTGCTCATAGCCTGACTTGCATGATTTTAAATCAAAAATTGAACAAGCATGTTAATCTAACTCTCATGTTGGTCAAAACTGTTTTAATAGAAAGCAAAAACAAAAAAATGGTCAAAATGATGAACTAGGGGCACAGTTGAGTCAGGTTTTCTGTCTTTTCCCTTTATCAACGCGCTTGCCAAGAAGGGCATCACACCTGCCAAGAAGGGCACAACTAAGGTTAATAACGGAAGACTGAAAGCTCTTTCACCCTCCGAGCAACGAGGTATCAAGCCAAGTGCGAAACACGAACTGGAATGGGGCAAGATATTCCACTCCCTCATTTGAACAGATCTAACCACATCCAAGCTCCCCGGCAGAGCACCATCAACCTATGTCAGCTGCAAATTCGCTACACACTCATTTGTAGCACAACCCCTCTGTGGGAGAAACTCACTGGCTGTGTGCAGAAGAAGAAGAATCTAGCTAAGTGCTAGGGACAAGAGCCCGCAACTTCCTGTTTATCCATCAACCACCCAAGGGAGGGATAAAAAATGAGAGATTGAAGAATAGAGAGATGTGCGTTGAGAGAAAAAGTGAGAAAAGGGCTTTTTCAGAAAAATAGAGCTTAAGGGCCGAGTGATGTGAGAATCACAAATGAGAAAGGGCGGGAAACACTACCCGGTGAAACAGGCTCCCTGCACACGTCTGAGTGTCGTGTCTTTTTGTTTTATCTCGATTCTTGTTTTGAGTCGTCTCGAGTGTTACTCGATGTGTCTAGGTCGTTTACCTTTTGTTTTTCTATGTTGAGTCGTTTTGGCTGTGGTCAGTTGTAGACTCAATACCCGGTTGAGAACCCTTTTCTCATTTCAATTTCAAAAATCGTTTTGTGCTCAGAGTGCCGTGTCGTTCTCCACATTTGTGCAAAACAGGATTGGTTCTTTCATAAAGCCACAGGGTCCACCCCCGATTAGTGTGAACAGTAGAACAAGGGCCTATCTGAAGCTATTTAGGTTCCGGACTGCAAAGCAAAAGAAAAGAGGGAAAATTTGGAGCATCTCAGTATGTTTCAACCCTAGCAAAATCCGAGACTGCATTCCAGGTGCACCTTTTCAGGCCTCGCCGTTTCTCTGGAGTATAGTGTATCTCGACCCCAAGTGAAAGCCTGCTTCAAGTCAAAATGGCAGTCCAAGCAGCACCCAAGGGTTTCACATGCAGATGTTATCTCTCTCCAATATGAATAGGGTGTGCCCTTTTTGAGCTGAGTATGTTGTGAAGTCCTCTAAGAGGCAAATCAGAGGCACCAGAGTACATATTTGATGCTCCTCTATTGCATAGAATGTGAGCTTTCATATACACTGTTGTTGCATGCGTGCCGCGCATCGTTATGATTCATGCATAGAATATGCTTGCTTTCGATTCCGCATAGAATACGCTTTACTTGTTTCATGCATAGCATATGCTTGCTTTCAGTATTGCATAGACAATGCCCCCATACTTGCATAGAAGCTGCATTTTATCGCATTGTCTTGTGCACTTACACTTTGTATCTCACTTGCACTGTCTTGTGTATCTTGTGGCTGTATCTCACTCATACTATCTTGTGCATTGCATGTCAATCGCGCTGTTTAGCGTATCGCACTGTCTTGTGCATTTCAAATCAATCGCGCTATTTTGCGCATCGCACTGTTCTGTGCAGTTTACATTCGCACTATTTTGCGCACCTCAATCGCACTGTTTTGTGCAGTTTACATTCGCGCTATTTTGCGCATCGCACTGTTTTGTGCAATTTATCATTCGCGCTATTTTGCGCATCGCACTGTTTTGTGCAATTTATCATTCGCGCTATTTTGCGCACCTCAATCGCACTGTTTTGTGCAGTTTACATTCGCGCTATTTTGCGCATCGCACTGTTTTGTGCAATTTATCATTCGCGCTATTTTGCGCACCTCAATCGCACTGTTTGTGCAGTTTATATTCGCGCTATTTTGCGCATCGCACTGTTTTGTGCAGCTTACATTCGCGCTATTTTGCGCACCGCACTGTTTTGTGCAGTTTATCATTCGCGCTATTTTGCGCACCTCAATCGCACTATTTTGTGCATTATATCATTTGCGCTATCTTGCGCGTCCCACCTACACTTGTTGGTGCATTACACTTCACTCGCGCTATTTTACGCATCGCACTATTTTGTGCACATTACTTGCATTGTGCATGCATTGCATCGCGCTATCTTGCGCACCTTACCTGCACTTGTTAGTGCATTGCATCGCGCTATCTTGCGCACTTTATCTGTATCGCACTGTTTTGTGCATTCACTCTGCATCGTACTGTCTTGTGCACTCTCCGGTCTAGGAGACCTTAAATCCTGTATCTTCCTTCGCACTATCTTGTGCACTCTCCGGTCTAGGAGACCTTAAATCCTCTAAAGGTGCAATTCCTTTGGTGTTTGTCGTGCCCGAACGACTTCCGGTGGCCTGGTATAGCCACCTGCCTGTGTTTGCGGTGAGTTCCTAGGAGACCAACTGAGACGGTGGAAACTAGAGTTCGAATGGCTCATGCCTAGAACGCAAAGGTTCGGGATTTCCGGGACTAAAGTCTGGTTTAAATACCCAGGGTATATCCTCGGCTTGAAATCTGTATGGCAGCCCCATAGATTGAGATAGCATCTGTATGCGCCTCAATTCTGGATACTAATCCAACCTAGTCTGTCACCCTGTTGGAGAATAGGGAAAGCTGCGACCATAGTCAGGGAGAAAAGTAGTACCTGTGGTTCAACCAAGAAGAAGCGGAAGATCCCCAGCAGCATGAGGTAAGTCATTGCCAATTGCTCCTGTAAGGTACCTTTACCTCTCAGCTATTACATTGCATTTTAGCCACTACATTACAGTGCATTGCATGAATCCTCAATCTTCAAACCGGTTTCGCGTAGCGTATAAGTCCAATCTTCAAACCGGCTTCGCGTAGCGTATAAGTCCAATTTTCAAAATCTTCCTGCATATCATTTTGCATCCTGCCCCTGAACTACGCTGGTTTGATTCCTTGCAAAGGATACGTAGGCAGCCTGCGGGCACAACCATTTATTTATCTATATTTTGTTTGTTTGTCCAAGTCTTCGGCCTTGTCAAAAATGGGTCGTCTCTGGGCTTTGACATTCACTCCAGTCATTGTTATGACTATCGAGTTCTGTCAAAGAGGGGCAACTGTAGACACCCCATTTTTGACCGTCCATAAGACTTGGACGCGACTGATGGTTTACATGGTGGAGAAAATTGTGCAAGGGAAAGGTCCAATTTCTTCGGCAAAGAGAGAGAGTCAAATCTCAACTTCATACCCCTGTTCTGGACCAAAACAATCTTGATCAAAAGATTTTAGACTTAAAACCCTCTCTTTCAAAACGTTTTTGAAAATAAAGTTTCTGCGATGTTCCGATGCTCGCATTTTGTCAAACGTCGCGCTTTTCGGTAAACCGAGCAAGGACAAAGTGGAAATGAATGAAAGAGAGATGAAATCTTTGAAAAATCTTTCAAAACACCTTACTTAGGGGTTTGGAGTTGAAGAAAAGAGGAGAAGAGGGAAGAAATCCAGTTGGGGGTAAAACGGGCATGAACCGTTAAGAGAGAGTCGAGCAGCCCTCGCCGAATCGGGCCTATTCATTTGGATACGTGGAATCAAGCTATGAGGCCACCACCGTTGGAAATCCTACTCCCGGGCTTCATTTTGCACTCAAGAATCTCCTAAATTCAATTCCGGACGGAGGAGATATGGTTGATTGAAGTAGGGCATCACTCCGGTTGGACCGAAATCTGCGCGGTTTCACGGAAACTGGCATAACTTTTCCCATAGGAGGAATTTTGATGCAAGGTTTGCGCCATTGGAAAGCTAACTTCCGGGGCTTCAATTTGGACACTTGAATGGCCATCATTGGACTTCCCAATCACCCACCGGCCACATTTCTTTCCGGCAGCCCATTTTTTTTGCCCTAAAAGTAGCTAGCCGGCCAGAAAACCTAGCCGGCCGGCCACCTATTTGGTGAAATGACTTTTTTGCCCTTTTAAACTAGCCGGCCATGCCCTCCTCTCCAAGTGTGTCCTAGAAGTGAATTTTGTTTTCCACTACACCCATGTCCGAGGGTTTGGCCATTTTGGGGGGAAACTTGGCTTGTTTTCCCTCCATTTTTTCCCCCCCTTTTTCCACCCATTTTGCCTATATAACAGCAGCCCAACTCTGGTTTTAGGGTTGAAAAAAATTGGTCTTGGAGCTCTTGCATCATATCTCTCTCCATCTCTCTCATTTCCTTCAAAAATTCCTAAGTTCTACACCCTTTGTTCATCACCACCTAGCACCACCACCACTACTCCATTTCCAGCAGCTTGGGGAGCTTTCCAGCAGCTAGGAGGCAGCATATCTCAAGCCAAAAGGGAGCCAAGGGGTAGTCTTCAAGGGTAAGCATCATTTCCCCTCTTTTTGACTCATTTTGGTATCATTTTTTAGCCCTATTTTCTTGCTGTTTTGAGATCCGACCCTAACTGAAAGGAGCATTTTTTTTAGCCATTCTTCATGTTTGTTTAAGGGCTCAACCCTGTTTGAGCCCCCCATTGTGCACTTGCTTCAATACCCTCTTGTATGCCATTATCTTGCATGATTTTTCTAGCCTATGTGTGATCTGTTTTCGAGCATAATATAAACTGTAAGTTGGCTTATTTTGAGCCCCTCTACAACATTTTAGAAGGACTCAACACTGTTGGGGGCCTCCATGTGGCACTTTCCATTATACCCCTCTTTGGCCCCCATTTTTGCATGCTTTGTTAGCTCATTTTAGCTTCTGTTTCCGGCCATGATCAGAACTGAAAATAGCCATATTTTGACCCCCTGGACATATCTCATTAAGGGTCTTTGGCTGTTTGGTGAATGCTTTGTATACCTCATGTTATAGCCTCTTGTTGGCCTACTTCTTGCATGGCATTTTTAGCATGTTTGTATATTGTTTGGGGGTTGTCATCTACTGAAAAACATCATTTTTTAGGCCCTCTTCAGTGTTGTAGAAGGGTCTTTTTCCATTTGGGCTTTGCATCTATCACTTGCTTCATTGCCTCCCTTGCGGAGCCATTTTTGTATGCCATTTTAGCCCTACTTGTGCTTGCTGTTTGGCCATGTTTTGAACTGTAGAAATGCTAGTTTTGGGGCTGCCTTGCTTCTTCTTTTTCATGTCATGTACCAATTATGTATGTATTGTATAGCTGTAGGCCATTTCATGCACCAAAATCCATGTTTCGGGGTCATTCCTTGCATCGGGTATCATTTTACCGGGTTTCGGGGCTGTTTTGCCCCTCATCTTGCCACTGATTTTTGCATGTTTGCATATCATATTCCATGTCTTTGCCATGTCTCATTAGAGTGGCATTTCGGTGCCTGAGGGTCCGTCTTCGGTTTGCGTGCACGCGGGCACACATTTCGAGTTGTCTTGTTTTCATCTGATGGCCTCTTATGTGAGTGTGGCTGAGGCTCTCTCATGTTGGTGTAAGCCCATTATTGCATTGCGTATGCCATTTCACCCATAGCATTGTGTATGCCCGGTTGTGTATTACCTCGTGTAGCGTGTATGCCATTCCATAACATTGTGCATGTTAGGATTGTATATTAGTTGCATTTCACGCATATCATGCATGTTGCATCGTGTTCGGGATAGGAGTTAGCCCGGGCACGGGAAACGAGGTGCGTTCCGTACTCCGAGTAACGGAACGTGTCTCAATTCCCAAGTCACCGACACTCCGGATTATCCATGATGGAGTTAGGTTTTGTTGTAGTGTTCATATGCATTCATTCTATATTGAGTTGTGCAATTCGGCTCCTCGGCCATCATGCATTGAGATGCGTGATTGGTGGTACGAGGATCGAGACATGCATACATTTGTGAAAATACATTGCTATGCCCCTTTCCTGCTCTCTGTTGCAGCATATCAAGAATCAGCGATCTTCCGAGGCTTGGCGCGCTTTTCAAGAATCATTGCAAAACAGAGGCTAATCGGGGCATCGCCGTGGATTTCCGCGCAAAGCAGCCCAAACATATATCATTCATCAGAATCAAGGCAGCCCCTGGCTTGCATGCCAGTTTACAGTTTTTTTTCTTAGTTAATTTGTTAATTAATTAGGGATTTGTATATTATTTGGACTGTATTATTTGGACCGTATTATTCTTTTATTTGGGACTGTATATTTATTCGGACCCTCTGCGCGAGGGCATAATTGTAATAAGTGTGGGTGAGTGTGATGTATGTCTTCCAACCCCACGTCTTTCTTCCCTTTTATTTACCCGCTTATGATGGTTAGATATAGGGCATATTTCAATTAGCATACAGTATGACAGCATGTTTGCATCATTCATCTGTTTTGCACACACCGGGCTCGGCGCATCATACAAACTGCATTTGTATTTTAATTCCAAATTGAATACGTGTTAGTTGTAGCATTCCATATGCCATGTTTAGAATAGCCGAGCCTGCTATAGTTGCATCTTTGCATGTGTTGCATTAGGCATTTCTGTATATTTAGGATCATGCATGATTTCTAATGAGCTTCTGTTTTGGCTTGGAGTACTCGGTGAGTTTTTATGCTTTAGCATCCTTGCATGCGTGTGAGTGACTGCCATGATAGCATGCTTGCCATGAGGCTATTTGCTTATGTGATATAACTGCCTGAATGCCTGTGGGTGAAGGTTGGGTTATTTGAATTGGGACAATGCATTGATTGTTTGTTTTAAGCCCACTAGATAGTGGCAAAATCATGTTTTCTAAGCCCACCTGAGGGTGGCAAATTCACGTCTTAGCCTACCTGCGGGTAGCACCAGCAAACCATCTTTCAAAAGCAAACATGAAATGTTTTGTTCCAATTCAAGTGATCCAGTCTATACTTGTATGCTGTGCGCATCACATAGTAATCTAGGCTAATAACCGGAATAAGAACACACAATGTTTTCAAAAATAGATATCATGGTTAGTAGAGGCCGGTCTTTGACCGAGCGAGCGGGGGTGCTCACGAAGTGACCTTCCCCAATCGTACCCAAGTTCCCGAACCGAGGCAACTTTGGTGATGACGGACACGTGGCCTTTGGCACCGAGTCAGGGTTTCCTAAATTTCCCATTAAAAAACATTTAGGTGGCGACTCTGTATCTGGCAAAGCAGTCCATGTTTGGCACTTCTTTCCAAAAAAATCTATTTTCAAAATCGATTTGCAGGATTTGGACTCTTTGGTTCAAGATTAAGAACCGTGACATTTGAGTCCTTGAACTGTAGTGACCCCAATAGGAACGGAACGGGACTTAACCCTCCCGGGGCGTTCGGGGACGTCTACAGTCTGTATATGATGTATGTATATACTGTTATGGTTTTGAATGTGAATATGTGCAGAAAATTCTTTTTGCATACAAACTGTCACAGCTCATTGGACATCTTTTATTACTGTTTTGGCTTCCACCAGCCCCTGTACTCTGTATTACTGTCTTTACTGTTAAGCAGGTCTTCGATAATCACGGATTACTGGCCGGTTACGGTACTAAATCCATAGGGGCGGGTTTGAGTCGTGACATAATTGCTAAAAGGTCGTCTCGAAATGTCAAAAATAAGCAACAAATTTTTTAAAATGTCACTAATAAATATACTTTAATGGACAAAATAATTTGTTCTCAAAGGGTTTATCTTTTTAGACAAAAAATTTAGTCCAAAAAAGATAAAAATTCATCACTAATGTCCAATTTTCATTGTTAAAAATATAATATCGACACTTTTCACAACGAAAATATTTGGTCTCTAAAAAATAATTTTGTCCTTAAATTTTGGTCCCAAAAACTTTAATTTTTTGTAATGTATTTTAATTATGTAAGTTTTTTTATATATTTTTTGAATTATTAATTTAATTTTTTATTAAATAGGTTAAATATTAGTATTATTTTAAAGATTTTGTTGATATTTTTTGAATAATATTAATTTTATAAAAATTGAATTTATATATTAAAAATTATATGTATTTTATTAAAATAAAATTGAGTAAAATTTGTTTTTTTTTTTAATTAAAAAGTGAGTTGAGTGATGTGATGTGATATGTGCTGTAGAGAGAGAGAATAAAAAAAAAAAAAAAAGAGTCCATGTGTATGACGTGTGAGGAGGTGAGTGTCTATGTCAGTAAGGGTAAATTAATCTTTTTGACATAGATATTAACAACGTGACAATTGTAGACAAGTCCAAAACTATAGAGGAGAGGTCTTCGTATTTCCAAACATTACGCCAAAACCACATGGGGATTAAGTGATTTTTTGCCCTATTTTAATTGCAACACATTTATCGTTTAATTTTTTTTGTTTTGTATCAAATAAGTCAAATAGAAGATCACGATCCAAATTTTGGATGGAAAATTGTGATGTACAATACAATCACGTGTGTATTAGTACTCTTTTTTTTTTTTTTTTAAATCTACAAAATAAAAACTTTATTAATGAAAACAAAATGCAGTACATATGAAATACATCAATATAGCAATGTAAAAGCAACAAGCATCATAGTGAACCTTCTAATCCCAACCAGGTTGGTACCAAGAGAAACACTCAATCATGTGCAAGTTCAAGTCAAAAGAGTTGGGGAGAAACCAATCCAAAAAAAATAAATAAATAAACCAAAATAAACTACCAATCATATAACCACCTCACCAAGTTTCAAGAAACAAACTAGGTACGAAACCACTCAAACACACTACCAAAATGACCACCCAAATCATATGGCCACCCAAATCTTCATATAACACACAGCAATATCAGCAGCAGCAGAAAGAAAAACAGTGATAAACTCCTCCCCTGCTTCACCTCTATCATAACTAATATGGAGCAACCATCCAGCATCAGACCACCAAGATTCCCAACTCCATCAGTCCACCATTCGTTTGTAGATTACACAGACATGAGGCATCCTTACAGCAGCAGGACATCCCAACACCAAGCATCCTCATAGCACTCCCCTCGTACCACCACCCAAACAAAATCTAATATGCTCCAATTTGAAAATAAAATCATGCATTGTGAATTGATTATCCCTAAACACTTCATTGAACCAAACAATCATTCTAAACTTATCAATCACTCAGACCTGCCACATTTGGACAACATCCCAAACAAGCATTCATTAGTACTCTTAATGACATTTTATAAGTGGGAGTGCCTTTTTTGTATAGTTATATTTCAAACATTAGTTAAAATCTAAATGATACAGATTTGTTAGAATATGACAAAAGTAGAGAAAGAAAAAAGGAAAGTTAAGATGAAGCTTAATAGAATCTCAAACACAATGGTAAGAAATGCAAAAAAGAAACAAGCACTTTTTTTTTTTTTGGTTTGAACCTACACAGATAGGTCCGGATTTGGATGTTGAAAAACAAGTTTTCATTTTCACTTTTTTTCCCCCTTTTTTGTTCAATAAGAAAAAGAAAAGAAAAAGACAATGGTAAGACATGCAACAAACGAAGCAAGTAGTTGTTTTTTGGACCCATACACACTTGTCCACAGATTGGAACTAGTTTCATCATTTTCACATTTCCCCCCCACTTTTTGTTCAAAAAAAAAAGATTTTTTCTTTTTCTTTTCTATTAATTTTTTTCGTGACAATAATATTCAAACCTAAAAATTATCCCAATTTTTTCCCTGAGTTTACTAATTGAGCGAGTCTTACAAAATAAATACAATGACTAAATCAATGAAAGTGGACTATATATATTTTCTCGGTCATTTTTAGTGTGAAAATGCTGCTGATTTTAATTATTCTATTATTCAAGTTTTACTTTAAGGAACAATATATTGCTTAACATAAGACTAATTCATTTTAATTTGGATTAGTCTTAGTTAAAACTAATCCATTTTAATGAACCAGGATTACAAAACTAGAAAAACATCTACCATAATCATTTGAAACAAAAAAACCATGGCATTTAAAAAAGAACTATGATCTATATAGACGGCTGATTTAGTTAAAACATGAATTATAAGCTCAAGTCACCATTTTGCTTTGGAATACATAATAATATGAAATTTTATACATAAAACAAAAAATTAGAAATGCAAGTACTAAATAAGTAGGATGATATAAAGATTGGTCACCCAATGTTATCAAATTTAGCAAATTCCAAAATTTGAAATTGTGAGTGATTACTGCCAACTTTTTTTTGCTAGAAGTGAATTGCCTTAGACATGTACTCATGGTTGCAACATTATAACATCTCTTATATATATACCGTTGTCTATACTTGTATCTGTCAGCAAAATTTGTTGTTTTTGATACTGACAGTTTTTAACTTTACAGAGTCAAGACAACGCGGATAAATTGGAATTAACTTAATTAGCTTTATAGGAAAGGCTTATCTAAAAAGAAACAAATATTAAAGGAATAGTTCAGTGCGTTGCTAGATGACAAGATTTTAATTTTAATCAATTTATGGTTATAATCACTATAATAAATAGATAGATTTTTTGATGAATTAAAAACCATTATAATTATGCATACAATAATTCTATGCAATTGGCGGCGGTGAAAGGACCACCCGCTAACCAGAGCAGTCTGGTTAGCAACCAAATCAGGTCAATCTTTTGTTTCTACCCTATACAATCACACTGATTTAGAGCATGGTGAAGTCAAGAGTTCTAGCAGATTGGTGTGGATCAAGTACCTCCCACCTAAAGTTCAATTTTTTGGATGGCTCGCATGGAAGCATAAGGTAAAAACATCAGTGTTCTTGTACAGAATTGGAGTGCTAGATGATAATGCTCTCACTGTATGTATTTTCTGCAAAGCTGAACAAGAAACCGTTGAGCATGTGCTTATTTGGTGTCCTATGATCTGGAGAGTTTGGACTGGTCTCCTGCAATGGTGGGGAGCTCATTGGGTGGTGCCTCAAACTGTTGACGGTTTATTGCAGTGGTGGGCTAGGAACAAGTTCATGAAAGCTGAAAAAAGAATTTGGAATGCTATCCCTTTGGTGGCTCTCTGGTCCATTTGGAAGCACCGGAATGATTGTCTCTTCCAAGATATCCAACCAAACATGGAAGAACTACTTGAAGTTATCATTGCTAGGCTTGCAATTTGGTTAAAATCCACATCCAGGGTCTTCAATTTTCAGTCACTGATTTTATGTATAACCTGGTGCAAATTAGATTTTGTTTAGGTAGGAGAGTGTAAGGTTGTATTGTCTTTAAGGTTTGAGGGGTTTTGAGTTGGAATCTTGCTAACTCTTTTTGGGGCTTGGAATTGCACATGATTAGTTCTGCTATGGGTGCCAACCTAGTTGGGATGCATTGCTTGGACAATGATGCATTTTTTTCCAAGCTTTTGTAATTTTTGAGTTTTAATGAAAATTATTTTGCTTGCTGCTCAAAAAAAAAGGACCACCCGCTTAATGAGCTGAAAAGGATTAACTTGAAGATAACCAAAAATAAAATAAAATTTGCAGTAAATTAAATTTGTCAATGACAAGGTTTCTTGCACTTCAACTTCGCTATTAGGTGTGTTCGGCTTCTTAATTAATTTTGTTTCTTCTTAATTAAAGCGGATTGATTTATTGTGGAACACAAAATGGTTTACTAGAATGCTATTCGGCAATGCCTTTACTAGATATTTTCTTCCTATAATATGTTAAAACTTATTGATGGAACTCATATAAATTAACCATTCTTGCAAGTTAAATTATGCTGAAGAGGAATAAAGACAAAGGATAATTGATGGTTAACAATCAATTAACATATGCTCATTAATTTTATAATCTCCAAGATAATTGTATTCAATTATGTATACAATATGGTAAAAAATCAAGAATTATTGAACTATGTCCGATAAATGTAGGATTTTGTTCATTTGATGAAAGTACTTCAGTAAATTTGGGAGATATAAAAAATAAATAAATAAATAAATAAAATAAAATAATAATATCAAAGAATTTTGTTAATATGTCACGGGATAATCATGAAATAAGATAAAAAAAAAAATTTTTTTGGATCATCTCTTCTTCAGTGATAAACCAAACAAATGCAAGAAAGACAATTCATTTGAGTAATGTATTTTATCAATCCTCCGCCTTTATATCCTCTCTTGAATTTTTTATTTTCTGTGGAAAAACTTAGTAATATTTTTTTTGATCGGTAAGAAAAATTTCATTAACAGCATGAAATTAAAGGTACAGGAAGACGACATGCTATGAGAGAGATTTAGAAGTATAAAAATACCCCTACTACTGCTACTCGCATCCATATTATATTGAATAATAAAATATAACTTTGTTTCTAATCTTTTCACCTAGATATCTCAAAAGAAAAATATCTAAAGTGTAGCTGTTAGGTTATCTCTTATGTTATCTCTATATCCTCTAATAAATTTTTGCCTTTTGAAAATTGTATCCTTTGGAATCTTCACTTTGTTAACAATGGACATGAAATAGGATGCCTTATGAGACGTGAAATTGGGTTGAAGATTTTGTGAAAACTAAAAAGCATTCTTGAAAAATAAAATAATTTGAAACAAGGCTGCATCTAAAACAGTTTTGAGTCTATCTATTGCATTTAAGCCCAAGGTTTAGCAGATGATCTTTTGACTATTGTATTTACAAGGCATATCTACCACATTAGGGTATCAAAGCTTGGCTTTTAATGGGTGTTACAATTCTCTGTATGAAGTACAGGGTATGTATTGCGTTAAATCTTCATTGTGAAAATGTTGATCATTAGGGCCCACGGAATCCTTAACTTAAAGTACTAAGCCATCAGCAAGATTGGGCAAAATGGCTTGCTAAATCACAAATTTTGTACATGTCCACTTTATATATCAGATAAATATTTGTGTTTCATTTGATAAGATTGTAGCACCTTATCAAAATCTAATTTATAACGGCTATATAAATTTTGAGTTAACCGTTAACCGTTTTTAGTTTAATATAAAAATTTGTAGATGATGAAACACTTCATTAAAATCAAAATTTCATTTCATCCATAAAATGGAGATGATCTGGATTCACCATTGACATTGTTACTAGTGATTTGTACTAATTCATTAATTTCAAATCAAAAGACCCATTAAAATAACTTATAATTTCAAAGGTTTCATTGTCCTATCATTTAGGTGAATTTTTTTGTATAAAAATTTTGTTTGCAAATTATTTTTCCACTAATTTTACATTTTTTGTTGGTACGCACCAAGTGGTTGTAGCCATCATATCCCATACTGGCTACAGGGTATAGAAATCTTTCAATGATCTCAAAAGAGTATCCACATTTACTACACAAACACACCAAAATGCTTATAAAAGCCCATGGTTTTGTATACTGAGTCTAACTATAGAGAACAAAGGCTTTTGCATCTCTGCTGTAATTTTCTTCTCCTATGGGTTTTTGTTTCTCTTGAGCTCCTCTCTCTCGATCAAAAAAAAAAAAAAAAAAGCTCCTCTCTCTCTGTCTCTCTCTCTCTGAGACACAGATAAAATTATATTCATATAATGGTTCGTAAGGTGGATATGAAGAAGATAGAGGACATAACAAAATGTCAAGTGACATTTTCGAAGCGAAGAAGTAGCTTGATAAAGAAGGCTCATGAAATCTCTGTTTGTTGCGACGTGGATATTGCATTCATCACTTTCTCTCCCTCCGGTCGAGTGAGCAAGTTTTGCAGCCAAAGGAGGTTAGTGTAAATTACTAGAGTTGAAGCACTTTATCATCATTTTCAGTTTTTCCCCTTTATTTGCCATTTTTTTTTTTTAAATTTTTTTTTTCCTTGTTTTGTAGGATTGAAGACCTGATTCATCGTTACATAAATCTTCCCGTAGACAAGAGATTTATGTATGTAACTATTCCAACTCTTCATTTTGTTAACTTGTAATTGGTAATCTTCATTCCTCACTAATTTTATTTCTTTTTTCTTTTTTCTCTTGAAATGGGATTGTTTGGAATGGACTTGGGCTGGTAAATGTGATTTAATTGTCTATGGTTAAACAGTCATATCAAGAATGTTCAGGTACTTTGCTTTAGTTAACTAGATTTATTTTTGTAGATTTGGTATTACTGTCTTGATGAGTAAAGTTGATAAAAATCTTGTAATTTTTTCATGTACTTTTTTTTTTTTTTTTGTGTAATTTAATTCATCACCTGTTCATATTCATGTAGGAGAAGCAGAAAAGATACACCAACTAGACCGCATTAAAGGCGATACTAACAAGCTTCAATATCTTGAAAAACAGTTAGATTCTCTGTCTTTGTCTCTACAATTCTTATTTATTTGTTTATTTATGATAATTTTAAGATTTCTAATTAACATCGTTTCGACTCTTAGTTTTTCATGCGTTGTCAAACAAAACTAAGTTGTAACAAACACAATTTTTCCTCTCTTTTCCATGTCTGTTTTTGTTTTTTTATAAATAAACGACAAGACCGATCTTATTTGTTCACTCATGTTACAAATTTGTTTGACAAACAATAGGAACATTCCCTTCTTTGTTTTTATTTTTTATTTTTTTTATAATTTTTAAAAACCATACATATTTAGTTTCATTAATTATAAAAATTGTCCCATCTAAAAAATATATATATATATATATATAAATTGTTACCAGGACGATTGTCCAAATTGATGGCTAAACAAAGGAAGGGTTTTAATTCGTTTGATAGATTTATAAAGTTGTATCGAGTTTTATTTATTTAGTTTTTCGCGTTTTCTATATAATAAAAATTATTATAAAAAAAATCTTGACATTTGAAGTGCTCTTTGTTTTTTGGAAAAACAGTATGTTTAAATCCAAAAAAAAAAAAAAAAAAAAAAAAAAAAAAAAAAAAAAAAACATAATTTTAAGATTTTGAGAGACATGCTATAACCTAGTCCAATTAAATGTGAATCTAGTAAAATCAAATTCAAATCCTACTATAGATAGAAAGATATGAAATCAAACAGATTGTAAATAATTATAATCCAGTTCAAGTATGAAAAATAGTCAATAATTTTAATTCATTAAATATTTAAACAAATTAAATAATTAAATAAGAGGCTAAGTTTAAGGGTGCAATAAGTATAATTGGATTTCCAAGGGTCAGTTCAAATCTTGTTGATGTTTAATATGTTGCTTATGATTCATATTTGTAAATCACTTTTGTGTTGTTTTGTTTTTGTTAAATGAATATTTTCTAATTAAATTTCATGGGCTTATGTTGCATTGTTGCTTTCTTGTACCAAATGGATTCTCCAATCCACTGAATGTAGAGTTGAAGTAAGTAAATCTTCACCAGAACATATATACATACAACATTACAACACACACATATACACACAATATCTTTAATTTAGGATAAACTTGTTGAATACTAACTCTGATTGTGTTTCTACTTTAGAACCTTGAGCTACAAATAAAAAAAAGGACATTAGAATTACAGATTTTGCAGGCTAATATCAGGTGAGGTTCATCAGAACTAGGTTCCTCTCTGTGTAGATATTCTAACACTTGTTTTTTCCATTTCTTTTAATATTTTGATATTGATCCCTTCTTTTTTTCGATGTTCTGTAGGGATTATGAACTGCTCCCAGAGCAAGAACCCTCTCTACATCAACTCATGTGGTGCGAGAGAAACTTGAAACAGTCTTTGGAAAAAGTGGTAGCAAGAAAAGTGAGTTTCCATTGCTCGTGCACATTAATCTCCTATGACACCAAGTAGGATGGTGTCAGCATTACATCTAATATTTGTTCATATGATACCACTTACTCAAATTTTGTTCAGAATGTTGCAATTGATTCTTTGTCTACTTTTTTTGCCAGAATGCATTGAGTGGTAGCTATTCTTCCTTACAAAGCCAACCCAACACTCAGGTGCAAATTATAAATTTGAGCACTGCACCATCATCTTTTAATTATGGTTTCTACTTGGGTGCATAAATTTTTTGTACTATGATTTATTATACTACATCTAACATCAATCTTGATTAGGTGGAGATGGAGAACCAAGGCGGTATGCCACTTTCATGCTACATTGATGGAAGGGATCTGAGTTGGGTTCCAAAAAGCCCTCCTTCTAGGCAGCTTTTAATGCAACTTGATCCTTGGATTAGTCCTTACAGGTTTACATGTTATCAACAACTTAATGGCTATTGATTTTCACTATTTACTTAACACCTTTTGTGTCCTAGTCCTTTTCCCCCCTTAAATGTTATCACAATTTTTCGATCACTAGAAGTTTGATAATTTAGGGAAGTGCTCATGAGGCAACAATTTTAGCTAGTAAAGAAGTCTTGTTTTAACAATCTATTAAACCCTAAACCATTCACTGATCTTTAAGAAAAACAAGAATTAACGCCTACATTAATTATTGTTTTATAAGATCAAATTTAGAGTATCGATAGACATGTAGGTTGATATTATTTTTTTTTTTTTTTTTGTCTCTTGATACTGATATGGGATTTAAATTATTTTCATATCAGCCAATTCATGTTCATAACTTATTAGCAACTCAATCATAGCTAATTTGGCTGCTATAAAACACTTTCTTCATGGCTGATGAATTTTTTAAAATTCATGGTTGCATCACCCGATTAATGATACATAGTACTCGATACTCCTCATATTTTCATTGCGACTCTCAATACTGATTCGTCTACCAATCATGCCTTTATTCAAAGCCTTGTTTCAAACTTTTAGTCAGTTTTCCTTTTCTATATGACTGAAAAGTAAAGGAAAAGTCGAGTAAATTTCAAGGAGATTAACTATCATAGTCTTAACAGTGCCGCGGTTCGTGAAAGCATATTTCAAGGAATTACTGATCAAATAAAGGGAACACCAGTAAGTAGTCAAACACCAGGGTCATTGACTAGTCATATCTCAATCAAAGCTTTCTCAACCAAAAATCAGTCAGGAATTTCATCTGGAGCTCAAGAAACCCTAATTACACTGCCAACGCAGGTAAATATTTCTTCTAACAAACCTTGGCTAAATATTTTACAATTCATAGATCCTAATTCTCCCTAACTGAACAATTGCAAATATCATGGCAGCAACCCTCTGTTGATATTGAATTTTCATCGATTTTGTCTAATCATGGTGGAGTATTAGATAGCTCATCCAAGGTATGTGATCGCTTTTGACGGAATATTAGATGCCATTTTTAATTTTATAATTTTACCTCATGTTTAGTTCTCATTCCTTTGATTATTTTTCGTAGTAGAGAATGGTTCGAAAAATTTCCCTTTTGGGTCCAACTACAATATTTTCCACATACATGTTCATTAGAACATATACATATCTCTCCTAGTTTATCTTCCATTAGATTCTTTAAATTTCATATTCTAGTTATACATATAATTTTGATCAACTATTCTTTCCTTTCACTTGAAAGATCTTATACTTACCTTGTTATATCTTTTGCATTAATTCTCATTCATACTTATTTATACTTTCTTCTTTTCTTTTATTATTTATTTATAGGCACATGCTTATTTTATGCCTTACTTATATAAGGGTAGTATGGATCCTAGTAAGTGCCAGACACTGACCACTTGACCGTGGATCCAATTCAGTTATTGACATTGATCTGTTATCTCCATATTCAATTAATTACTTTGAGGTTCTTGTATATCTTTGCAGCAGAACCACTTGAATGAGCAAGACATTGTCATATCATTGGCTCAATCTAAATCAAACCACAAAAATGGGAATTGGTTTGCTAGTGGTAATCCTAACTGTAGCAAGAGCTTGAGTGTAACTCAACCTCCAAATGCTGCAAGGTTTGTGTTTTCTATATATTCGAGTTTTATACATAAAATGCTTTTTCTTTGGTGTAATTTGATTAACATGAAAAATGAACTATTAATTATTATCTTTTACATTGTATTTACAGGAATATATCTCTACCAATTAATGGATCATTTTGCACTACTTCTGCTTCTTCTGCCACCACCACAACTACTGCGAAAGGGTTGAACTTGGATGAATTGGGGTTGTATCAGATGGAAATTGGAATGGAAAAGTATAACCCAGAAAATGACCAGACAATAACTACATCAAAATGGTTTAACCCGAAGACAACCATTTCCCAACACAATAATGTAAAACAAATTGACGACCAATGCGAAATTGATGGCAACAACAACAACAGTGCCTCCAACAATGACACCAAGGACAGCAACACTGAAAGTGGTTTTGTAGTTATGGATCAGTCAATAGATATAGAAAAAGTGGATCCACTACATAAATTTCCTGAAGTGCCCTCATTTGACGACTTTTCTCTTGAGGTTAGTGCAAACAACTATAATTCATAAAGATCAATTGCATAATTTATTTTTTTCAACTGTTAATGAATCACAGTTCGTTTCATTTTATACAACAAATTTATGATAGTTACTATTGCATAAGCATATCGTATAGGAACGATCATTTACTACTAGAATATTTATATGGAAAATTGAAAATGAAAATTTTAAAATTATGAGCATAGGTATCTATTTATATTTAAATTGAAAATATCAGAAAATATCTCTTCATTTTGTTTGAGAATTTTGTATTCATGTTTTTATGATAATTGATGCTTTCTTTCTGTTGTTCCAACAGAATATTTTAGAAGACAACAACTTGTGGACCAAAAGAATCCAAGAGAGTGGCTTATGGGAATGGGATGACTTGGTGATGGCAGATAATATGAACTTTGAGGATCTTGAAAAGTTTTTTGACTAAAGGCAAAGTTGGTGCATTATGTATTATCTTAGAGATTACCTAGTTTTCTATATTAGACTTTGATGTTCATTTTGTAGTTAGTGGTTTCTAATGATGTTATCTAAAGATTGTCTTATAAGTTTTTAAGTTGACCAGAACTTAAGTTGTGCCTAGTTTTCTGGTTGTAGAATGAAGAAGCTGGAGAAGAAAATTTGGATGGTTCTACCTTTGGCTGTTCTCTGGTCTACATGGAAGCATAGAAATGATTGTGTATTTAATAGTTCTCAACCAAATTTGGAAGATCGGTGTGAAATAGTGAAGGTTAGAGTAGTTATGTGGCTCAAAGCACCACTAATTCAGGTAGAGTTTTCTATAAATGACTTGGTATTTAATCTACAACAAGTGAAGTATTGTATCAGAAATGGAGGTTGAGTGAAATTGATCAAGTCTGGTGACCTACAATAGTTGCTCTGTTTAGATGTTTTGTTTGGCACCATCAGTTTGCTCTTTGTTTGTTTGTTAGTTTGTTCATTGGTTTTGTTTCTCTGTTTCTTTGGTTGGTTTCTTACCAACTTAGGGGTGCTAGCAAATGATAGGGTGCTTATTTTGGTGCCAACCTAGTTGGGATTATTATGTGTATCGTGATGCTTTTACACTTCCTCTTTTATTGATGTGAGTTTTGTATTTTGTACTAATTTATATCAATGAATTCTTTTTCTTTGCTGATCAAAAAAATCATCTAAAAGACTTGATTGGAAAAAAAAACCTTTGTAACCAAAAAGTTGGATGCAATGAATGAATGATTCCTTGAAATTAAATTAAAACCATACAGTGTTTCTATTGTACTCGAAAAAATTGCTATGTTCTAATCAATTGAAAATTTGATTTGTTGATATGATTTTTCTTTAATGTTGTTTGGTTGATTAATTTAATTATACAATATAAATTGCAAACATGATTCAGTTACATATAAAGAGGCTTGAGATTTTTTAATGTAAAAAAACAAAATCCAACTGGAAAAAATCATAGGACTTGGTCTAGTCAATCGATCCACTATAAACAACAAAATATTCAATTTGTTACTTAAAAACCAGCGAAATCCGCAGTGCCAAATCCTTAAACTAGCTGGTATGCTCCTTGTATCAACCATATCCAAATCTTTGTGTTCAATGGATGATTGAGTATTGAATTCACAATACTTATGAAATCTACCACGAACTAAACACAATACATCAAACTAACTTCGGAATCCACCAAAGCATTTACCAAAATAAGAACAATGATGTAGAAAACTTGGAGATTGAATGATCTTCAACATAATATATTATAAAATATTCTAAGCATGCATTGGTACACCCTCTAGAGTCCTTTTTATAGTTGACGTATCCCAAGACGAATTAAATACCTTGTTGAGGTGTATCCATGTGATACACCAACTTAAATCAATCAAAATTGGCACCTCCCGCTCAGGCCTACAAAATATCACTCGAACATACTTCAAACGAGCATTCTGGTTGCAAAATATTTTCAAACTAAATTTGTTCACGGCTATATTGAAAGCTTGTATTCTGGTGCTACGTGGATTTGTACTCAACATTATATTTAGATTGTTTTCACTCCAAGATGATTCCAAATCGTATTCAAATTCCTATGATAATTCAATTTGGATTTCAAAAAATAATTACAACTCAAATAGGTTTTATTAAGGAATTGGAAAATCTAACTAGAACACGATTTTAGCACTTACATACATTTTTGTGTGTTTATGTATGTGTGTGTGTGTGTGTGTGCGCGCGCGCGCACAGCAACCTCTAAAAAACTCAACCACATTAAGATATTTGCTATTTTTGCATATAAAATAGAAGAACCATACAAATTATACAAATCAAAGAGAAAGAAACTAATCACAAACACCCAAAACCAAGATTTAACCAAGACACCAAAAAAACAAGTCTCATAAGAGAGACACCAAGACGAGATAAAATCTCACCAAACAAGACTTCAAAGAAGCCACCAAAGATGCCGAAACTCCACCAAGATCTACAGTAGTCCGCTAAGAAAATATTCACGAACAAGATTTATTCTAAATCAATGAACAAGAATCTTCCAAGAACAAGATCTAACAAGGAGGACCATCAAGTGCCAAAAGGCACACTGAGAAACTCTCCAATGGGAGCACCTAAGGATTGAAGTCTATAATGAATCTCAAAGAGATCTACCAAGGAATTGGAAAATTTAATAAATAAGTGAAAGACTCTTTTTTTCTTTTTTTTTTCTTTTTTGATCGGCAAAAACAAAAAATGTATTGATGAAAAGAGGCACAGTACATGTAACAATTACATCAACAAAGTGGGAAATGCAAAAGCATCATAGCTAACCTCAATAATCCCAACTAGGATGGCACCGCAAAGGAAGCACAATCATATGCTAGCATTTGATCCATAACTGGTGAGAAACCAATCAGAAGCACCCAAAGCAGAAAAGCTATACAATCCGCAGAGCCAACTTGTAGTACCAAACAATACACTAAACATGACACAGGACACCAGTCTTGATCCATAGCAAAACAAAGCTTCCCTGACTTAAACCAGCAAAGCTCCACCCAACTCAATACTGCAAAGCTCGTCCAAAGCACAACCTGATCTGACTTAAATTACAAATGAAATCATTGGTTGTAAAATGAAACTCCTTCAGGTGTGGATTCAACCATAGAGCAATCGTCTTGATCAAGTCACACAACTCAAACAAGTTTGGGTTAATTGCCTTGAAAATGCATTCATTTCTAAGTTTCCATATTGACCACACATAGCCAATGTGATAGCACTCCAAATCTTCCTTTCCAGCCTCTTCATCTTTCTTCCTGCCCACCATAATAGCAGCTGATCCACCAAGCCTGGTAATGCCCCTTGAGTCCTCCACCAATTAACATATCCGTCCATACACACCAAATAAGAGGACAGCATATTAAGACATGGTTCACAGATTCAAAGGCAGCCTGACAAAACACACATAGACTAGACCCATTCCCATTAAGAACACCAACTCTTTGTAAGAACTCAACTGTCTTGATTCTCTTTTTCCAAGCTAACCACCCAAATACTTGTACTTTAGGAGGGATAAAATTCAACCACACCAACTTACTAATTCTGAGAATTGGGCCAAGATTATGAACAACAAACTTATACAATGCTACTACAGAGAACTGACCTGAATTAAATGATGTCCAGACAGGCCTATCCACCTGATTAGATCTCACTGCAGGTCCTGCTGCTGACTAGTTTAGGAAATTTTGTAGCTCCAACTCCTCCCACACATACAACACTCTTCTGAATAATAGGTTCCATACTCCTAACACATCTTTCCTATCATAGATATCTCTCAGAGTATCACTTTTCTCTAAAGACAACCTATATAGGCTTGGAAACTCATCTTTCAAACATAGTTGCTAACACCATCTATCAGTCCAGAAACTAACCCTTCTACCATCCCCAACTTTCAACTGAAAATTGTTCACAAAGACCTCTTAAAGATTGTTTCTCTGCTCAACAATAGTTGTGATTCCTTTCCAAACAACTAACTAGTTACTGCTAGGAATAGAGGGTGGCAGCCAGCTCTCAACCTTTAGCTTATACCTGCAAATAACCCTTTTCCACAAAGCTTCATTCTCACACCCAAACCTCCACCACCATTTTAGTAATAAGCAGATATTAACCTATCTCACCCTCCTAATGCCTAACCCTCTTTGTTCCACACTTTTACACAGCTCCCTCCGTCTAACCATATGGATTTTTCTCTTAAGTTCTGAACCACCCAACAGAAATGTAGCTTGGAGCCTCTCAACTTCTTTAGCAATCCCTTCAGGCATCCTAAATAGCGACAGATAATACATTGGTAGTGAAGATAGTACAGCTTTAACAAGTGTTAATCTCCCAGCAAAAGACAACAGTTTCCTCTTCCAACCAGCTAGCCTACATCTGACTTTATCCAAGATAGGTTTTCATGTATCTTTCTTCCTTGGATGAGTCCCTAGAGGTAGCCCAAGGTAACTGATTGGCAAGGACTTCACATTGTAATTCAAGATTAAGGCAAAGGCAGCCATGGTATCATCTGAAACCCCCACCCCACACACAACACTTTTATGATAGTTAATTCTCAACCCAGACAGTAACTCAAAGCATCTTAGCACCCTTTTCAAGTTCCTCATTTCTTCTACCTCTGCTTCAATAATAATGAGTCATCAGCAAACTGAAGATGAGATAGCACAACACCATTTGAGCCAACCTTTACTCCTTGGATCAGACCTAAAGCCTGAGCTCTAGATAATAAAATATGTAGTCCTTCAGCAACTAAAATAAACAGGAAGGGGGAGAAAGGGTCTCCTTGCCTTAATCCCCTTTGTGGACTGAATTCTTCAGTTGGTGACCCATTAACAAGCACTAATATCCTAGCAGATGTTACACATTCCTTGATCCAGCTAGTCTATTTATCTCCAAACCCAAACTGAAAATCATATAGAATAAGAAGCCCCAATTAATGGAATCATATGCCTTATCAAAATCCAACTTAATAATTAGCCCCTTCTTTTTTGCCTTCTTCCAACCATCTACTACCTCATTCGCAATTAACACCCCATCTAAAATGTTCCTGCCACTTTGAAATGTTGTCTGTGTTTCACTAATTATATGCGGCATCACTGCTTTTAACCTATGAGACAACAACTTTGCTATGATCTTATAGATTGATCCTACCAAGCTTATAGGCCTATAATCAGTTAACCCGTAGGATTCTCCATCTTTAGTATAAGGGTTATAAAGGAACTATTGATACCCTTAACCAGCCTTCCATTCTTGTGGAATTCATTCACAAAATTTATCACTTCACTCCTCATCACTGGCCAGAATTTCTGAAAACATCCCATATTAAAACCATCTGGCCCTGGTGCTTTATTCCCATCACAATCCATCACTACAGCTTTGATCTCAGCCTTTGAAAACATTGCTTCCAGCTTTTCAAACCCACAACTTCCTTGTACTGATTTGAAGATCCCTCCTAATTGAGGCCTCCCACCCCAGTCTTCAGCAAAATGACTCTTGAAATGTTCAAACACTTTCCTCTTCACATGACTAGGTTCCTCATATACCACCTCCCCATCTGCAATAGAGTTTATTTCATTCCTTGATTGTCTAAATTTTGTCATAACATGAATGAATCTGGTATTCTTATCTCCCTTCAATGCCCAATTCATTCTTGACTTTTGTATCCACAATCTCTTCACCATCTTTCTCAACTCCACACCTCTTCTCGAATCTCTCTCCTTCTTACTTTTTCTTAATCATCAAGCTCTCTATCCTCAGCAACAAGATCTAAATTGTGTAGGTCAGCTTCTGCTACTTCCAAGTTAATGATTATATTCCCAAACACCTCCACATTCCATTTCCTAAGGCCAACCTTCGGAGTTTCTAACTTTTGTAATAAATATACCCAGCCCAACCCACTACATTAGCCTCTTTCCACCTGCTCTCCCAGAATGATTGGAAGTTTTTATGTAAGAACCATGCATTTTGTATCCTAAAGGGTTTTGGTCCCCAGTCCCTACCATCCTCCATCACTAGGAAAGAGCTATGATCAGAGATCAACCTAGCCAATCCCCACAACTTCAAATTGAATACCTCAAGCCACTTTGGATCTACTAAGACTCTATCAATTCTACTCCACCTTTCACCTTCCCTTGAGTTACACCATGTAAACTTCCTACCAAACAATGGCAGATCAGACACTTCACATCTTTTAATAAACTCATTAAACTCCCTCATTCCCCTATCTCTTCTTAAGCACCCTTTCCTTTCACCAATATGTCTTATCTCATTAAAATCCCCACCCAAGCACCAAGGCTTAGAAAAATCCTCTTTTAATTTTACTAAGTTGTCCCATAGCTTCCCTCTTAAACCCATTCATTAGGTGCACAAACATTTACAATGGCACATTCAAAAGAGTTAAAGAAGGTACCTGATAGCAGTATAAACCTCCTGTTGCTGCAGCACTCTGATATCTGAAAGACATCTGGGTCCCAAACACAGAGCAATCATCCAGCTGCACCTTCAGAGTCCACAACCATAAATTTCATGTTAACTCTAACCCATAATGATCTTACTTCAGTCTCAGAAATCAGATTTTTTTGTCTTGGAACAGCACCATATCCACCTTTCTTTCTTTCAAAAGCTCCTAATTTTGCCTTTCTTTTCCTTCTTGCCCAGCCCTCTTACATTCCATGTTAGTATTTTCATAACAAAAGAATAATACTCCTTGGATTTACCCCAGTTGGTGTGCTTCATACCCCACATTTGTCCCCTCTTCCAATTCTTTTCTTATCCTTTAGCTCAAGTTCCACAATCTTGTTAAGCACTTCACCCTCTTTCCCATTGTACTTCACTCCCAAAACTTCCCCCGTTTTCAAGGTTGCTTGGGCTTTAGTTAGTGTGTGCCTCCCTTTATCTATCACATTCTCTATCGAGGCTGATAGGGAAATTGTTGCTACTGCTGCTCTCCACACTGCAGCTTTTGGGACTGCTTTGCTTATGGAGACCCCTCTCTGACCATACCTTCGGAGTAGACTAAAGGAACCCTTTTTGGGGTGCTGATGACCATGTTTAGTTGTAAAACTAACCTTCTTCTTCCCCTTTTTGTTTTTTGCAGGTCGAGTACTAAGCTCTAGCTCCTGGGCTTCAGATACACTTGAACTTTTCATTACTGACCCAGCTGCACCACTACCCTCCTCAGTGTTACTAATCTGATCCTTGGGCCCATTTTGGAATTGTTGGACTTGCTTCAGCCCATGACCTTGACATATCCCTTTATTATGGCCCAGTACCACTTCTATTTCTAGTCTACGCCTATTGAGACTTGACCCACCTAAGCTTCTAACATAGCCTCGCATTAGGACATGATCATCCATGCTCTGACTTTTTCCAATGTCAACTATAGCAAACCCTATATTGTGGTTCCCCATTCCCATCATTGTCTTGCATTCCTCTCTACCAGTTGGTGACCCTATATTGTTGTTTCCAATTCCCATTGCCAGCTCTACACCACTTCTTGACTCTGTAACTATAGTATCACTTACCCAATACATCTCCTGCTCCAACTCCTCACTCCTCCTCTCTCCACTTGCCTTGAGATCTGTAGCCACATCATTCATTAGGTCTAGAACATGGTCTGACTCATACTCCACGTCATCATCCCCTTCATCTTCCCTGTTGCTCCTTGTTATACCCTGTGCCTCTAGATCATTTGAACTACCAAGCTCCTCCACCTCTTGATTCTTCTAGCACTTGCACACCACATTCATCATTTTTGCCACCAACACTTGTTCTTCACAAACTCTCACTGGACGGATCACACCTCTGCACTCCAAGTTTACTACCTTATTAATTAGCTCCATGCATTTGGTGGAGATCTTAATCTTGGCACATACAAAGGACTTAGGTTGACTCATATCTCCCTCAAAATATAGAAAATTCCCCCATAACCCACCAATCCTCTTCACATTTGTATTATTCCATAGGTTTAATGGAATGCCATAGCAGCTTAGCCAGACACACCTTTCCTGCTCTAGGACCAGTCTAGATTTGCCTT
This sequence comes from Camellia japonica, assembly GCA_030407325.1. NCBI lineage: Eukaryota > Viridiplantae > Streptophyta > Magnoliopsida > Ericales > Theaceae > Camellia > Camellia japonica. Next base: position 74,604,252 of record JAPPVO010000002.1, read on the forward strand.
CAGAAATAACCTTGCACCAATCCATAATCAACTCCTTAATGGGCTTCAGTTTCAATACCATCTCCTCCTTGGACTTGAATGTGAACACCACATCACGGCCCCCACTTTCTCGTACCAAAACATCCTCCACTTCTATTGCTTCAATTTCCTTCTTCAAGTTAATTTTAGCATAGTTCTCCTTCAAGTGAACAGCTACACTATCATACAGCCACCCATTCTCTATTTCTTCAGCCTTCAGCGTAATGCTATCTCTGCCAACACACGATTTGCCTAGTACTGCCTCTACATATGACCTCTAGTCTATATGTAGAGACTGCTACCCAACTTTTTCCTTCCCCCCGTTGGCCATTTTGCCCCTTAGCTTGAAAATGCACTGGCCTTGATTGATTATATTCCCCCTATCTTTTCCTTGCCAAGATCTGCATACATTACCTCTATTGCCTTATCATCCACCCATGGCCCATTTGCTTTTTGCACTACAACGGTTGCAACCACATAGCAATCAAACCTTATAAAACCAAATCTTGTGTTAGTTATCCGTCTTCTTTTATACGGGATAAACACATCCTTCACCACACTAAACCTAGTGAATAGGTTGTGGAGCCCCTTCGGGTTCACTGAGTTTGGTATATTATCCACAAATATGGTGAAAACACTTGCACATCCTCCCCGCCCCCCTTTTCCTTGTCTACCCCTCTGCCTTACGACTGGAATCCATCATCCTTGCTGATTAACTTGCTTCCTCCCACTTGAATCCATCCTGGTTAAATTTCCAAATATGGTAAATGAGTAAAAGTCTCTACATCTTCATATCAAATAGTCATTTCTAAAGAATCCCAATCAAAATTGATTTTTATTTATTTTTTTATTTTTTATGGCATTTATGCTAGAAGTCTATTTCTAAAACTCTTGGGCTAGTAGACCCAAGCTTAAATATTTTGGGGCTAAAAGGACATTATTTCCGAAGCTTACCTATGTCTATATGTTCAAATATCATACTATATGTATATATGTCACCTATCTATGCAACTATCTATTCAAATATCCAACTATTTGTTCAAATATCACACTATCTGTACACATGTCAGCTATATATTCATTTATTTTTCAATATCAACTATCTATCCACCTCACTACCGTCAGCTGCTGGCGCTAGCCGCCGATAATTTTTTTAGTGCCGGTGACTGTTTATCTTTTCAATATTTGTTGAAGAATTCAAAGAACATATGGCCCGTTGGTGTAAGTCAAAGAAGAAGGTGAGGATTAATGCTCCACACTAAGAAGGGCACTCAAGGAAATTGAAGATGTTGATGTGTTGATTTTGCTATTATCTTAGGGATATAAGAGTTGTTTTGCTATTTGATCTCTATTCACTACAACAAATTATAGTTTTGGCGACCAAATTTGATGACTAAAAAAAATTTAGTCGCCAAAAGTTGTGGAATTGGCAACCAAAAATTATATTAGTCGGCAAAAGTACGATATTTAGTTACTAAATTTTTTTAGTCAGGGTATATTAATTATTGGTGACTAAAAAAAATTTAGTCGCTAAAAATGCCACAATTGGCGACTGAAAAAAATTTTAGTCGTTGTATAGTTAGTTTTGACTACTAAAATTATTTAGTCGCTGAATGAAAAACAAAAATTCACTTTTTATCTTTGGCGACCAAAAGTTTGGTAGCCAAAAAGTTATTTTTAGCCACTGAAAAATATTTTCATCGCTATATAGTTAGTTTTGGCTACTAAAAGTATTTAGTCACCGAATGAAAAACAAAAATTTACTTTTATCTTTGGCAGCCAAAAGTTTGGTCGCCAAATATTTATGACTAAACAATATTTTAGTCGCTGTATAGTTAGTTTTCCCTACTAAAATTATTTAGTCACTGAATGAAAAACAAAAATTTAGTTTTTATCAAAAATTTATTTTCAGCGACTAAACAACATTTTAGTCCCTATATAGTTAGTTGTGGCTGCTAAAATTCTTTAGTCGCCGAATGAAAAACAAAAATTTACTTTTTATCTTTGACGACCAAAAGTGGCAGTCGCCAAAAATTTATTTTCAGCGATTACAAAATTTGATAGTCGCTGTATAGTTTGTTTTGACTACTAAAATTATTTAGTTGCCGAATGATAAATAAGAATTTATTTTTTATCTTTGACGACCAAAATTTATTTTAGTTTTGGCTACTAAATTTTTTTTATCTTTGGCTACAAAGTTTGGTCGCCAAAAAAGTTATTTTTAGCGACTAAAAAAAATTTTAGTTGCCAATTAACTAAAATATTTGGAGGAGGACATTTCAAATTTTGGAGGGATTTATAAAATTAATTGGCAACCAAAATGTTTTGTCGCGAATTGTGTAAAATGACCACATATATATATATATATATATAATTTGTTTCAAACCAATCTCTAAACAAACCAGCGCCTCTCCCTCTCTTCAGCGTCTCTCTCTCTCTCTCTCTCTCTCTCTCTCTTTTAGCGCCTTTCTCTCTCTCCTTCTCCACTGCTTCTCTTCCCTCCCTCTCTTACCACCGCTCCAACAGCCACGGTCACCGGCAACATGAGCACCAATTCACCTAATTGTTAGTCACCGTCACCTAAGATCCATCACCCACAGACGCTCGATCGGCAGCTCCTCCCTTACAAAGGGTGGTGAGGCCACTGGTTTCTTTCCCTCCATTATCATCATCATTTGAGGTCGTCTTTATAACCAATTGTGCAAGTAAAAACCCAAATTTTGGTTAAATTTTGTGTCTTAGTTTCTGGGTTTTTTTAGTGATATAGTTAATAGGGTGTTGAAAAATTCTAGAAAATCCCCTAGATATTGATTTGTGATTATGTATCAATTTTAAACAGTAAATAACAATCACAATCAAACAATCAAGACAAATCGATACAACGATTTTATGTAGAAAAACCACAATTGGAGCGCCTCCAATTGTGATAAAAAAAAAATCACGAGCAAAAACCACAAAATAATCCACCAAGAAGACATGAAGGAATTACACAAGTGTACTCTCAATTGCTTAGCGAATCCACCCTAAATCGAACCAACCTCTATGTGCCTCTTCCAGCTTTGTCTTCACCTCGGAATTGTCTTATACAACGTTGAATCCACAACATCGATGTCGAATCCACAACGATGAGCCACTCCAGAATCCACCAAAGCTTCAGGCCTAAATTCCTCAAAATCTACCAAAAAACAACTCTCCCTTTTGTGAATAAAACAAAACAAACAAACCCTTTGATATAATCCACTTAATTCATGATTAAACTCTCACAGATATCAAAGGAAACAAGCAAAGAAGCTCCAGATGAAAACCCTAATACCCAAAAAGAAGATCTGGCAGTCGTACCATGAAATCGGACTGAAACACATATTTATAGAAAACAGATTCGCGATCTCCGCTCGAGCGCAAGAATGGTCACTCGAGCAAATCTACACTCAAGCGTAAGAATGGCCGCTCGAGCGGGAAAAACAACTCCTAGTACTTTTGCAAGCGAGTGAAACTTTTGAAAGGTCGTGATCTCCGCTCGAGCAAACAAACAATTTCGACTACGACCCCTGACATAGTCAGCGAAGTGGCAAACATGATAGGATTAGGATCACAAACTCCTCTGCATAGGCACAATTTGGGTTGGATTCGCATCTAAAAACTCATAGCCTCACTGAAATAAAAGTTGAAAAAAATTACAACTGAAAGGAGTTTTGTCAAATAGAATTGCCAAGAATAAAAACTTAACAGGTGTGAATTACAATTTAGATTATAATTTGCATTTGTATTAGAATTTAGGGAAATTTGTGTTGTCTAGGTCTCTTACTGTGTATAAATTGTTGGAGATGATTCAAACTTTGTGTTCCTTAGACTTATTTATATCATTCTCCCACATTGGTGACCATATATATATATATATATATATATATTTTTTCTGATTTATGCTTAGTTATATTCGAGTTAATATATTAATTTGTTAATGTGAGCATTTTACAACTATTGATCATGTAATGGAAATCTTCATTCCCAACTTATAATAGAGCACATTTAAATATGGAGATATTGCTTTAACCCACCAAGCCACTCTAGTTTTAATTAGATCACAAAGCACATTCATATTAGGTTGCTTACCTAAAAACACAATCTCATTCTTACGCTTCCAAATGGACCATGGAACTACCAGAGATATGGCCTTCTAGATTTTATGTTCTAATCTTTTAAAGCTAAAACCAGCCCACCATTGCAACACCCCATTTATTAAGTTACACTGTTTAGTAATGCATAATGATTAATGTTATGAATTGGATCTCCTTATTTCTAAGGTGATGATTAGAAAATAGATGTCAACTGTAGTGAAAATTATGTCAAGGTTTTGCAATAATAAATTTGCTCACAAATTGCCCTTTCAAATGAAGTGCTACTACACACATCTTCAATTGAAGGTAGTATTTTCTAGTCTCAATATGCCATTAATTATTTCTACTTTGACTGACTAAAATAGTTTCAATTTGTTTGAGGCTTTGTCATAAGCTCTAACTGCTTAAACTTACTTGAGATTTGGTCACCATATATTAGATATTGGTGACTAAAAAAAATTTTGGTCGACAAAAATAATGTAAATAGGCGACAAGAATAATTTTAGTCAGCGTTTGTCTATATTTTAGGCTACTAATTCTAGTTTTAGTCGGCCTACACATCCTTTTGCCGACCAAAAAATTTTTAGTTGCCAACAAATTGGCTTATTTATTGGGGTACTCTCTGCCAACCATAGAATTTAGTGGGGAAATATAAACCATCAGTGACTAAAAAAATTTAGTCGTTGTATAATTAGATTTTGCCAACAAAAACAATAGTTAGTAGCCAAATTACAAAACAGCTACAAAAGATTTTGTCGTTATTGAGTTATATTTGTTGACAAATCGTAATTTAGTTGCTAAAGGTAGGTAATTTTTTTTAGAGGCAAGCGTATGAATATTGGCACCCTCCCCTATTTGTTTCACACAAATATGTTCTGTCTCTATTCTGTCTCAGAAACACATAGACACCCGCTCACCACCAAACCTGACGCTCGCTCACTGATGGTCACCACCCCACCGTCGCTGGCCACTATCATACGTCGCCACTGCCACCACCACAAATCACAGGTTTCTCTCTCTCTCTCTCTCCCCCCATCTCCCTTCTCCTATTTCTCCATCTCTCACATTTCATCTAGGGTTTATATATATTTTTTTTAGTTTAATTTTTTGTTGATTTCGTAAATGGGTTTGGTTGAAGTGTTTGATTTCTATGATTTAGAATCCATCAAATTGAGTTTATCATTTGCTTTTTTTATTATTTATCAAATTGAACTTCCAAAGGATGAAAAGGAAGTTCCAGCAATGGGTGAAGGCATGGGTGGCATGGATTATTGAAAATGATAAAGGCCAACGCCCTAATCTATTCACTTTTTTGGACTACTTGAAAAAACAAAACAAAACAAAACAAAAAAAAAGTTCTTAATTGAAGCTATAAAGAATTGAAGTTAGGGTAGGAAGTGGATTTTGGCCTTGAAATTGAAGTGGGGAACTCCTTATTTTAAGGCCTTGTTTGGGAAGACTAAATAAGTGCACTTTTTGTCTTTTTTGACTAAAAAAGTGAGGTTGAAAATATGGATGTTTGGGTTAACTTTTTGACTTTTTATGGAAAAATGTGTAATAAAAAATTGTAAAAATTGGTTTTTAGAGGAAAATTTGAATTGGGAGTTGTGCAGCCGTAATTGTTGACTTTTGGTGAATAGTGTTAACTTTTTAACTTTTTGAGTAACTTTTTGACTTTTTGGATTATTTGGGATATCCCAAACTTAGCCTAAGTTGTTTAAACTTTTCATTTCGGGAAGACAAAGAAGAATTAGTGTAATCATAATGAGATGTCAAGAGTAGGAAGTTTCTTCACATTGATTTGTTCACATCTCTTATCCCCTTGGTTACACTACAATACAACACAATAACAGGTGAGAAACGTGTTTTCTTTTCCTTTCTGCCCACCCTGATTATATTTATTATATGTAAATTAGTTTTTGATATTTGATTTTTTTAAATATATTAAGATTAAAATATCAAAATACTACCATTTCTAAATATTGTAAAATTAATTTGTTCCTACTCTACCTCTGCCTCATGACTTCTCTTATTTTCCTTGGCCCTAATATGATTCATGATGAGAATAGAGCACTACAAACAAACCCCATAAATAGTCCTATAGTATTCTCAGTGAGATTCTTCCCTTTGTTTTATTGAGAAAAGTTCTTTTCGGTAGAGCAATGCTTGGTCTCAGCTTTTTATAAAGTAGCAGGATCAATTTTGCACAAGGTGACCTGTTTGTGTGGTTTAGAAACTAACACTACACTACCAGATATGATTGAATCAGAATTTTATTTTATTTATTTATTTATTTTTGTGTGTTTGTGTGTCTGGAAATTCTCAAAATTTTGTGTTTGAGGATAGCTTTTAACCTTTATGTCAACATTAGAGTTTTTCTTGGAATAAAATAGAAGCTTAGTTAGTCACATCTTAAAGTTATAAAGAGTCAATAGTGGAAGGGTATAAAATCTACAATCCAGTGACGTTTTGGCACAATCTTTTCTTTCTTAAATTTTTTGTAATTTTTTCAATTTTTCTTTTCTCTTGATTTACGTGTTTTTTGTCAATCACTAACAGATCAATCAATTAATTTTTAAGGTAATTTACAACTGCTGAAATTTGATTTAAATTTTACTTTGATTCTTATTGTTTCAAATTAAACAATTTAATTTGAATACTTTAATCTAATTTAGTGATCAAATAAAATTAGATTTAATATGTAAGGAGTAAATAAGGTTGTAGCTAACTAAGCCAGTCATGTTACATAGCAGCCAACAGGAATACCTAATCTAAGGACTTCAAGCATCTTTAACTGTCCAAGAAATTTAGTGTCCCCAAACTTAATTCTATCAAGAACTAATGTTCTAAGACACGTTTGGTTATTGAAAGCGTCAGGACTACGAATATGATTGTCAAAATCCTAGTAAAGTAGTTGGCTCAAATCAAAAACACTAAGCGCATTTATCCTTGAAAAGAATTCATGTGAACAGGACCATGCATTTCCATTGCCTTGTAATAGTAATATTTGGAGCTTTGGACACTCCAAGACCTCAGGAAGGTTACTAATTCGATTTCTCATCAATGATATGCCAGTGTATAGATCCAAACTATCCATATTTGGCCAATCTTTCAAATTGCAACTAGCTCTTACAAAACACTTTTTGGACCCAATATCTATGGCAACATCATGTACAACATCATACATTTTGATACAATCTTGTTTATTGTCACTAGCTAATAACAAACAGGAAGCTATGAGATTGTCAGTCACTGACTTTGCTCTGCCCCTGGCTTCATGCACTGTATCAACTTTTTTGAATACCCTCAACCCCATCCCATATCGTACCAAGTCTTCTATTAAGATGTTATGATCCACGAGAAATAGAGAACAAAGCAAAAAGAAAGCCTTGGCTTCCTCATCTTGTAGGTAATCATAACTCAACCTAAGACTTTTGTACACTTGTTGATCAACACCTTCAATGTTTGTTGGCATTGATTTTCTCAATTCTCGAGCTTCTTCGTTCCTTATATTACGGTCATCTTTACGTTTCATTGCACTTCCAACCGTAACAAGTGCTATAGGCAGACCTCCACATTCTTTACAAACCTCAATAGCACGATATTCAACTTGTTCGAGTCAACAACATTGCCAACATTCTTTTTGAACAAGTCCCATGAATCTTTTTTAGATAAAACACCAAGATGAACAATCTTTGTCCTCAGCCTTTCCATTCCCATGAAATTGCATACTTACTCACACTATGTTGTGATTATGATTTTGCAACCCTTGTGATCACAACCAAATGGAATGCCCACGACTACCAAATCAAGTTTGGCCCAAACATCGTCCAATATAACAAGGATCTTCCTCACATCCCTGAGTCTTGCACACAACATGCTTGTTCGTTCAGTTGCACTTGGTCGATTAATTAATCTGGTGAAACCCAACATGCCAGCTATTTCATCTTGAATCTTAAATTTTTAATGTCCGGGTTCTAAGACACTATAACCATCACAGCTTCATCAAAAAGCTTATCAGATTTTGCTTGTTTACCAATTTCTTTTACCAAAGTTGTCTTTCCAACACCCTCAATACCATGTATTCCAATGAAGTTGATATTGTCATCACTTAGAGCCTCCATTGCATTCGTCATTGCCAAATTTTTAGAAACATAAGGCACGAGCTGTTCAGAGGGCATGGACTCTATCCCCAAGGGAGGTGCAGGTTTGGATATGTTGTTATTGAATGTGCCTTCTTTTCCTAGCTCTTTAGCCTCCTCCCACATATTTCTTGAAATAGTAACAAAAACAGACATTTCTTTAGAGAACAATAAAAAGAAGCCTTATTTGAGTAAAGACCACGATGAAAAACTCCGGGGATGAGGCCAATATAGTTGGTATTAAAAATAGACAACAAACAACATTGGAAATGATCATATTGATAGAATTGTAATGTTGGTTGGATATATATATATATATATACATGAACGCTGTTGTTTTATTTACAAATTGGTATTGAAAGTTCAATAATTTGTTCATGTTACCTTTACTGAAATTGGAAATTTTTCAGTTTTTGTCCAATTTTACAATCATTTGATATGCATATTTTTCATAAAAAAATGCACCTGACATTATTTCTCTTTTTATTTGGTACAGATGGATAAACTTGTGCACGAAGCTGAATTGTACAAGACTAGTTGGCACTTGTTACATGTTTTGAAGAATTAAATATTTTTTAATAGATGTTTTGGTGGAACATATTTCGACAGAATAGTAGTTATATTTTTGGATGGATGTCTATGAAAAATATTTGGGTGGACTACTAGTTATATTTTTTGATAGATGCACATGGATAAAAATTTAAAACATAATAACAAGTACTTATTATGTTTTAAATTTTTATGCTAGATAGACGTGACTTGCACTACAAAAAATTAAGGTTTTGGAGACCAAAATTTAGGAACAAAATTATTTTTTAGAGACCAAATATTTTTGTTGCGAAAAGTGTCATTATTATAATTTTAGCAACGAAAACTAGACATTAGTGATGAATTATTATCCTTTTGGGACCAAATTTTGTCTCAAAAAATAAACAATTTTGAGATCAATTTTGAGATCAAAATTTTGTCGCTAAAAGCCTTTTTTTGACTTTTTGGGACAACCTTTTAGCGACTATCCTCATTATGATAGAAATTGGTCCCTAAATGGCTTTTGCAACAAAATTTTTACTTTTAGAAACCAAACCATTTGGTCTCTAAAATTCTTATATGTTGTAGTGTTGGATGACTATATAAATTACAAGTGGATTTTTAATTGAAGGAATATGTAGTTTGGAATTAGTTGTGGATGAAAACTTATAATGGTTGTTGACTTTCATTAAACAGGTTCACGATTGGATGATTTATGTATTTTGTCAAATATTCATGATTCAGTTGATTTGAATGATATTTGCAAATTACACATTATATTGAATGGATTGGATGGACTATTATGAATTACAGGCTTATTTTGTTGGATGTTGGCAACCAAATTTTGGTTTTGTTTTTCCTGTTTTGGCGACCAAGTAAATAGTCGGGAAAGATAAGTAATACTTTTGCTGACTAAATAAGGTAGGTGAGAGGGTACATTTGGTGACTAAATATTTTGTCGTTAAAAGCATTAATTTTGGCAAACAAAGAATTTTGTCGCCAATTGGTCAATTGCCAACTAAAGTTTAGTTGCGCAAACATTTTTTCGGTGACTAACATGTTTGGTCGTGGAATGTGACACTTGGCGACCAAAATTTTTGGTCGTGGAATGTGACAATTGGTGACCAAACGTTTTAGTCATGGAATGTGACAATTGGCAGCCAAACTTTTTGATCATGGAATGTGACAATTGGCGACCAAACTTTTTGATCGTGGAATGTGACAATTGCCAACCAAACTTTTTGGTCATGAAATCTGACAATTGCCAACCAAACTTTTTGGTCGTGGAATATGACAGTTGCCAACCAATACTATTTGGTCGTTGAATGTGCCAATTGCCGACCAAACTTTTTGGTCATTGAATATAACAATTGGCACTAACATGTTTGGTCATCGAATGTGATAACTGGTGACTAACATGTTTGGTAGATAAAATATGACTTTCCGCGACTAAAGTGTTTTAGCTACTAAATGGATTAGTTGTAGTAATTATATATTTAGCAACCAAAAATTTAGTCGGCAACTAGAACTTTTTCCCGAATAAAAAAAATTTTAGTCGCTAATTACTTTTCATGACCCTCAATTGGTGACCAAAAAAATTAGTCGCGGATAACTTTTGCCAACTAAAAATAAACGTTTGCCGACTAAATTTTTAGTCGGCAAAAGTGCGAATTCTTGTAGGGATTTTTGCCTCTATTTTCTCCCTTTGCTTTTTGCTCCCCCTTTTCGATTAGTCCCTCACCAACTTGTCAATGTTGTGCTAGTAGATGATTGGGCTAACTTGTCAATGTCAATCTAGTTCGAATTGATTAAGTTTTGTTGTGATGCATTTGCACCTCGCCTCTCTTATTGTTGTTTTTTTATCATTGTTCTCTATGTAGTCTAAAATTTTCATCAATAAAGATTCTTTTTGGTGATCACAGAAAAAGGGAAAAAAAAAAATAGATATGTTTAATACCAAAGGAAATATTTTCAAATACATATACATCAAAATTTCGCTTGGCTTACCTAAAAGTAAACATAGACTAACTAGATAGTTTTTCCATTGTTTTGTGTTAGATTAACCATGTGCTATCAAGTTTTGTACAGTGAAAACTTATTTTGGAAATTTCAATACAATTGTATGCCTTTGATTTGGAAATGTAAACATTGTCAACCATTGCATATTCTTACTTAATCAAATTCCAAAATGTATTAAGGTTTTAAAGTCAGTATAGAAGTTTCCCAAGTAAATAGGCTAAGATTTCCTAAACTACGATTATATGGATGACTTTAATTTAACAAGAGTGTGTTGGATTAATTTTACGCCCACCAGGTAAATAACAAAGACTTGCACGAACATAGGCCATATTTGATCAACAAAATTGTAATTTATTCTAAAATCACAAATTACAAACAACAAACTAATGAGTTTTTTTATGATTTTGAGTAATTATTTCTTGCCAGATGATCAAGTTTTGAAAATTTAATAGTGCAACAACAATTAATGGGAAAAAAAAAATAGACTAATTTGAATTCAACCTTAGGCTTTACAGTTGATTATCAATCAAACCACCAAAAAACAATCAAATAAATAAATAAACAAAAACAAAAAATCATGCAAAAGAAAACCATGTGGTTAGTAATCTCTCAACATACATGTCAAGTTGCTCAAATAAACCAATAAGTAGAAAAGCAAAAAACAAAAAAGAAAGGAAAAGAAAGAATCTACATTTCCTAATGGCTACAGTAGAGATAAGAATGCCTTAATTATAGTTTGGCTTTTTTAGAAAGAAAATCTCATACAGTTGGTTCATGAATTTAATTCACCAATTGTGCATTTATCTGCTATAATTCAACCTATTGAAACAATGGATACGTATACATGTTAGATAATGTCTCAATGGGACCACATAATTAAATGTGGTGTTATCATTTATAAGAGGCCTACAATTTAAGTGTTTCAATTTAGTTAATAGGCTTAAGGGTATATGTGTTATGGACCTAATGTGTAGATACTAGTTGTATAATTTCTATTTCTATGAGGGGCAGAAATAGAAATTAAAACATATTGGTTAAAGTTGGTTTTCATTCTTTTTGAACTTCCACAACCTTTCAATTTTGAAAACCAATAAATAGAAATTAAAACCAATAATGGTTAAAGTTGGTTTTCATTCCTTTTGAACTTCCACAACCTTTCAGTTTTGAAAACCAATTATAACCTTTTAAAGGTTATTCCTTCCCAAGTGGAAAAAAGAACACTGTCATTTTTCTAAATCCTCTCAAGGAGAAACATAAGGCACCAAAGGGGAAATGATTAGAAGGCAATAACATAATCAATAACAAAGAGTTTATTGATAATCACGCTTCCGTTTAACCGTTCATCAATGGATTCAGGTATGTCATTTTGTCTTGATTTCTTGATAATACACATGGTAAATGATCCGAAGTGTAAGGTTTATATTCTGAAATTTATGTTTACAATTGGTATCAGAGCCAGCATATCATGTGTCTTATCAGAATTGATATGCTTTATTCATTCTATTTAGTTTCCTGGAATCAGATTCTGAATTTTCTTATGGATGTAAATTCTGTTTTTTCCTGTTTTGTTCTGTGAAAATGGCAATCTGTTTCTGGAATTGTAAAATGATTCGGTGGGCAGTTTTTTTTTTCTCTCAAATGGATGAACATCATGTATTATATATATATATATATCTTGCGATTTGATCGGTTTAATTTTGAACATCATAAAAAAAAAAAACTATTTGTTTTTGGACCGTCAATTCTATTTATATATGTATGTATATAATTGGGATTGCTGCAGATTATATAACATATACGGGGTCACAAATTTGGAAATCTTTAAATTTAATGTAATTTCATACAACGTCTACAGAAATTTTATTTTCTAACATTCTCAATATAAGTCAATTCAAACAAGATGTCACAAAAGTGATCTCTTGTCTAGATTGTTTTATATGGAATGTTTTGATGTTCATGTCTGTGTATCTCATGCGGGTATTTATCGGTCCAAAGACATGATTAAGACTTGGCAGAATTACACACACATTTTGTGGTGATAAACATGTGCCAATTGTCAAGAAAACCTAATGTGAATAATAAATTCATCAAAAGATAGATTTGTTATTTGACATAACTTATTGTCAATGTTTGATCATTACAACAAGAATACCACTTACAGTTAATATCACTACCCAAAGGCTTGGTATTAATGTTGTGCTAGGTATCTTGAGATGTTGTCATTAAATTAATTTATATAGAGATTATCTGTTTGGTAACTTAATGTGAGCATAATTGTTTATTCCTTTTATTTCCTCTGGGTGAGGCTCTAAAGACAGCAACTTATATCTTAAATCGGTGCCAACTAAAGCAGTTGTAACAACACCTTATGAGCTTTGGGTTGGGCAAAAGCCTAGTCTAAAACATTTGCATGTGTGAGGGTGTCCTGCTGAGGTGAGGCCTTATAAACCTCATGAACGAAAATTGGACTCTAAAACCATTAGCAGCTACTTTATTGGCTATGCCGAACGATCACGGGGTTACAAGTTTTATGATCCACAAATAGGTCAATATTTGAGACGGGAATTGCAACATTTTTTGAGGATGTTGAGTTTGGGGGGAGAAATCCAGTTAGAGACATTGTCTTTGAGGAGGAAGCAGGAGTAATCCCACTTCCTACTACTACTTTTGACCAATCACAGGTTCCTATACCTGTCATTGCTCGAGAAGTAATTTCGGATCCTCAACCAGACAATGTTGTTCAAGATAATATAGTTCAAACCCCCATTCAAGATGAGGTAATTGTTCCTGAGGAAAAACTCTACAACCTCAACCTCAAGAATCTGTGCCATTAAGGCGATCCACAAGAGAAAGGAGATTTGCACTTTCAGATGATTATATTGTATATCTCCAGGAACATGAGGTAGAAAATGGAATGTCGAAAGATGATCCAATCAACTTTCGTCAAGCCATGGAAAGTTCCAACTCTCAAGTGGATAGAAGCCATGAATGAAGAATATAAGTCTATGCAAGACAATAAAGTTTGGGAACTTGTCTCATTACCAGTTGGTGCGAAGCCCGTAGGTTGTAAATGGATATTTAAACCAAAAGGGATTCAAATGGTAATGTGGAGAGGTATAAGACACGTCTTGTAGCCAAGGCTTTACTCAAAAAGAAGGAATTGACTTTAAAGAAACTTTCTCTCCAGTTTCTTCGAAAGATTCTTTTAGGACAATTATGGCGCTTGTTGCATATTTTGATCTTGAGTTGCATCAGATGGATGTCAAAACACTTTTCTTAATGGTGACATTAAAGAAACAATTTATATGGTGCAGTCAGAAAACTTTGTGTCAGGAGACCCAAAGAATATGGTTTGCAAATTGACTAAATCCATCTATGGACTCAAACAAGCTTCTCATCAGTGGTACTTCAAATTTCATCAAGTTCTCACTTCGTATGGTTTTGAAACTAATGTTGTTGATGAATGTGTGTATCACAAGTTCAGTGGGAGTAAACACATATTTTTGGTTTTATATGTTGACGACATATTGCTTGCCACAAACGATATAAACTTATTGCATGACACCAAGAGATTTCTATCTAAGAATTTTGAAATGAAAGATCTTGGTGATGCTTCCTTTGTATTAGGAATCGAAATACACCGAGATCGTTTTCGGGTATTCTGGGATTATCACAAAGGAGCTATATCGAAAAAGTACTCAATAGATTTGGCATGCAAAATTGTAAATCAGGTGAAACCCCGGTTGCTAAGGGAGACAAGTTTAGTCTCAGCCAATGCCCGAAGAACAGTCTTGAAATTCAAGAAATGCAGAAGATTCCTTATGCCTCGGCTGTAGGGAGTCTAATGTATGCTCAAGTATGTACGCGTCCGGATATTGCGTTTATAGTTGGCATGTTAGGCAGATATTTAAGTAATCCTGGCATGGATCATTGGAAAGCAGTCAAGCGTGTTATGCGATATTTACAGAGAACAAAGGAATATATGCTCACATATAGGAGATCGGATAAGTTAGAGGTCATTGGATATTCCGACTCCGATTTTGCTGGATGCCAAGACAGTAGGAAATCTACATCAGGCTATATTTATCTGTTAGCTGGCGGAGCAATTTCTTGGAGGTCTGCAAAGCAGACGCTCATAGCTTCATCCACCATGGCCGCAGAATTTGTAGCATGTTATGAGGCATCAAACCAAGGGATATGGCTGCGGAATTTTGTCACGGTTGCGTATTTTGGAAGGCACTGAAAGACCACTTAAGTTATATTGTGACAATAAGTCTGCAGTTTTATATTCCAATAACAACAGGAGCTCGACAAATCAAAGCATATTGATATCAAGTTCCTTTGTAAAAGAAAGAGTGCAGAGTGGACAGATTTTCATAGAGCACATTGGGACAAACTCCATGATAGCGGATCCACTTACGAAGGGACTACCACCCAAGGTCTTTCATGAGCACACTGCTCAGATGGGTTTATTCTATTTGAGAACATTCTGGTTTAGTGGGAGTTTGTATTTATATTACTGCTTTATGTCAGCCTTGAGTTTTATCTATGTAATTAGATTAATTTCTGCAGAAATGAAATATTCAGTTTATTACGCTCTGTTACGTATTGTGAAGTATTGATCTCAATAAAGTTAAGTAGGACCAGTTGGAAATAGGCATGTATGGATCACATCACATGTAATTTCCATGCTACGCATCCATGATTGATCTATGTCATTTAGCTGTATTAGTATACGTGACCATTGGTGGGTCGAGTTACGATTGATGTAACGAAGACCGCTTTGATCCTATATTAATATAGTTAATGGACAAGATTGTTTGGATACCCTCAAGTTATGATAACAAATTTCTGAGCTCACTAAAGTTAAGCACATTTTTCAGGATACATATGTGGTCCAGTGGGAGATTGTTAGATAATGTCTCAATGGGACCACATAATTAAATGTGGTGTTATCATTTATAAGAGGCCTACAATTTAAGTGATTCAATTTAGTTAATAGGCTTAAGGGTATATGTGTTATGGACCTAATGTGTAGATACTAGTTCTATAATTTCTATTTCTATGAGGGGCAGAAATAGAAATTAAAACATATTGGTTAAAGTTGGTTTTCATTCTTTTTGAACTTCCATAACCTTTCAGTTTTGAAAACCAATAAATAGAAATTAAAACCAATAATGGTTAAAGTTGGTTTTCATTCCTTTTGAACTTCCACAACCTTCAGTTTTGAAAACCAATTATAACCTTTAAAAGGTTATGGTCCCTATTCCTTCCCAAGTGGAAAAAAGAGCACTACCATTTTTCTAAATCCTCTCAAGGAGAAACATAAGGCACCAAAGGGGAAAGGATTAGAAGGCAATAACATAATCAATAACAAAGAGTTTATTGATAATCACGCTTCCGTTTAACCGTTCATCAATGGATTCAGGTATGTCATTTTGTCTTGATTTCTTGATAATACACATGGTAAATGATCCAAAGTGTAAGGTTTTATATTCTGAAATTTATGTTTACAATACAACCCAAAACATATAATACAACATTAGATACTCGCGGGATGCACAGACAAGTTGCCATTTACATGCATGGAGGTGTCAATGCTTGTTAATCGGCAATATATATAGATATTAAGAAATTTACTAGCATATATATGTTTTTGCTATCTAAGGTTTAAAATGTCTTTTAATTTTCCTCTCCCCTACTTTATTTTTCTTTTCTTAGGGGGTCTTGGGTGAAATGATAATGGTTAACAATTTATATCATCTATGGATCAGTAACTAATTGCATTGATTTATTTATTTTTTAGAATAATAACACTGCTTCTATAAAACTTTATCTATAACATAAGCTCAGGAAGGAAAATGAAAAGAATACATATAGAAAACACACCATCACCAATTTAAATTGAAAATGGAATTAAAAATATACAGTTTATCATTTTTAAAATGATGTCTTTTTAATTCATGTGTGTACTAATGTTTATTTTTTTCAATTTGCTTCTCTTTTTTAAAGGTTGAGGTTTAGTTTTAATTACACACATATGAAAAATTATATGTTTTGAAATAACCTATGAGTAACTTTATCTACCAAGATGCTAGCATTTTTATTTTTTTTTTGATTGGCCAAAAACAACTAAAAAATCTAAAAATCTCCGAGATGTTTATTTGTGATTATGTATTAATTTTAAATAGCAATTCCAATCAAACAAGTAAAGACAAATCAATACAACGATTTAATGTGGAAAAATCACAATTGGAGCGCCTCCAATTGTGATAAAAAAAAACCACGGGCAAAAGCCACAAAACAATCCACTAAGAAGACAAAAAGAAATTACACAAGTGTACTCTTAATTACTTAGTGAATCCACATCCAAATTGAACCAACCCCTATATCCCTCTTCCACTACCGTCTTCATCTTGGAATTGTCTTACCCAACGTTGAATCACAACGCCAATGTCGAATCCATGATGATGAGCCACTCCGAAATTCACCAAGCTTCAAGCCCAAATTCCATGAAATCCACTGAAGAACAAATCTCTCTTTTGTGAATAAAACAAAATAAATGAAACCCCTTTGATATAATCTACTCAATTCATGATATAAACTCTCACAGATATCAAAGGAAACAAGCAAAAAAGCCGCAGATGAAAAGCCTAATACCCAAAAAGAAAATCTGGAAGTCGTACCCTAGAAACTGAATTAATCGTAGATTTATAGAAAATAGAATCGCGATCTCCGCTCGCGGGGGACCTCGCTACAGCTCGGACTCGATTTGTGTCACGGTTCTTAATCTTGAACCAAAGAGTCCAAATCCGGCAAATCGTTTTGGAAAACAGATTTTTGAAAGAAGTGCCAAACATGGACTGTTTTGCCAGATACAGAGTCGCCACCTAAATGTTTTTATTTGGGAAATTTAGGAAACCCTGACTCGGTGCCAAAGGCCACGTGTCCGTCATCACCAAAGTTGCCTCGGCTCGGGAACTTGGGTACGATTGGGGAAGGTCACTTCCTGAGCACCCCCGCTCGCCCGGTCAAAGACCGGCCTCTACTAACCGTGATATCTTACTTTGAAAACATTGTGAGTTCTTATTCCGGTTATTAGCCTAGGTTACTATGTGATGCTCGCAGCAAATAAGTATAGACTGGGCCGCCTGAATTGGAACAAAACATTTCATGTTTGTTTGTTTGAAAATGGTTTGATGGTGCTACCCGCAGGTAGGCTAAGACGTGAATTTGCCACCCTCAGGTGGGCTTAGAAAACATGATTTTGCCACTGTCTAGTGGGCTTAAAACAAACAGTCAATGATTTGTTCCACTCCGAATAACCCAACCTCCACCCACAGGCATTCAAGGCAGTTATATCACATAAGCATATAGCCTCATGGTAAGCATGCTATTCATGGCAGTCACTCACACGCATGCAAGGATGCTAAAGCATAAAACTCACCGAGTACTCCAAGCCAAAACAAAACCTCATTAGAAATCCATGCATGGTTCCTAAGTATACAGAAAATGCCTAATGCAACACATGCAAAGATGCAAACTATAGCAGGCTCGGCTGTCCTAAACATAGGATATGAAATGCTACAGCTATCACGTATTCAATTTGGAATTGAAATACAAATGCAGTTTGTATGATGCGCCGAGCCCGGTGCGTTCAAAACAGATGAATGATGCAAACATGCTGTCATACTGTATGCTAATTGAAATATGCCCTATATCTAACCATCATAAGCGGGTAAGTAAAAGGGAAGAAAGACGTGGGGTTGGAAGACATACATCACACTCACCCATATTTATTACAGTTATGCCCTCGCGCAGAGGGTCCGAATAAATAATACAGTCCGAAATGAAAGAATAATACAGTCCGAAATATACAGTCCGAATAATATACAAATTCCTGATTAATTAACAATTAACTAAGAAAAACTGTAAACTGGCATGCAAGCCAGGGGCTGCCTCACTTCCGCTGAATGATGTATGCTGGGCTGCCTTTTCGGAAATCCACTGGGATGCCCGATTAGCCTCTGTTTGCAATGTTCCTCGAAATGCGTGCCAGACTCTGAAAAGTTACTGATTCTTCATTTTGGCTGTAACAGAGAGCAGGAAAGGGGCATAGCAATGTATTTCACAGATATATGCATGCCTCGATCCTCGTGCCACTAATCACGCATCTCGATGCATGATGGCCGAGGAGTCGGATTGCACAACTCAATATAGGATGAATGCAGATGAATGCTACAAACAAACCTAACCTCATGGGTAATCCGGAGTGTCGGTGACTTGGGAATTGAGACCCGTTCCGTCACTCGGAGTACGAAACGCGCCTCGTTTCCCGTGCCCGGGCTAACTCCTATCCCGAACACGATGCAATATGCATGATATGCATGAATGCAACTAAAATACAATCCTAGCATGCACAATGCTATGAAAATGAGATGCCTCGAAATGCGTGCACACGGGCACGCAAACCGAGGCGATGATCCTAAGGCATGAAATGGCATACGCAATGCCGATTGGACTTACACTAACACGAGTGGACCTCAGCCACACTCACATAAGAGGCCGACGGATGAAAATGAAGCGCCTCGAAATGCGTGCACACGGGCGCGCAAACCGAGGCGATGGCCGTAAGGCATGAAATGGCATGGAAACGATATGCAATGAGACTAAAATGAGATGTCTCGAAATGCGTGCCCACGGACATGCAAACCGAGAAAATGGCATACGGAATGCAACAGGACTAAAATGAGATATGCGATGCAATATGGGCTTACACTAACATGAGTGAGCCTTAGCCACACTCACATAAGAGGCCGATGGATGAAAATGAAGCGCCTCGAAATGCGTGCACACGGGCGCGCAAACCGAGGCAATGGCATGCACGATGCAATGAGACTAAAATGGCATACAGAATGCAAAATGGGCTTACACTAACATGAGAGAGCCTCAACTACACTCACATAAGAGGCCGATAGATGAAAATGAGATGCCTCGAAATGCGTGCACACGGGCACGCAAACCGACGCAATGGCATACGCCATGCAGAATGGACTTATACTAACATGAGTGAGCCTCAGCCACACTCACATAAGAGGCCGATAGATGAAAATGAGATGCCTCGAAATGCGTGCACACGGGCACGCAAACCGAGGCAATGGCATTAAGGCATGAAATGGCATGGAGATGATCCCTTCTACAATGTTGTAGAGGGACACAAAATAAGCTTACTCACAGTTCATGACATGCTCCAAAACAATTTACACATAGGCCAAACAAATCATGCAAATTTACGGTAAATATGAGGAATTGTGAAGCAAGTGCAAGATAGGGGGCCCAAACAGGGTTGAGCCCTTCTTCAATGTTGAAGAGAGGCTCAAAATAGGCCCTCTTACAGTTTACATTATGCTCGAAAACAGATCACACATGGGATAGAAATTTCATGCAAAATATTGGCATATAAGATGATATTGAAGCAAGTACAAGATGGTGATCTCAAATAGGGTTGAACCCTTCAACAAACATGAAGAATAGCTCAAAAGAGTGACCCTTCAGTTTGGGTCGGAGCCTAAAATAGTGAGAAAATAGGCTTAAGAAATGAGGCAAGAAAATGCTACAAAAGAGGGAGATGGCAACTTACCCTTGTAGACAGTCTTGACAGCCTTTTTGGACCAAGTTTGGATGCTCTTTGCCTCTGAAAAACCAGCTCCAAGTGTTGGAATGGAGTGTGGGGGTCTTGTGCTAGGGGTTGATGTAGAAATGGTACAAGAAAATGACTTTGGAGCTTGGAAATGGAGAGAAATGGGAGGTGGAAGGTATAGCTCCCTCTCAAATGTGTCTAACAAAATGTCCAACCTTGAGCCAAGAAGCCAAGCCCTCCTTATAGATGAGAGGCATGAAAAATATCTAAGGGACCTCTCTAATCCTCCATACACGTGTATGGAGGATGGTCCAATTGGCAACCAGCTGGCACAGCTGGAATACACTGAGGGATAGGAAAATGGCTGGCCAGCTTAAAGGGGAAAAAAAGGTCATTTTTTGGTAAGTGGCCGGCCGGCTGGAAAAGATGGCTGGCCGGCCAGGTATAGGAGAAAAGTGGCCGCCCACCCCCTAGGATGAAGCCCCAGAAGTTAGCTTTCCAATGCCGCAAACCTTGCATTAAAATTCCTTCTGTAGAAAAAGTTATGCCAGTTTCCGTAAAGCCGCGCAGATTCGGTCCAACCGGACTTCAACCGACCATATCTCCTCCCCCCGGATTTAGACTTAGGAGATTCTTGAGTGAAAATGAAGCCCGGAAGTAAGCTTTCCAATGGTGGTGGCCTCATATTTAATTCCTCTTGTGCAAAGAGTTACGCCCGTTTCGGTGAAGCCGCACAGACTTTTCTCCTTTCCCGATTCATGCTGAACCACTTTTGACGAAACAAAAAGTTGGTTGTCAAAACAATTGCTGGCCTCCCATCCTACAGCTTCCTAACCATGAAAATAAGGCCTCCACCAAAAATGAGCCCAAACCGATGCAAAATGAAGGCTCGGGGGCCAAAACAGCAGTTCGGGGCCCTGAAAACTGACTGTTGGGCACCGGGAGTGGTATTCGACCACGAAGTCGGTCCCTCGGACCCCAGTGTCCCTAAAAGGAAAATAGATGCATGCAAATCAAGAAAAGAATCGGAGATGGTTAGGCGGTCCCGAACCGAGGCACACGGCCTGACGGCTCGAAAACCGGGAACCGGGCTCCGAAATGGGCAAAATGGCCTACGGCCACGAAAAGTAGCCCACGGCCCACCGAGAGATGGTCTACGGGACCTCTCCCTCCCTCAGGAACAAAAACAGAGAAAACCGAGCCTGGTTCGCGAACCAAGGCAAGTACAGAAAAGGGTTGGGAAGTCTGGAGGCAGGGCTCACGGCCGAGACTCTGAGACTTCTGAACGAGCACAATATGCAACATCTCCGAGCGCTCAATCGGTGACGTCTGAGTCTTAAGGTCGGTCAAAAATGGGGTGTCTACAGTTGCCCCTCTTTGACAGAACTCGGAAGTCACAAGTGACGGGAGTGAATGTCAAAGCCCAGAGACGACCCATTTTTGACAAGGCCGAAGACTTAGGAAATCATACAAGATAAACAGAGATGTGCCCGCAGGCGTGCCCGCAAGCAAAGGGGGCAAAATGCAAAATGATATGCACAGGATCAGATGTAATTCAATGATCATGCAAGTGCAGCAAGCTGTAATGAAGCAAGTATTCGCAAATAGATGCAACAGTTTTAAGCAAGAATACAAAGCAACAACTACATTTCATGCAGTTAGGAATGCGGAGAATTATTCAATTCTCGTCGCGTCTCACACGGAGAAGATACGATACCTGCACGATTCGTTTGGTCGCACCAGCCTCAAATGAACCGTACATACAATATCGTGCCTGCAAAAAGGGAGAAAACTCAACAAGAACAATATGCTAACAACATATATTCAATGTGATTCCTGTGATTCCGAAAGTTTGACACACGCGGTGTCGGCGAGTGAATGCATAAAGCAGTGTGATACAGGTAAGGTGCGCAAGATAGCACGATAAAATGCATGCACAACGCAAGTAATGAGCACAAAATAGTGCGATGCGCAAAATAGCGCGAGTGAAATGTGATGCACTAACAAGTGCAGGTGGGACGCGCAAGATAGCGCGAATGCTACAATGCACAATGCAAGTAATGTGCACAAATAGTGCGATGCGCAAAATAGCGTGAGTGAAATGTAATGCACTAACAAGTGCAGGTGAGATGCGCAAGATAGCGCAAATGATACAATGCACAAAATAGTGCGATACGCTAAACAGCGTGATTGATTTGAAATGCACAAAATAGTGCGATGTGACGTGCAAAGCACAGGACAGTGCGATTGAGGTGCGCAAAATAGCGCGATGAATGTAATGCGCAAGACAGTGCGATGGAGGTGCGCAAAATAGCGCGAATGGTAAACTGCACAAAATAGTGCGATTGTGGTGCGCAAAATAGCGCGAATGTAAACTGCACAAAACAGTGCGATGGAGGCACGCAAAATAGTGCGAATGGTAAACTGCACAAAATAGTGTGATTGTGGTGCGCAAAATAGCGCGAATGTAAACTGCACAAAACAGTGCGATGGAGGTGCGCAAAATAGCGCGAATGGTAAACTGCACAAAATAGTGCGATTGTGGTGTGCAAAATAGCGCGACTGTAAACTGCACAAAACAGTGCGATGGAGGTGCGCAAAATAGCGCGAATGGTAAACTGCACAAAATAGTGCGATTGTGGTGCGCAAAATAGCGCGAATATAAACTGCACAAAACAGTGTGATTGTGGTGCGCAAAATAGCGCGAATGAGGTGAAATGCACAAGACAGTGCGATACGCTAAACAGCGCGATTGATATGCAATGCACAAGATGGTGCGAGTGAGATACGACCACAAGATGCACAAGACAGTGCAAGTGAGGTACAAAGTGTAAGTGCACAAGATAGTGCGAATGAGATAAAATGCACAAGAAAGTGCGATAAAATGCATCTTCTATGCAAGTATGGGGGCATTTTCCTATGCAAGAGATACAAGCATTTTCAATGCAAGAATGGAAGCACATTTTATGCAATTTTGAAAGCAAGCATATTCTATGCATGAATCATAACGATGCGCGGCACGCATGCAACCACAGTGTATATGAAAGTCCACATTCTATGTAATAGAGGAGCATCAAATATGTACTCTGGTGCCTCTGATTTGCTTCTTAGAGGACTTCACAACATACTTAGCTCAAAAAGGGCACACCCTATTCATATTGGCGAGAGATAACATCTGCATGTGAAACCCTCGGGTGCTGCTTGGACTGCCATTCTGACTTGAAGCAGGCTTACACTTGGGGTCGAGACACACTCATTCTCCAGAGAAATGGCGAGGCCTGAGAAGGTGCACCTGGCATGCAGTCTCGGATTTTGCTAAAGTTGAGACATGCTAAGATGCTCCAAATTTTCCCTCTTTTCTTTTTTTGCAGTCCGGAACCTAAATAGCTTCAGATAGGCCCTTGTTTTACTATTCTGACATGACCTGGGTTGAACCCTGCGGTTTTATGAAAGAACCAATTCTGTTTTGCACAAATGTGGAGAATGGCACAGCACTCTGAGCACAGGACGATTTTTCTTTTGAAAATGAGAAAATGATTCTCAACCGGGTATTGAGCCTACAACTGACCACAGCCAAAACATCTCAACACAAAAAAACAATAGGTAAACATCCTAAACACAACGAGACACACCCGGGACGACTCAAAGCAGGAATCGAGACAAACAAAACAAAAGACACGACACACAGACGTATACAGGGAGCCTGTTTCACCGGGTAGTGTTTCCTACCCTTTCTCATTTGTGATTCTCACATCACTCGGCCCTCAAGCTCTGTTTTTCTGAAAAAGCCCTTTTCTCACTTCTTCTCTCATCGCACATCTCTCTATTCTTCAATCTCTCATTTTTCAATCCCTCCCCTGGGTGGTTGATGGATAAATGGGAAGTTGCGGGTTTCGCCCCTAGCATTCTGCTAGATTCTTCTTCTTCTGCACACGCAGCTAGTGAGTTTCTCCCACAGAGGGGTTGCTACAACTGGGTGGTAGCAAATTTGCAGCTGGCATCGATTGATGATGCTTTGCTAGGGAATTTGGACGTGATAAGATCTATCCAGATGAGGGAGTGGAATATCTTGCCCCATTCCAGTTCGTGCTTCGCACTTGGCTTGATACCTCGTTGCTTGGAGGGTGAAAGAACCTTCAGCCGTTTGTCGGTCAGCTTCAGTGGTGCCCTTTCTGGCAGGTAGAGTGCCCTTCTTGACAAATATTGTGCCCTTTCTGTCAATGATGTTGATAATGAGGAAAAGACAGAACACCTGACTCAACTGTGCCCCTAGTTCATCATTTTGACCATTTTTTTTTTGTTTTTGCTTTCTATTAAAACAGTTTTGACCAAAATGAGAGTTAGATTACATGCTTGTTCAGTTTTTGATTTGAAATCATGCAAGTCAGGCTATAAGCACTGAAAATTTTCCTTTTTTGGGTCCAAGAAAATGGTCCAGTTTTGGAAAAGATGGAAATTTTCGAGAAAATTAGTCAACCTCAGTAAAAATTCTCAAAAACTATTTTGCAAACGGCCACTTGCTCAACGAGCATGAAACCTACTCCGAGATGCACAACCTCGGATCCAAGGAAAACTGCCCCGTGCTTGAAGAGAGCTGCATGGCAACGGAAAGTTGCCCCTTGTTTGAACGGCACCGCGGCATTGAATGGCAACGGAAAGTTGCCCCTTGTTTGAATGGCCCGCAGCGCTTGAATGGCAACGAAGTACCCCTTGTTTGAATGGCACACGCGGCGTTGAATGGCAACGGAAAGTTGCCCCTTGTTTGAATGGCACCGCAGCGCATTGTAGTCAGTCCTCAGAGTGACGAACGCAACCAACTCTCGGATACAGAGAAGAAATGAAGAACCATGCATGGACACAATCAAATTTGAATGTTTTACGGCTGGACTTCAGAATGAAGTTGCCTACGTATCCCAAAGATGGGAATCAAGCCTTACGTAGTTCGGGGTTAAGGTACACTCGGGTATTTAACCTCTCCTTTTTATGCTCTAACTTTTGCCAAGGCGCCTGTTGCAGGTTTTCAACCTTGCGAGCTTTGTTTTTTTTCTTTTCTTCTCTTTTTTCATTTCTTCTTCTTTTTTTTTCTTTTCTTTCTTTCTTTTCTCTTTTTTTTTTCTTTTGCATTTTCTTCTTTTTTTTTCTTTTTTTTCTTGCTCTAACTTTTGCCTGGGTCGCCCTTTGGGTTTTCGACCCAGCGAGCCTCTCAAGGGTAAAAGTGTAACAAGTCCATGCCAAATGGTTTTGAGATTGAAGCCCTCTATATCCAGGAGAGTGGCTGTTGTATTGATTTGCAGAAGGATCCACTTTGGCTCTTCGAGCACATCGGATATTTTTGCCCCTAGTTCGAGGGGTGCTTCTGATCTAGCTTTGCAAGCTTCTTTGACGACATCTATCTCTTGATCTGACTTTGGTGCCTCTTGTTCGAGGGCTGCTTCAAATCTGGCCACACAGGCCTCATATTGTGTTGTCCGTTGAACGTTCTGAATCAAGTTCAAGGTTTGAAAGCAAAGGGGTTGAGTCTCGAGGCTGAGAGCGATCCTAAGCTGCACAATCTCAAGAGCGATTCCACACATGTCTTCGCAGGACCGCGCAAAACATTTTTTGAAAGTTTTTAAGAAAGCGACAAATCGCTCGCGCTGAAGACAGTGTAGGACCATCTGGATCAAAGCTAGGGTCCTTCTCAGTACTCACACTAACAAGCATGATTTCATTCATTAAGGGCTTAGCACGCCTCTCTTTCTCTCAATTTGATCAAAGTTTTGCAAATCCCGAGGAATTCCTCCTCTTTGTTTTCACCGCAGTGTTCAAAAAGGTTTTGAAAAACTCAGGTCATTACAATGACTTCAAGGCACAAAGAGCAGGTGGAATGCACTGCCATTTCATTCAAATCCCGGCACAACTAGCACACGGCAGAAGCAAATGAGAGCGTGAAAATCACTGCTGTTTCATTCAAAATCTGTTGGCATAACTGGCTCCCTGGCAGAAACAGACTCAAAACAAAACAAAAAGACAAACGAAACAAAATGGTGACGCCCGAGGTAACACCCCCGGAATCACCCGACTCCTATACAACAGGACTGACTCGATACAACAAGACAGACCCAAAACAAAAGGACTGACTCAAAACAAAAGGACAGACTCAAAACAAACAACAAGACTGACCCAATACCCAAGTCAGAATGCAAAATTAACAGCACTTGTACATTGCTCAAAACAGTGCATGCCATCCACCACAGCTGGAGTAATCTGAGCGCCATCCGCAGGTGGTTCATCCCGATCACATAACACATTATCCCCCAAGTTCACTGACCCAGTGCCGATAGACTTTGCTGAGCTCGGCAGGAGGATGACCCCGTTGTCAAATAGATCCTGTACTTCATGGCGAAGACGGAAGCAGTTGTTGGTAGTATGGCCAGTTTGCTGATGGTATGCGCAGTACTGGGTAGCATCATGCGTAGCCGGAAGAGGGTTCGGGAGAGGCCGAGGCTCAAGGGGTTTGAGATGGCCTTGTCCAACAAGGATTTGGAAAGCTTTGGATAAAGGCATGTGGAGGGCATGGAAGACCCTCTGACCTCGGGGTTGGTACTTCTGGGTTTGTGGATTTTTGCTGGACGCACCAGCAAAGGGATTGGCAGGTGCTGCCTGGTTTGCTGATCTCTTCCGAGTGGAGGATTATAGCTGAAGGAACATTCTTGGTACAACGGCCCTTCTCCCGGCTTGCCTCTCGATTCAAACTGCCTCCAACTTGAGTGGCAAAAGTGTCGTCCACAGTTTTTGTGACAACCGCGAGCACTTGTTCTTTGTTCAGTCCCTCGGCTTTCAAAGCCTCAACAGCCAACAGAGATGCTCATGGGGATCCATGTCCGCCCCTATCTTGTTCTTTCCGTTCGCTTCCACTTTGCCAAGGGATTTGCCTTCTCCCAATACAGCCCGTCCCAAGCTTGGGGAGCCTTTTGACATGAACTCCCTGGTAGGCGATGTGGTTGATGATGGAGCCAAAACTCCAAAGGCTAAATCCGCCACTGTTCTCTGAAGATCTTCAATCATCCTCATCAGCTCGGAAGTAGTGGGTTCATGGGTTTGAGATGATTGGGGTTCAGGTGCACCCATCATGCATAAGTCCATGCTTTCTGGGATAAACACCTCAGGCTTGGGTAGATGGGCCGGGGTGATGTATATGCTGGGGTCATAGGTGGATGGCAGTGTATGGATGAGATTGAGGTAGGTGGGAAATGTTTGGTCATTGGGGTCTGAAGGTGGAGCTATCGTCCGGTTATCGATGAGATTTTGGACCTCATGACGAAGGCGGTAGCAACGGTCGGTGCCATGACCGCGCTGCTGATGGTACATACAGTACTTGGCGGGGTTATGTCTGGCTGGGAGTGGGTTGGGAAGAGGTTGAGGATCGAGGGGTTTGAGATGCCCTCTTTCCATCAGGAGTTTTAGTGCGCTAGTCAGGCTCATATAGAGAGGGGGAAAGTTCTGCCTGAGCTCGGGCTGGGCGGCTGTTTGTAGGCTTGGTTGGCAAAAGGGTTGGCTGTGGACTGTATTGATTTCAGTGGGTTCGGGAATAGTGCTACTTCCGGCATTGGTACTCCTTGCAATCGCCCTCCTTGTCGGTTCACTTGTTCTGGGAATGATCCCGCTGTTGAACGCATTCTCGACCTGAACCCCCAGTTCATGCAAACTTTTGAAAGTGAATAGGAGCCACTATCAATTTCTGCAACATATCATGCTCGAGGTTCCGCACCATCATCTGCACTTGATCCCTCTCAGAAGGGCGGCGATCTGTCATCTGTGCTGCCTTTGCTCTCCACCTCGCAACAAATTTCACAAAAGGCTCTTTGGGTTTGGCGGGTTGCTTCAAGCTCTTGGATGGTCATTTCAACTTGGGTATTGTAGGAATACTGATCGACAAAGGCCTCAGCCAATTCTTCCCAGTTTTGCTTCACTTTCCTCCAACTTAGCGTACCAAGTGGCTGCTACACCCGACAGGGTTCTTCCATACAGAGAGAGTTTCTGTGGCTTAGTCAGACCCATCGGCTTTAGGACATCCAAGAAAAGTCGGATATGTACCATTGGATCCCCAGACCCGTCGAAACGGTCAATATGTGGCATTTTGAATCTGTCTGGGAGCCGTACGGCAGACTCGGTGCCCATCCTCAATGTCGGGAATGGAGTTAAGGCCCTGTGCCTTTTTGAATTGCTTCTCAAGGTTCGCAATTTTCACTGCGGTCAGATCGAGGTCATTAGCATCAAGGGGATAAAGCCTCTCATTAGGCTGCACCAGGGGTCTGAAAACTTGGGCTTGAGCCAACCCTTCTCGAGGATTTGGACCCTGCAAATCTTCAGCTGGCGGAAGTGGGTCAAAGTTCGGCTGGGGTCCCAAAGCTGGATGTGAGGCAGATGCCCCAGATGGGCGCTGCGTTTCAATACTGGTCTCAGCCTGCATGGCAGTTCCCTGATTTGCGCTGTTATCACGGCCACAAATTCTTCCGAACCCTGTGCATCACGGTCTGCTGAGTCCGAACAAAGGTGATGTGACTGGTGACTGACGGATCAGATGAACCGGTGAGCCCTGACTGGCCTTTCTTTGCCTTGCCTCAGCGAAAGAACACTGGTTGCCCTTGAATTGAATCTCTGACCTAACAAAGTCTATCAGCACTAGTCCAATGTACCCGGGGGATATCGGAGCCTTCTGAAGCTATGGTTCCAGGACTACCTAGCAAAAGAGAAAACATGCATCTCAGCCTGATTTCACCAAAACATATGAGCATAACAGGATGACTGTGCCCTCTACTGAATTCTGCCCCCAAAATTCTGCCTCAAACTGAATCTGATACCCGCTAAACTGATTCCAAATACTGAACTGGTGCCCGCAGGCCTGATGCCCAAACTCATGAACTGATACATGCATTCCTGTAGAGACGCACTCTAAAAGCACATAACAGATAAGTGAGAGCCAAAACACCCTATGTTGGGGTAGGGTTTCCCTGTCCTATTTTGTCAGGAGCTAGGGTTTCACTACGCACGCAGCGGTTTCAAACAACCTATAAACGGGTAAGCAACCTGTCCTAGTTTGGAATGGTCACTATGGATCCGAATATGCACTAGGTCGAATGGTCAAAAAGGGTGCCCCGGTAAAACCGGGGTTTGTGTTCCCATACTGGCAGAGCCCGTAACCGGTCAGCCTTATGGACATGCCTTGACAAGACAAGCCTCCGGCAAACGTCAGGAATAGCATATGGCAAACACGGTGTCCTAGGCGCACCAATGCAAATGCAATGCAAAGAAACACACAAGTGTAGTCAAAACCAGATATCATGAGTTCGAGTCAAGTTCTCTAAATCCCCAGCAGAGTCGCCAGAAACTGTAACAAGCCCGCGGGGGACCTCGCTACAGCTCGGACTCGATTTGTGTCACGGTTCTTAATCTTGAACCAAAGAGTCCAAATCCGGCAAATCGTTTTGGAAAACAGATTTTGAAAGAAGTGCCAAACATGGACTGCTTTGCCAGATACAGAGTCGCCACCTAAATATTTTTATTTGGGAAATTTAGGAAACCCTGACTCGGTGCCAAAGGCCACGTGTCCGTCATCACCAAAGTTGCCTCGGCTCGGGAACTTGGGTACGATTGGGGAAGGTCACTTCGTGAGCACCCCCGCTCGCCCGGTCAAAGACCGGCCTCTACTAACCATGATATCTGTTTTTGAAAACATTGTGAGTTCTTATTCCGGTTATTAGCCTAGGTTACTATGTGATGCTCGCAGCAAAAAGTATAGACTGGGCCGCCTGAATTGGAACAAAACATTTCATGTTTGTTTGTTTGAAAATGGTTTGATGGTGCTACCCGCAGGTAGGCTAAGACGTGGATTTGCCACCCTCAGGTGGGCTTAGAAAACATGATTTTGCCACTATCTAGTGGGCTTAAAACAAACAGTCAAGATTGTCCAATCAAGTAACCAACCTCCACCCACAGGCATTCAAGGCAGTTATATCACATAAGCACATAGCCTCATGGTAAGCATGCTATTCATGGCAACACTCACACGCATGCAAGGATGCTAAAGCATAAAACTCACCGAGTACTCCAAGCCAAAACAAAACTATTAGAAATCATGCATGATCCTAATTACAGAAATGCCTAATGCAACACATGCAAAATGCAACTATAGCAGGCTCGGCTATTCTAAACATGGCATATGAATGCTACAACTAACACGTATTCAATTTGGAATTGAAATACAAATGCAGTTTGTATGATGCGCCGAGCCCGGTGCGTGCAAAACAGATGAATGATGCAAACATGCTGTCATACTGTATGCTAATTGAAATATGCCCTATATCTAACCATCATAAGCGGGTAAATAAAAGGGAAGAAAGACGTGGGGTTGGAAGACATACATCACACTCACCCACACTTATTACAATTATGCCCTCGCGCAGAGGGTCCGAATAAATAATACAGTCCGAATGAAAGAATAATACAGTCCGAAATATACAGTCCGAATAATATACAATTCCTAATTAATTAACAAATTAACTAAGAAAGCTGTAAACTGGCATGCAAGCCAGGGGCTGCCTGCACTTCCGCTGAATGATGTATGCTGGGCTGCCTTGCGCGAAATCCACTGGGATGCCCCAATTAGCCTCTGTTTGCAATGTTTCGAAATGCGTGCCAGACTCCGAAAAGTTGCTGATTCTCATTTTGCTGCAACAGAGAGCAGGAAAGGGGCATAGCAATGTATTTCACAAATATATGCATGCCTCGATCCTCGTGCCACCAATCACGCATCTCGATGCATGATGGCCGAGGAGTCGGATTGCACAACTCAATATAGGATGAATGCAGATGAATGCTACAACAAAACCTAACTCCATCATGGGTAATCCGGAGTGTCGGTGACTTGGGAATTGAGACCCGTTCCGTCACTCGGAGTACGAAACGTGCCTCGTTTCCCGTGCCCGGGCTAACTCCTATCCCGAACACGATGCAATATGCATGATATGCATGAATGCAACTAAAATACAATCCTAGCATGCACAATGCTATGAAAATGAGATGCTCGAAATGCGTGCACCGGGCACGCAAACCGAGGCGATGATCCTAAGGCATGAAATGGCATACGCAATGCAATTGGACTTACACTAACACGAGTGGACCTCAGCCACACTCACATAAGAGGCCGACGGATGAAAATGAAGCGCCTCGAAATGCGTGCACACGGGCGCGCAAACCGAGGCGATGGCATAAGGCATGAAATGGCATGGAAATGATATGCAATGAGACTAAAATGAGATGTCTCGAAATGCGTGCCCACGGGCACGCAAACCGAGAAAATGGCATACGGAATGCAACAGGACTAAAATGAGATACGATGCAATATGGGCTTACACCAACATGAGAGAGCCTCAGCCACACTCACATAGAGGCCGTGGATGAAAATGAATGCCTCGAAATGCGTGCACACGGGCGCGCAAACCGAGGCAATGGCATACAATGCATGAACTAAAATGACATACAGAATGCAAATGGACTTACACTAACATGAGAGAGCCTCAGCCACACTCACATAAGAGGCCGATAATGAAAATGAGATGCCTCGAAATGCGTGCACACGGGCACGCAAACCGAGGCAATGGCTAAGCATGAAATGACATGGAAATGATATGCAAACATGCAAATGAATTTCAGCACTGAAATGGGGGAAAACAGTCCCGAAATGGCGAAATGACACCAAATGCGGAATGGTCCCGAAATGCGAATTTAGGCACCCGAAATGGCCTATAGCTATGCAATGCATGCAATATGGACATGGAATGAAAATACAGTAGCAAGGCAGCCCCAAAAAAGCATTTTTCAGTCTAAAAAGGCTAAACAGCAAGCATAGATAGGGCAACAATGCAACAAAATGGCCCGCAAGAGGGGTATTGAAGCAAGTGATACATGCGATGCCCAAATGGAAAAGTACCCTTCTACAACACTGATGAGGGACTAAAAATATGAACATTTACAGTAGATGACATCCCCCAACTCAGTATGAAAACATGCTAAAAATGTCATGCAAGAACTAGGATACATAAGGCTATAACATGAGGTACCCCAAAATTCATCAAACCAGCAAAGACCCTTAATGAAATATGTCAAGAAGATCAAAATATGACTCTTTCCAGTTCTGATGATGGCCGAAAACAGAAGCTAGATAAGCTTAAAAAAGCATGCAAAAATGGGGTCAAAGAGGGGTATAATGACAAGTATAACATGGAGACCCCCAACAAGGTTGATCCCTTCTACAATGTTGTATAGGGACACAAAATAAGCTTACTAACAGTTCATGACATGCTCCGAAACAATTTACATATAGGCCAAACAAATCATGCAAATTTACGGTAAATAGGAGGAATTGTGAAGCAAGTGCAAGATAGGGGCCAAACAGGGTTGAGCCCTTCTTCAATGTTGAAGAGGGGCTCAAAATAGGCCCTCTTACAGTTTACATTATGCTCGAAAACAGATCACACATGGCTAGAAATTTCATGCAAAATTGGCATACAAGATGATTGAAGCAAGTACAAGATGGTGATCTCAAATAGGGTTGAACCCTTCAACAAACATGAAGAATAGCTCAAAAGAGTGACCCTTTCAGTTTGGGTCGGAGCCTAAAACAGTGAGACAAATAGGCTTAAGAAATGAGGCAAGAAAATGCTACAAAAGGGGAGATGGCAACTTACCCTTGTAGACAAGTCTTGACAGCCGCCTTTTTGGACCAAGTTTGGATGCTCTTTGCCTCTGAAAAACCAGCTCCAAGTGTTGGAATGGAGTGTGGGGGTCTTGTGCTAGGGGTTGATGTAGAAATGGTACAAGAAAAATGACTTTGGAGCTTGGAAATGGAGAGAAATGGAGGTGGAAGGTATAGCTCCCTCTCAAATGTGTCTAACAATGTCCAACCTTGAGCCAAGAAGCCAAGCCTCTCCTTTATAGAGGAGAGGCATGAAAAATATCTAAGGGACCTCTCTAATCCTCCATACACGTGTATGGAGGATGGTCCAATTGGCAACCAGCTGGCACAGCTGGAATACACTGAGGGATAGGAAAATGGCCGGCCAGCTTAAAGGGAAAAAAGTCATTTTTTGGTAAGTGGCCGGCCGGCTGGAAAAGGTGGCCGGCCGGCCAGGTATAGGAAAAAGTGGCCGGCCACCCCCTAGGATGAAGCCCCAGAAGTTAGCTTTCCAATGCCGCAAACCTTGCATTAAAATTCCTCCTGTAGAAAAAGTTATGCTAGTTTCCGTAAAGCCGCGCAGATTCGGTCCAACCGGACTTCAACCGACCATATCTCCTCCCCCCGGATTTGGACTTAGGAGATTCTTGAGTGAAAAATGAAGCCCCGGAAGTAAGCTTTCCAATGGTGGTGGCCTCATATTTTAATTCCTCTTGTGCAAAGAGTTACGCCCGTTTCGGTGAAGCCGCGCAGACTTTTCTCCTTCCCGGATTCATGCTGAACCACTTTTGACGAAACAAAAAGTTGGTTGTCAAAACAATTGCTGGCCTCCCACCCTCCTACAAGCTTCCTAACCATGAAAATAAGGCCTCCACCAAAAATGAGCCCAAACCGATGCGAAATGAAGGCTCGGGGGCCAAAACACGCAGTTCGGGGCCCTGAAAACTGACTGTTGGGCACCGGGATGGTATTCGACCACGAAGTCGGTCCCTCGGACCCCAGTGTCCCTCAAAAGGAGCAAATAAGATGCATGCCAAAAATCAGAGCAATCGGAGATGGTTAGGCGGTCCCGAACCGAGGCACACGGCCTGACGGCTCCGAAAACCGGGAACCGGGCTCCGAAATGGGCAAAATGGCCTACGGCCACGAAAAGTAGCCCACGGCCACCGAGAGATGGTCTACGGGACCTCTCCCTCCCCTCAGGAACAAAAACAGAGAAAATCGAGCCTGGTTCGCGAACCGAGGCAAAGTACAGAAAAGGGTTGGGAAGTCCGGAGGCAGGGCTCACGGCCGAGACTCTGAGACTTCTGAACGAGCACAATATGCAACATCTCCGAGCGCTCAATCGGTGACGTCTGAGTCTTAAGGTCGGTCAAAAATGGGGTGTCTACAGGTATAGAAAGCTTTTGTTTGAAACAAAAGAAATGCTATACAAATTCACTTCTTTCATTTCAACTGTTTCCCTGTAGCTTTTGTATATAAAATGAGGAAAAGATTCCCACATTCAACTTTAGTTTATCAATTTCACGGAGGGTTTTAATATAAACTGATTTATAGTTCATATTTACCTAAAAGAAAGAAATTTAGTTCACAACAAATAAATAAAAAGGCGATATTCATGATTGAAATAAATTAACTAGAGAGGGAGAGGGAGATAGAGGATGCAAGGGGCATGATAGATTCAAGTACCATCTGTTTATGAATCTCTTGTTACTTCTAAAGAAACTAATCTACATCACACTAAATAAATAAATTTAGATAGCCTTAGATGTACATAAGTAGCTATGCAATAAGTTAAATACTTCTTTTGCAGCATCTTTGATTTAGCTAATGTTTTGAAATTAGCTTTCTAGCAAAGCAGGAAATTATATTTTACTTTTACTCAATGTGCCTTTGAAATAATTTGTATTATCTTTGTTCTTGTTTTTTCTGGGTTTACTCTGTTTGCACCTTACCAACCTTTTTTCCTTTTGGAACAAGATTGAGTAATGGGTTTTGAAATGTTGGTCTTTCTCCTCTGTTTTCTCTGTTCTTCTTCTCTTTTGATCTAATAAAATTCTTCTTTGTCGATCCAAAAAAAAAAAAAAAAACACACATTGAGAAATTTGTGAAGTTTTTAACACCTCAAAAAGTAAACAAGGTCTTTGGGTTGGCTTACAACTTACAAGAGATTGCATGCAAGATTGGTTACAAGAGAAATTCCAATTTGATCATTTATTTATTTGTTTTTGCTTAGTTCATTATGGATTTGCATAAAATTTTATGACCCAAGTATGATACTACTTGTGGATAATTTTTCTTTGTTACGTTACCATTTTTTCCCAGTATATTATTTATAGAAGTTGTCAAAATGTTTTCTTCTTCTTTTTTTTCTTCCTTTCTGATTTTGTCCTTCTTAAATTAACAATAGTCACTTGTAGTTTGTTAACAAAAAAACAAAAGCAAACTAACGACAAAGGAGGGAAAAAAAAAAACATGTAACCATAGTGACATAGGTTGCCATTTGTTACAATCATTAATACACACCAAAAATGAATTTGTTGCCTTCTAGAAAAGCTAATGATCAACACTGCTGAAATTCATAATCTTTTGTATCACCATTTCATCTGTATTTGAGAAAGAGAAAAGAACATAAAAAAGAAGGTTGAATCTTGATTTTATTTTTAATATTAGGCATATTAGAGTTTGCATTGGTGGAGGTTGAAATTTTCTTGGTCTGGTCTACTTCGGAGTGAGCTGAGTCTTCCACTTTTTGTATTTGGAACTGGCTATTTAAGTTGGAATTCTCCGACATTGTGTTTAGATGGGCCTTGGGTGTGCACATGATTGGTCTTTGCATTAGGTACCAACATAGTTGGGATATAATGTGTAGAGAATGATGCAATTATTTCCCAAGCCCTTGTAATCTTTTCTTTCATTTTCTAATAAAATTCTTTTCCTTACTAAAAAAAAATATATATATATATAGTAGAAGTGTAAAACGGGGTTGGAAACAGTGAATGAATAATAAAAACGAATCATGTTCAAGTTTCAATTTGGAGATGGACATCTCAATTTTATTTTAACTTTTTATTAGCAAAAATAAAAGATAAATATAAAAAAAAAAGGTAACATTTTATTGTGACCATTACAAAGAGTACTTCACAAAGTAATTTAGCTTCTTCCAACCTCAATTTCATAATTCAAAGTAGCTCTTGTTTTAGTTATTTCTTGAATCCCCTAACGATGTTTTTGGTTGGGGGATTTGGAAAGGGAAAGGGAAAAGGAAAGGGAAAAAGTGTGTGAAATTTAGGTATATTTTATTCACATTTCACCTAACTTTTCTATTTCCCTTTCCAAATCCCTCCTTAAATCCCCCAACCAAACACACCGTAAGGGGTTGTTTGATGTAGCTTAAATCAGTTGCTTATTAACTTTTCTTCTTCTTCTTCTTCTTCTTCTTCTTATTCTTCTTTTTTATTTTTTACTTTATTCTAGGAGCCTATACCAGACTTTTTAGTACAATTTTTGCTTACAACTTATTAAGTAAAAACAACTTAAATAAGTTGTAAAAAGTTGATTACCTAAAATTGGGAGATGAATATTTTCTGCTTCTATTTTTAATTATAAAAAACTTACCAAACAGACCCTAAGAACACAACCTCTAGCCTGGACCTTTGCTAACTAGGTCACATTGTATGTTCCAATTCAGCCATAACATGTTGATAATTAATTCGAATCTTGATCAAAAAGGGAAAAAAAAATTAAGTTCCACATTTTATTTCTCCAATTTTAATCCTTATTTCGGGTTTAACATGTAGAATTATCAAGAAGACTAATGAGTATCACACGGAGGCTCGCAAGAGGGAGGTGAAATCGTCTCTCTCTCTCTCTCTCTCTCTCTCTCACTGTCACGACCCAAACCTGCCCCTAAGGGTTTAGCACCGTAACCGGCCAGTAATCCTTGGATCACCAAAGGCCTCTGAACAGAATAATATATATAACAGGGGCTGCGGAAGCAAATATACAAACATATATAGTCCATAGAGCTGTGCAGACATACATGGGACAGGGAATTTAAAACTCTTCATATACATATATACATACATACATACAAATGTGGCGTTGAAATATAATAGCCTTACATCACCCAAACCACTAATACGAGCTTTCAAACGTGTTCAGACCAGTCATAAGCATTTAGAAAATACAAAAGTCCCAAAGACACAAAACTTAGGTAGATCTTAAAAGGGAACCTCCACAGGAGGCGTGATGGCTGGTTGACACCAAAACTCGCCAGGCAGCATCTCAGACCTGGTCACGTGCCTGCTCACCTACATACATACAAATAATACAATGAGCTAGAGCCTAGTGAATAATAACCAAGTAAAGGGGTTTTAATGAATGATGTCCAGCACAAAGTTAGAATTCAGAGTTTATGTCCAAAAACGTATTCTTATCGAAAACGGAGCATTTAGCATATTCAGATTTTGCATAAGATCATACGTGGTACACCCATTAGCTAACATATCAACTTGGTCCTGAGACCCACATGTATAGTCGGTACCGACGACCATAAAGGTCCATATCTTGCGCGCAAGTAGCCACGGTATTGTTACCCCTGAGCACGGGCCACGTGAATATAAGCCACGGTATTGTTACCCCCGGGCGAGGGCCACGTGAACTATGGGTGCCACAAATACATTTCAGAAAAATGGACATTCATTCATAATTCATAAAATAGAATTTCAGAAAATAGATCGTATCACATCAGTCAGAAAATACTTGTAATTAAACATAGCTTTACAGAGTTATTACTCACAGTTAACAGATGGCTCTAAGTAGACGAGTAGAGTAGGTGATTCACTTAATTCGTGGCGCGTGACCTAGGGTTCTCAATTCCTTATTGTTTAGAGATATTCTTGAGCAATCCTCCAAGTCCCTAGCAACTCTTCCAAATCTCAAGCTTGATCTCAACTCTCACTCTCTACTTCTCTCTCTCTCTCACGTTTTTCCTTGGAGGCTCAAAGATGATATGAAAACAAAAGGCTCAAATGAGGTGTATAAGCCTTATGTAGGCTTAAGTGGAAGTATAATTAAATAAGGTCAAATAAATGGACATTAAATTAAATTAATCTAATTTAATCGTTCCAAATCGAATTTCAATTAAACCTACCATAAAATTCTATAAATTCCCCATAACTCATATATTGAATCAATTTCTGAATCAGATGCCAATAAGGCCTTCAATTTGCAATTCGAAACTAAAACATGGACAGATCTTTCTACGCTAAACATCTATAAACACAATTAACGCAACACACACATGCAATTTAATTCAGAATTTCACCTTAACTACTAATTAGGCATAGTTAATCATGGATTAACATTAATCAGGGATCGGGGTCGTTACAATCTTCCCCCTTTAAAAGAGTTTGGTCCTCTAAACTCAAATTACCTTCATTTCGGAACAACATTGGGTCCAACGGAAACAGATCCGGATATCTCTTCATCATGTCCTCTT
Organism: Camellia japonica; assembly: GCA_030407325.1. Classification (NCBI taxonomy): domain Eukaryota; kingdom Viridiplantae; phylum Streptophyta; class Magnoliopsida; order Ericales; family Theaceae; genus Camellia; species Camellia japonica. The sequence continues at coordinate 74,642,932 of JAPPVO010000002.1, forward strand.
CTGTCTCCCATGTTGCATAAGTTCCTCCATGATTCTACCAATCAACCTTTACCAGTAGTATTTCATTGTTCCTCAATCTTTTGACCTGGTGGTTCACAATCTGGATAGGTCTTTCTTCGTAAGTACAATCATCCTTCAGAAGCACATGGGTTGGCTCTATCACATGTAATGGATCTCTCAGATAATCCCGAAGTATCAACACATGAAATACATTGTGCATATGCTCCATTACCGAAGGCAGGGCCACTTGATAGGTTACTGAATTAATCTTTTCAAGGATTTCGTATGGCCCAACATACCTTGGCGCCAACTTACCTTTTACGCCAAACCGAGTTTGACCCTTCATAGGGGTCACTTTTATGAACACTTGGTCCCCAATTTCGTATTCTTTATCTCTTCTTCAGACATCAGCGTAACTCTTTTGCCGGCTCTGTGCAGTTTTCATACCCTGTTGGATCAGTTTTACTTTCTCCGTTGTTTCCTGCACAAGTTCTGGTCCCAACAAAGGTCTATCACCTACTTCGGCCCAACATATCGGAGATCGGCATTTTCTACCATACAAAGCTTCATAAGGAGCCATTCCAATGCTTGAATGGTAGCTGTTGTTGTACACAAACTCAACCAATGGCAAATAGGTCTCCCAATTTCCTTGGAAATCTAATACACACATTCTAAGCATATCTTCCAAAGTTTGGTTAGTCCGTTCAGTTTGACCATCTATCTGTGAGTGATAAGCACTACTCAACCTCAGTTCTGTCCCCAAAGGCCGTTGCAAACTCTGCCAAAATCTTGACACAAACTTTGAATCTCTGTCAGATACAATAGATACTGGCACCCCATGCAATCTCACAATCTCATTTATATAGATATTGGCTAATTTGTCAGCATTGTAAATAGATTTAACAGGTAGGAAATGAGCAGACTTAGTTAGACAATCCACAATGACCCAGATAGAATCCATACCGCGGGAGGAGCGAGGCAATCCCACAATGAAATCCATAGTGATGTGTTCCCATTTCCATTCTGGTATTGGGAGCTGTTGTAACAAACCAGCAGGTCGTTGATGTTCAGCTTTAACTTGTTGGCAGTGTAAACATCTAGCCACGAAGTCTGCAATACTCCTTTTCATCCCCGGCCACCAGAAATTCTGTCTCAAATCATGATACATTTTTGTGTTCCCCGGGTGCATGGCAAATTTGGTGCTGCAAGCTTCGGACATGACACGCTTTCTCAAATCAGAGGAATCTAGCACGCAGAGTCTATTCTGGAATTTCAACACATTATTCTCAAACACAAACCCCGGCCTCGGCTTTGAGTCAAATTCTTCCACAATCCTTTTCAAGTACTCATCTTCAAGTTGTTTCTGTTTGATTTCTTCAATGATTGCAGGTTGAGCAGAAATAGCAGCTAAAATCCCACCTTGCTCTTGCAAAACAATTTCAATCTCGTTTCTTTCCAAGTCATCTAGTAATTCTTTTTGATTGGACAGCAAACATGACAAATTCCCAATCGACTTTCAACTCAAAACGTCAGCTACAATATTAGCTTTACCTGGATGATACAAAATTTGTAAGTCATAGTCCTTGATCAGTTCCAATCATCTCCTTTGTCTCATATTCAGTTCTTTCTGAGTGAAGAAATACTTGAGGCTTTTGTGGTCCGTGTACACTTCACAAGTCGCTCCATACAGATAATGTCGCCAAATTTTTAAGGCAAACACCACAGCTACCAGTTCAAGATCATGTGTTGGGTAATTCTTCTCGTGTGGACGGAGTTGCCGAGAGGCATAAGCAATTACTTTCCTATCTTGCATTAACACACAGCCCAAACCTTTGTAAGAAGCATCACTGTAAATCTGAAACCCATCAGTACCATTAGATAAAGTCAAAATCGGTGCTGTTACTAGTCTAGTCTTCAACTCTTGAAAGGCTGACGCTCGCTGTTCATTCCAATCAAATGACACATTTTTCTAAGTTAACTGGGTCAATGGCATGGCCATTTTTGAAAAGTCTTTCACAAATCTTCTGTAGTCCTAGAAAACTTCTAACTTCTGTCACATTTGTGGGTTTAGGCCAGTCCACAATAGTTTTAATTTTTTGAGGGTCAACAGAAATACCATTCTTATTGATCACATGCCCCAAAAATGCCACACTGTCAAGCTAGAACTCACATTTGGACAATTTCGCGTATAGCTTCTTCTCTCAGAATCTACAAGGTAACTCTCAGATGATTCTCATGTTCTTCCCTGTCTTTAGAATAAATCAAAATGTCATCAATAAACACAACGATAAATTCATCAAGGTATTGTTTGAAAACTCTATTCATTAGGTCCATAAAAGCTACTGGTGCATTTGTTACCCCAAATGGCATGACTAAAAATTCATAGTGTCCGTATCTAGTTCTGAATGCTGTTTTCTCCACATCTTCTGCATTAACCTTCACCTGGGGATACCCGGATCTAAGGTCAATCTTAGAAAACACTTGGGCTCCCCGAAGTTGATCAAACAAGTCATCTATTCAGGGCAAAGGGTATTTGTTCTTGATAGTTACTTTATTCAATTCTCGGTAGTCTATACATAACCTCAAGGATCCATCTTTCTTTTTGACAAATAGGACGGGAGCACCCTAAGGTGAAGTACTCAGACGGATAAATTTCTTATCTAATAGTTCTTGGAGTTGAGTTTTCAATTCTTTCAATTCTGAGGTTGACATTCTATAAGGGGTCTTAGAAATAGGCTGTGTTCCCAGAGTCATTTCAATAGCGAATTCAATTTCTCTATCAACTAAGTCTCTAGGCAAGTCATTCGGAAACACATCAGGAAATTCACAAGCAACAGGAATAGTTTCCACATTAGTACTATCAGATGATGTAGTCAGTATACAACACAAGTAGCCCCTACATCCCTTCCTAAGCAATTTAATAGCTTTCATGGCCAAAACCAAGTATGGGGGAGGAACTACCCCATTTTCAGTAAAACTAAATTCAGGCATATACCGGTGTAGACACCCCATTTTTGACCGTCCTCAAGACTTGGACGTCACCGTTTGAACACCTGGTGATCATCCGTGTTTGTATTCGTTTGGAGTTCTGGAGGTCTGGCTAGCGCCTACCCCAGGATCTCCGAAACTCGACTGTTTAGTGTCTGGTTTGCACCGAACACTTTGTTTTGCCTTGGAGGGGCAGGGAATGCCTTGTGAGGCATCCCCACACATCACCGGCCATGGCTAGAGGCCGCCGTCTGGTGTTTTGTTGCCATCGGCAATGTATATTGCGGTCGCATTCTTTGCTGCCGGTCGCAGTCCATTTTGTCAAAATGGCAATTTTTGGCTGGCCGACTACTGTTCATTTGCTTTTGCAGATATTTTTAATACAGCTGGCTTGCATTTTGTTCCCCTCCATACATGTGTATGGAGAGATGGCTTCCTTGTTACTTCTTGAGTAAGCTTTACAAGATTGGCTTCTCTATAAGAGGAGCCCTCCTCTCTTGGCTTTAGGGTGGGAAAAAAGGTTAGAAAATATACAGAGGAGAGCTCTGGATTAGGGTTAGGGTTTTGTGTCTCACCTATCTCTATTTCTCTCTCTCTTTTTACCTTTGTGTGGTATAAGTGTATTTGTGTCTTACTATTGCACACAAACACATAGTGTTACACCTTCCCTTGGCTACTGAGGTTCTAAGAGGTTTTCTTGAGGTTCTTGGGTGGTTTTGAGCTTGGAGGAGCAGCTGGTCCACCATTGTTGAGAGGTTCTTCAAGGGTAACAATCTTACCCCTTTTTACCCATTCTTGCATTGTATTTTTTGCCTATCTTAGAACTGTTTTTTGAGCTTAGTGTATAATATAAAAAAGTTCTGTTTTTGGGCCCTCTAAATAGTTTGTTTAGAGTGTTTTGTGTTTTGGAGGTGTTTGACCCCTCTTAAGCCTTGAGGGGCTCCATTTTGTGCTATTTTGAGTGAGCTCTGGGACTTTGGTGTTGGTCCTCCTCACCACTGAAATCTTGAGGGATTCAGTGGTAAGGATGGTGCCTTAAAGTCCAAGAGGAGAGGGCCACCCCCTCTCCTTATTGTCCTTGAAAAGGGCCATTTTTTGCCTCTTTAATGAGCACCTAGCTAAGCCTCATGTTGACCATGCCTTGGCTGTTATTTATGCTTATTTTGCCATGAAATAGCATTGTTGTATGTTGGTTTTGGTACACCATGCTTTCTTAGCATACATGCCTTGTAATGCCATTTTGTTGCCTTAACATGCCTTAGGTTGTAAACCATTGTTCTAGCATGTTTTAGGCTTGGCTTTGTGAAGCTTTTGTGCTTATTTTGCTATGTTTGAGGTCTGTCCTTAGTTGTTTGGGTCGACTTTGGCATGCATAGTATAGCCCCTTTGCATTTTTGGTTTGTTGGCCTTAAGTGTGTGAATGTATAGCATGCATCCTTGCCTTAATTTAGTGGGTTGGGACCATTTGCCATGTTATTTCAGTCCCTTTAACATGCTTGTATGCTTGCCTTGGATGCCTCTTTGAAGCTTTGAAAGCTTGTCTTGCATGCTCCATGTTTTGGCCATTGTGCATACCCTTTGAATTTGAGCCACTTAGATGCCATCTAGGTGTCCCTTGGGTGTTGTCTAGGCCTGCCTTAGACTTGTTTTAAGTCCTCTTAGCCTTGTGAGGCTTGGTTGACTTAGTCTTGGTTTAAGCCTCTTGGCTTGTCTTGGGTTTTTGGCTTTGTTTGCATGCCTTGTTTATCTTGTTTAATTGGCTTAGCACCTTTTGTAACATGATTTTCAATGCTTACCTTGCATGCCATTAGTCCATGTTATGCCTCTTTCAAGTGTGCTTGAGAGTTGCCCTTTTGTGCTTGAGTATTAGCCCTTTAACATGTGCATGTGTGTATGTGTGTTTAGTCCTCATTTCATAGCATTTTGGCCACTGTTTTGGGCCTAATTAGAGCTGCCTAAATCATGTTTAAGTCCATCCTATGTGCTTGCTTGCATGCTTACCTTGCATGTTTGTTTGCATGCTTGCATGTATACCTTGTATGCTCATGTTGCATGCTAGTTCATATGCTTAGGTTGCACTTCGTCTAGCATGCACGCCTTGTTCCTTGATCTAGTGATAGGAATTGGGCCCCTTTGGTTTGTTGGTTTGCATTGCATTTGACATCAAAATGTGCACACTTGGTCCCTTGGGCCATCACGCATGGAAATGCGCGATTGATGGTCCGAGAACCAAGGAGCATGTCCCTTTGAGTCACTAACATGATAAGGGACATAATTGGTGCATATATGGCTTGAATTGCATTGCCATGCAAAGCTCTGTCCTCTGCTGCTGTCAAACAGGTTCTGCAGGAACTTTTTGCCGATCGACTGAACAGAGTGCCGACCGGCAAACAATTGGTGGCCGATGGATTCATTTTCAACCGACGAACATCTCCTACGGCCGGTGGCCATTCTATCCAGCCGGTGGTACTGTACAGTGCTCAGAGAGGCAACCCTGAGGCTTTGGAAGCCTTCGAAGGAGTACAAGAGGGAAAACAGAGGCAGATTGCGCATGGCAGTGCACTTCCGAGCAAGACCGAGCATGCATTGCATTGGGCTCTCTTTCCGAGGCGGTTTACTGTTTCTTCTAGCTTAGTTAATTTGTTAACTAATTAGATGGACTGTAATATTTTAATTAGCTTGTAGGTTAATTATCTGTATATTCATTTGGGTCTCTCCGAGTGAGGGCGAATCTGTAATAAGTGTGGGTGAGTGCGTGTATGTTTTCCAACCCCCACTTCTTTCTTCCCTTTTATTTACCCGTTTATGATAGTAGATTAGGGCACGTTTAAATTAGCATACAGTATGCCTGCATGCGTGCATCCATACATTTGTCTTGCATGCACGGGCTCGGTACATCATGCTAACTGCGTTGTACTTCAATTTCAAATTGAATACGTGCTATGGATTGCATTTCACATGCGAATTTAAGATTAGCCGAGCCTACTCTAATTGCATCCCGCATGTGTTGCATTAGTTAATTTAACATGAACTAGGACCATGCATGTTTGCTAACTAGTTTACTGTTTTGGCACGGAGTACACTGTAAGTATTTTATGCTTTAGCATCCCACATGAGTGTGAATGTTAACATGACAGCATGCTTACCATGCGGCTAGATACTTATGTGTTATAAACTGCCTGAATGCCTGTGGGTGAAGGCTGAATTGTTTGAGTTGGAACAACTCATTGAATCCGTGTTTTAGCCTACTTGCGAGTAGCAAATCCCAAAGCGTTTTCTAAAACAAATGGATATGCAATGCTTGTTTCCAAATTAGGCGATCTAGTCTATACTTGTATGTTGTGCGCATCACATAGTAATTCTAGGCTAATTAACTGGAATAAGAACACATAACGTTTTCAAAATCGGATATCATGGTTAGTAGAGGCCGGTCTTCGGACCGGGCGAGAGGGGGTGCTCATAGCTGACCTTCCCCAATCGTACCCAAGTTCCCGAGCCGAGGCAACTTTGGTGATGACGGGCACGTGGCCTTTGGCATCGAGTCAGGGTTTCCTAAATTTCCCCATTAAAAAATATTTAGGTGGCGACTCTGTATCTAGCAAAGCAGTCCATGTTTGGCACTTCTTTTCAAAAAATCTGTTTCTCAAAACGATTTGCTGGATTTGGACTCTTTGGTTCAGATTAAGAACCGTGACACAAATCGAGTCCAAACTGTAGCGTGTAGTGGGGTCCCTCACGGGCGTGTTACACCCGGTGGTCTAAACACAACAGATTTACTTGCACAGTCAATGGTAGCATAGTATTTAGTCAACCAATCCATACCCAAGATGCAATCAAAGTGGTCAATACTCAAAGGCAGCAAATCAACGTATAACGTCATTTCACCAATCAAAACATCACATGCCGGATATACATATGCACATATCATAGATTCTCCAAATGGCGTAGATACAGACAATAAATAATTCATGGGTTCTAAGGGTCTAGTTAGTTCCCGAGAAAAAGCATGCGATACAAATGAATATGTGGAGCCAAAATCAATCAGCACATAGGCATTCTGAGCACAGATAGAAATTATACCTGACACCACAGATTCGGCGTTCTGCACATCACCAGGCACAAGTGCAAACACTCTCCCTTGCTTCAACATTTCATTGTTAGTGTCACCTCTAGCATTGGTCCTTACGTTTAATCTTACTGTAGAAACAGACCATGCTGAACTTGCCACAGGACGGCTAACCTCATTAGATCTCATCGGCAATCCCTAACCATGTGGCCAGTCTTGCCACATCGGAAACACGCACCTGATGTTCGGTAACAAGCACCTTTGTGCTTCCTTCCTCAGTTGGGGCAGTTTGGAGTAGATCCGGTACTTTGACTAAAGCTACTGGAAGATCCTGTATTTTGCTTCTTCGAAAATGACCGGCCCTTCTTGAATTAAACCCGGTTCTTTTTCCTTTCCATTCGATTGTTGGAGTTATAGTTTGTTTCTTAGCTGCTATTATGGCTTCTACCATCAATGCTCTATCGAGCACCTCTACATAAGTAGGCAATTTCAGGACACCCACTTGATCAAATACCTCCAAGTCCAGTCCTCCCTCAAACTTCTGTGCTTTCTTGTAATCAGTGTCTACCATGTACGGAGCAAAACAAGCTAGTTCAGTAAACTTAGCTTCATACTCAGCCACAGACATTCTGCCTTGTTTGAGTTCTTGGAATTCAGAAACTTTTCGGTCCCTAAAGCATTGGGGAAAGTACTTGTTATAGAATATCTCATTGAATTGTGCCCATGTCATGTTCCCATTGTTATTTCGAACCAATAGCCACCATCTCCGGGCTTCATCCTTTAGGGTGTAAGTAGCCAAAAGCACCTTCTGAGTTGCAGAGCAAAGGAACACTTCAAATAACTTTTCCATTTCCAATAACCAGGTTTCTGCCTTCAATGGTTCAATACCACCCAAAAAGGTCGGCGGCTTCATTTTTATAAATTTCTGAGTCAAATTGATGATGTCATTATTGTCCAGTTCGGCTAGTACTGGTGGAGGCAGAGGAGGTAAAGGTTGTTGTCTTTGTTATTGTATCATAGCTTCAGTCAACGCCGCAAGCATCTGTTCCATTTGGCTCATTCGAGCCTCGGATGATTCAGCCGTTCCGTCACTTCTTGCATTGTCCATTTGCTATAGGTAAACAGAATATTATGAACATAGGCAAATAGTCCTTTTTATATCATTCAGATTGTTTGTTCCCATATCACATGATTATAATCGAATTTATGCTTTCACCGTTAAACACACACACTTTTACATGCAGATGGAATGCCCCTACTTCTTACTACGACATCCTAAGCTCATATGAACTTGTGTGTGTGATAGAACTCATGCTCTAATACCACTCTGTCACGACCCAAACCCGCCCCTAAGGGTTTAGCACCGTAACCGGCCAGTAATCCTTGGATCACCAAAGGCCTCTGAACAGAATAATATATATAACAGGGGCTGCGAAAGCAAATATACAAATATACATAGTCTATAGAGCTGTGCAGACATATATGGGACAGGGAATTTAAAAATCTTCATATACATATATACATACATACAGATGAAGCGTCAAAATATAATAGCCTTACATCACCCAAACCGCTAATACGAGCTTTCAAACGTGTTCAAACCAGTCATAAGCATTTAGAAAGTACAAAAGTCCCAAGGACACTTTACTTAGGTAGATCTCAAAAGGGAACCTTCACGGGAGGCGTAATGGCTGGCTGACACCAAAACTTGCCAAGCAGCATCTCAGGCCTGGTCACGTGCCTGCTCACCTACATATATACAAATAATACAATGAGCTAGAGCCCAGTGAATAATAACCAAGTAAAGGGGTTTTAATGAATGATGTCCAGCACAGAGTTAGAATTTAGAGTTTATGTCCAAAAACGTATTCTTATCAGAAACGGAGCATTAAGCATATTCAGATTTGCAAAAAATCATACGTGGTACACCCATTAGCTAACATATCAACTTGGTCCTGAGACCCACATGCATAGTCGGTACTGACGACCATAAAGGTCCATATCTTGCGCGCAAGTAGCCACGGTATTGTTACCCCCGAGCACGGGCCACGTGAATATAAGCCACGGTATTGTTACCCCCGGGCGAGGGCCACATGCATATTGGCCACGGTATTGTTATCCCCGGGCGAGGGCCACGTGAACTATAGGTGCCACAAATACATTTCAGAAAAATGGACATTCATTCATAATTCATAAAATAGAATTTGAGAAAATAGATCCTATCACATTAGTCAAAAAATAATTGTAATTAAACATAGCTTTACAGAGTTATTACTCACAGTTAACAGATGGCTCCAAGTAGACGAGTAGAGTAGGTGATTCACTTAATTCGTGGCGCGTGACCTAGGGTTCTCAATTCCTTATTGTTTAGAGATATTCTTGAGCAATCCTCCAAGTCCCCTAGCAACTCTTCCAAATCTCAAGCTTGATCTCAACTCTCACTCTCTACTTCTCTCTCTCTCTCTCTCACGCTCACGTTTTTCTCTTGGAGGCTCAAAGATGATATGAAAACAAAAGGCTCAAATGAGGTGTATAAGCCTTATGTAGGCTTAAGTGGAAGTATAATTAAATAAGGTCAAATAAATGGACATTAAATTAAATTAATCTAATTTAATCGTTTCAAATCGAATTTCAATTAAACCTACCATAAAATTCTATAAATTCCCCATAACTCATTTATCGAATCAATTTCTGAATCAGATGCCGATAAGGCCTTCAATTCGCAATCCGAAACTAAAACATGGATAGATCTTTCTACACTAAACAGATATAAATACAATTAATGCAACACACACATGCAATTTAATTCAGAATTTCACCTTAACTACTAATTAGGCATAGTTAATCATAGATTAACATTAATCAGGGGTCAGGGTCGTTACACTCACACACACACACACACACACACACATAGACACACACAATTAATTATCCGACAATTTTGTATAACATAGAGACAAAGTTAAACTCAGCAAGTCTTTTTACCATCCTCTTTGGTAGAAACTATCCATTTTGCTGAAATTTTTACCAGGAAGGAGAGAGAAATTGAACATAAATTTCCTTGATGTTCTTGCCACGTTATTTTTATGCTTTATGATTGTAATTTTGTACTTGTACAAATAATTTTGTAAGATAAGGGTTTTTGTTGATCTTGTTGTTTGTTATGGTAGTAGTAACAAGTAGTCTTATGGTTTCTAACCTTCTTGAAACCTTGTAGGAGATTTTGTTTGAGTTTATCCAAAACCCATATTCCCATGAAAGGGCAAGAATCGCTTGGTCCTCTCTTTGTCTCTCTCTCCATGATTATTTATTGCGTAATTTGAAATTAAATTTGTGCAAAGAATTTATAAAATGAAAATTCTATGTGTACCATTATAAGTTACAATCCGGTCACATTATTTTATGTTATTAACTTTTCTTTGCTATGGCATTACTCCAATAAAATGTGAGGTTATTGTTACTTCATTCTACTTTGAAGTAAATTCATCAATCTATAAAAAAGAAATTAAATTGTTTGTTGCATCTACTTATGAGTTATCATTACAACTCAATCATAAAAATAGCATTTTCTATGTGTACATATCTATGTGTTTCATTGTCAGTATTAATCCAAAAGTATTGATTAGTATATCTTCCTTCTATTTTGCATGTACCTCTCCTTCACAAACCCAACCTTTGCAAATTTAGGATCAAGGTAAGGAATGAATTATATTTCATGCTACATTGAGCTATTATTTTGCTAGTTTGTGATTATTTCTTCTTAATCTTCTCTCAGTCTTTCGAGAAAGTACTTGATTCGGTAAAGCAAAACTTAAAAGTTGTCAAGAAAGCACTGACGTATATTCATAATTCACTTTTCTTCAGCCTTACTTATTCAAATAGATTTATGGGAGTACATATTGGGTTAAATAATTAATTGTTTGGTTAAATATGTATGATATAATGTTCTTATAATTAGAAATAAATTAATTTAATCATTTCCTGATTTACATTTCATTTAATTCCTTTTTGATTTTTCTAATTTCTACCAACTTTTAAATGTTACTAAATGTACACAGGTACAAGTGCAAGTGCCAAAATGGCAAAGAGACAACCATGTAATTGAGAGGCAATGAACGAACTCTCAAGTCATGCCTTTTGCACATCTGTTAAATGTGTTTGTTTATTGAGTACCAACAGAGTCATGTTATATGAGTCTGTGCAATCCATGTATTTAATGTGATGTAATTCATGAAAGGGTTTCACCAAAACTCTAAGTTGGTGCTTGGTATTAATTCCAAAAAATTATAATCCTTCTTGTCTTAGTGACTTTAGGCCTATTAGTCTCATAGGTTCACTATACAAAGTGCTTACAAAAGTATTATCTAGTAGGATTAAACCAGTATTGCCAAAGATTATTAGTGAATCTCAATCAACTTTCATAAGGAGAAGAAACATTTTGGATGGAGTGCTGGTTGCTAATGAAATTGTTAATGATTGGAAGAAGAAACAAAAGCAAGGCATTGTTTTAAAACTTGATTTTGAGAAAGCATACGATTCAATGAATTGGGAGTTTCTCTTCTCTATGCTCTCAAATTTTGGGTTTGGCTCAAAATGGATTTTCAAATCATTTCACAGAAGATTGAAGGAGTAGACCAGTGCTTGTTGGGGATTTCAAGAGTGTGAGGCTTAGTGATTCATTTCATATGCTTGAAGCAGAGTTTTCTAAAGTTCAAATCTAGGCAGCTATTAAAGAATGTAATGGGAACAAAGCCCCAAGGCCAAATGGGTTCAATCTGATGTTTTTTCAAAAAAAAAAAATTTGAAAGGTGATTAAAGATGACGTGCTCAACTTTATGAAAGAGTTCCATGCCAGTGGTAGATTGGTTACAGTTTTGAATAGCACTTTCATCACTCTCATCCCAAAGATAGAGAAAGCTGTCAATCTAAATAAGTTTAGGTCTATAAGCCTGGTTGGGTCAGTGTACAAACCACTATCTAAAGTCCTTGCTACTAGACTAAAAAGAGTCATGCCCATGGTAATTGGTTATTCACAATCAGCTTTTCTGGGAGGAAGGAATATACTTGATAGAGTTTTGATTGCAAATGAAGTTGTAGATGTATGGCATAAAGCTAAGAAAAAAGGGCTGCTACTTAAATTAGATTTTGAAAAGGCATTTGACTCCATTAATTGGGATTTCCTATTCTTAATGTTAGCAAACTTTGGGTTTGGTACCAAATGGATTTCCTGGATTAAGGAATGTGTCTCTACTGCAAGGCTTTCAATACTTGTTAATAGCTCACCAACCAAGGAGTTTAGTCCTCAGAAAAGCCTTAGGCAAGGTGACCCTTATCACCATTCCTATTTAATTTGGTTGCAGAAGCACTGAATATATTCCTTTAGAGAGCTAGGGAGTTGAGATTGCTAAAAGGGGTAATTATTAGGGACAACTATGTAGTGCTCTCTCATCTACAATTTGCAGATGACTCTTTATTGTTCTGTGAAGCTGAGTTGTCAAAAGTTATTAGCTTGAAAAGGATCCTAAGGTGTTTCGAAGTAGCTTTAGGGCTTAAAATCAACTATCATAAAAGTGTGGTTTGAGGGATTGGAATTTCTGATTTTGTCCTTGATGAATTTGCCTCCTTGCTGAATTGTAAGCCTCAAAAACTACCACTTAATTATCTAAGATTGCCTTTGGGTGCTACTCCAAGGAGAAATAAGACATGGAAACCTGTTATTGAAAAGTTTAAAATGAGGCTTGCTGGTTAGAAAATGAAGTTTCTATCTTTTGCAGGCAGATTAACCCTGGCGAAAGCAATATTGTCCAGTCTACCAGTGTATTATTTGTCTCTGTTCAAGTTACCTGAAGGAACAACAAAGGAGATAGATAAAATTCAAGCTTCATTCTTATGGGGTGGCTCAGATTTGAAGAGGAAAATCCATCTAGTGAAATGGTTAGAGGTAACTAAGAGCATCAAGCAAGGTAGGTTGGGTATTAGAAGAATTAGAGATGTGAATATGTGCTTACTCCTCAAATGGTGGTGGAGGTTTGCTTCTGAACATGATTCATTATGGAAGACGGTCATTTGCAGCAAATACAGATTTTAATGAGGAGAATGGTTACCAAATCTCAGCCCAGGCATCAATTTCTCTAGAATTTGGAGTGACATTTTAGCTGCAATTGAGCAGAAAGAAACTCTATTGATGTACTATGTTTCTAACCTAAAATTAAGAGTGGGTAATGGTTGTAGAATAAGGTTTTGGCATGATAAATGGTATGGAGATATTTGCCTTAAAGATGAGTTCCCAAGGTTCTTTCAATTGTCTAACGATAATGAGGGATCACTTAAGGACTTACTGCATATCACAGGCTCCTCAGAGAACTGGTTACTCACTTTTAGGAGGCCCCTATTTGAATGGGAAAATGAGGAACTACTCAGACTCAATGGAATCTTATGATCAGCACCTGCACTGAATTTGGAGATCAAGGACACAACAGTGTGGATAGCAGCAAAACCAGGTCAGTCTCTTGTATCTGTTCTTTACAACCACACTAATCTCGATTTTGGAGGCAATGTTAGCTTTAGTAGAATGGTGTGGATCTCCCTCCCAAAGTGCAATTCTTTGGATGGCTTGCTTGGAAACATAAGGTTAAAACATCAATGTTCTTACAACGACTTGGAATTTTGGATAGGAATGCATTTACCTTGTGTATTTTCTGCAAAGCTCAGCAGGAAACAATTGAACATGTGTTAATCCTTTGTCCTATGGTGTGGAGGGTTTGGTCTAGGCTGCTGTAGTGGTGGGGGACTATTTGGGTGGAACCTGGATCTATAGAATGTCTGTTACAATGGTGAGCAGGGAACTGCTGCAGGAAAAATGAAAGGAGAATTTGGTGTGCCATACCTCTGGTGGCTCTTTGGTCTGTATGGAAGCATAGAAATGAGTGTCTCTTTGAAGGTTCTCAACCAAAGATGCAGGAGTTACAGGAGCTTATAGTCACCAGGCTTGCTATCTGGTTAAAGGCCACATCCAAGGGGACTCAATTCTCGATTAATGATTTCCTTTACAACATTTCACAAGTTAGATATTGCTTAGGTGGAAGGGCCTAGGGAGTTTGTTATTGTATTGAGGTGTGAGGTGTCTTGAAGATTTGTAATTGTATTGGAGGAGGTTTGTGGGGTGTTTGGAGTTAGAATTTGTCTAACTCCTTTTGGGGGCTTGGGGATACACATGATTAGTCTTGCTTTGGGTGCCAACCTAGTTGGGATGTTTAGCTAAGATAATGATGCACCTTCTTTCCAAGCTTTTGTATCTTTTACTATTTTATATAATTTTACTTGCTTGCTTCTCAAAAAAAAGTTTCTAAGTGTCCATCGTCAAGTATTTACTAAAATAAATTGTACAGTCATCGATCGTGTTGAGAGTCACCATGTTTTTATGATCTTAATGTTTGTATGAAGTGTGAACAATAATTTTAGGTATAACATTGTGTGTGTGTATGTGTGTGTGTGTGTGTGTAACTGAACAACCTTCAATGGACAACATACCATAGACTTATCACATCTCTCTGTAGACGTCACCCGAACGCCCCGGGAGGGTTAAGTCATGTTCTGTTCATATTGGGGTCACTACAGTTCAAGGACTCAAATGTCACGGTTCTTAATCTTGAACCAAAGAGTCCAAATCCGGCAAATCGTTTTGAAAAATAGATTTTTTGAAAGAAGTGCCAAACATGGACTGCTTCGCCAGATACAGAGTCGCCACCTAAATGTTTTTTTAATGGGAAATTTAGGAAACCCTGACTCGGTGCCAAAGGCCACGTGTCCGTCATCACCAAAGTTGCCTCGGCTCGGGAACTTGGGTACGATTGGGGAAGGTCACTTCGTGAGCACCCCCGCTCGCCCGGTCAAAGACCGGCCTCTACTAACCATGATATCTGTTTTTGAAAACATTGTGAGTTCTTATTCCGGTTATTAGCCTAGGTTACTATGTGATACGCACAGCATACAAGTATAGACTGGATCGCCTGAATTGGAACAAAACATTCCATATTTGTTTGTTTGAAAATGGTTTGATGGTGCTACCCGCAAGTAGGCTAAGACGTGGATTTGCCACCCTCGGGTGGGCTTAAGAAAACATGATTTTGCCACTATCTAGTGGGCTTAAAACAAACATTTGATGAATTATCCCAATTCAAGTAACTCAACCTCCACCCACAGGCATTCAAGCAGTAATATCATATAAGCACATAGCCTCATGGTAAGCATGCTATTCATGGCAGTCACTCACACACATGCAAGGATGCTAAAGCATAAGTACTTACCGAGTACTCCGAGCCAAAACAGAAAACCGATTAGAAATCATGCATGATCCTAGATACATTGTAATGCCTAATGCAACATATGCAGAATGCAACTATAGCAGGCTCGGCTATTCTAAACATGGCATATGGAATGCTACAACTAACACGTATTCAATTTGGAATTGAATTACAAATGCAGTTTGTATGATGCGCCGAGCTCGGTGCGTGCAAAACAGATGAATGATGCAAACATGCTGTCATACTGTATGCTAATTGAAATATGCCCTATATCTAACCATCATAAGCGGGTAAATAAAAGGGAAGAAAGACGTGGGGTTGGAAGACATACATCACACTCACCCACACTTATTACAATTATGCCCTCGCGCAGAGGGTCCAAATAAATAATAATACAGTCCGAATAAAAGAATAATACAGATTCCTAATTAAATTAACAGATTAAACTAAGAAAGCTGTAAACTGGCATGCAAGCCAGGGGCTGCCTCGCTTCGTTCCGGATAATGGAATGATGTATGCTGGGCTGCCCTGCGCGGAAATCCACTGGGATGCCCCAATTAGCCTCTGTTCGCAATGTTTCTCGAAATGCGTGCCAGACTCCGAAAAGTTGCCAATTCTCCATTTTGCTGCAACAGAGAGCAGGAAAAGGGCATAGCAATGTATTTCACAAATATATGCATGCCTCGATCCTCGTGCCACCAATCACGCATATCGATGCATGATGGCCGAGGAGTCGGTTTGCACAACTCAATATAGGATGAATGCAGATGAATGCTACAACAAAACCTAACTCCATCATGGATAATCCGGAGTGTCGGTGACTTGGGAATTGAGACCCGTTCCGTCACTCGGAGTACGGAACGCGCCTCGTTTCCCGTGCCCGGACTAACTCCTATCCCGAACACGATACAATATGCATGACATGCATGAAATGCAACTAAAATACAATCCTAGCATACACAATGCTATGAAAATGAGATGCCTCGAAATGCGTGCAAGCGGGCACGCAAACCGAGGCGATGACCCTAAGGCATGAAATGGCACACGCAATGCAATTAGACTTACACTAACACGAGAGGGCCTCAGCCACACTCACACAAGAGGCCGTCGGATGAAAATGAAGTGCCTCGAAATGCGTGCACACGGGCACGCAAACCGAGGCAATGTATTAAAGCATGAAATGACATGAAATATGATATACAATGAGACTAAAATGAGATGTCTCGAAATGCGTGCCCACGGGCACGCAAACCGAGAAAATGGCATACGGAATGCAACAGGACTAAAATGAGATGTGTGATGCAATATGGGCTTATACCAACATGAGTGAGCCTCAGCCACACTCACATAGGAGGCCAATGGATGAAAATGAAGTGCCTCGAAATGCGTGCCCACGGGCACGTAAACCGAGGCAATGGCATATGCAATGCAATGGGACTAAAAATGGCATACAGAATGCGAAATGGACTTACAATAACACGAGAGGGCCTCAGCCGCACTCACATAAGAGGCCGTCGGATGAAAATGAGATGCCTCGAAATGCATGCACACAGGCACGCAAATCGAGGAAATGGATAAAGGCATGAAATGGCATGCAAATGCAATGATGGGCTTATGCCAACATGAGAGGGCCTCGGCCACACTCACATAGGATGCCGGTGAATGAAAATGAAGTGCCTCGAAATGCGTGCACACGGGCACGCAAACCGAGGCAATGGTATTAAGGCACAGAATGACATGCGAAATGAGACGTGGCATATGGCATATGGGAAATGCAAATTTCGGCAGCCAAAATGATGCAAAAACAGCCCCCGAATTGTAGCAAAATTACACCCGATGCCCGAAATGCTATGCTAAGCACCCGAAATGGCCTACAGCTATGCCAAACATGCGCAGTATGGACATGACATGTAAAGACAGATGCTAGGAAGCCCCTAAACTAGCATTTTTCCAGCACAAAGAATGGCCAAACAACAATCACAAGTATGGCAAAAATAGCATGCAAAAATGGGGGAAAAGAGGGGAATAATGAAGCAAATGATATATACAATGCTCAAACTGAAAAATACAGTTCTACAACATTGAAGAGTGACCAAAAATATGAACATTTTCCTTAGATGACATCCCCCAATTCAGTATGTAGATATGCTCAACATAGCATGCAAAATAAAGCCAACAAAGGCTATAACATGAGATACCAAAAGGATGCATCAAACAGTCTTGGACCCTTAACAAAATATGAAGAGTAGGCCAAAATAAGACACTTTTCAGGCCTGATGATGGCCGAAAACAGAAGCTAAGCAAGCCTAACAAAGCATGCAATTTTACGGTAAATTGGAGGAATTGTGAAGCAAGTGTAAGATAGAGTTACCAAACATGGTTGAGCCATTCTTCAATGTTGAAGAGGGGCTCAAAATAGGCCCACTCACAGTTTATATCAGGCTCAAAAATGAATCACTCATAAGCTAAAGAAAGTATGCAAAATAATGGCATTCCAAGAGGTATTGAAAGAAGAGCATGATAGAGATGTCAAACAAGGTTGAGCCCTTCTACAATGTTGTAGAGGGACCAAAATAAGCACAAAATCAGTAGGGGTCGGAGCCCAAAACCATAAGCAAATAAGGTAGAAAATTGAAGCAAAAATGTGCTAGAAAAAGGGAAATGAAGACTTACCCTTGAAGACAAGTCTTTTGATGCTTCTTGGCTTGAATTTGCTGGTCCTTAGCCTTTGAAAAAGCTTCCCTTGCTGCTGGAATGGAGGTAGTGATGGTGAGGCTTGGTGTTGATGAAGGAATGAGCTAGAGACTTGAAGGTTTTTGAGGTTTTTGGAGATGGAGATGGAATCAAATGGAGATGAAATCTTGAGAAGAAATTTGCTAACCCTAACAAAGAAGAGGGTCAGCCCCTTAAATGGACCAAAAGGGGGTGTAAAAGGGGAGGGAAATGCACCCAAGCTTTCCCTCCCAAAATATCCCCCGGAGGAAAAGATATTTTGGAGACACAGCTGCCCAGCTGTAAAGTGTTCAAAAGGAGGAAGCAGGCCGGCCATGCACTTTTCTTGAAGATGGCCGGCCGGCCACCCCACTGGTCGGCCAGCCACTCCCCATGGCCGGCCGGCCAGGGTCAAAAATGAAAACAACAATTAATGGCCGGCCACCAATTTTTGGTGTCCTCCCAGGTGTGTAGAACAAGACCCCATGGTTGGAATTTGGCAACTCTGAAACAGGAGACACAACATTCAACTTGAAAGAGAGGCTCAAAAATGAAAATCAGAATTACTGGCCGACCACCATTTTTCAGGGTCCTCCCATGTGCCCTCATCACAAATATGTAGTTTTGGTTGGAAGAAAATGGCCCTAGGGTGTTCAACATTAGCCCGGAAGTGAGAAAAACGGGCGCCGGAGGAGCATAACTGGTTATTTGAGATAATTGCTGGCCTCCCACCCTCCAGTGATCTTCCTGATGCTAAAACAAAGGTACCTGCCGAAATTGAACAAAAACTGATGCAAAATGAATGCTCGGGGCCCAAATCACGCAGTTCGGGGTCCCGAAAATAGGCTGTAGGCACCGAAAGTGGTGTTCGGCCACGAAGTGGGTATCTGAGACCCCAGTGTTCCTCGTTATGATAAAACAGAGGCACTTGCCAAAATTGAACAGAAACCGGTGCAAAATGAATGCTCGGGCCCAAATCACGCAGTTCGGGGTCCCGAAAATAGGCTGTAGGCACCGAAAGTGGTGTTCGGCCACGAAGTGGGTATCTGAGACCCCAGTGTTCCTCGAAAGGGAGTAAATGAGATGCATGCCAAAAACCGGAGAAATCGGAGATGGTTTGGCGGTCCCGAACCGAGGCACACGGCCTGACGGCTCCGAAAACCGGGAACCGGGCTCCGAAATGGGCAAAATGGCCTACGAGCACGAAATGTAGCCCACGGCCATTGAGAGATAGTCTACAGGACTACTCCCTCCCCTCAGGAAAGAAAACAGAGAAAACCAAGTCTGGTTCGCAAACCGAGGCAAGGCACAGAAGAGAGTTCGGGAGTCCGGAGGCAGGGCGCACGGCCGCGACTCTAAGACTTCTGAACGAGCACAACATGCAACATCACCGAGCGCTCAATCGGTGACGTCTGAGTCTTAAGGTCGGTCAAAAATGGGGTGTCTAGTTGCCCCTCTTTGATAGAACTCGGAAGTCAAGAAGTGACGGGAGTGAATGTCGAAGCCCAGAGACGACCCATTTTTGACAAGGCCGAAGACTTAGACAATCATACAAGATGAACAGAGATGTGTGCCCGCAGGCGTGCCCGCAGGCAGGGGCAAAATGCAAAGTGATAGGCACGGAGCCAGGTGATCATGCAAGTGCAGCAAGCTGTAATGAAGCAAGTATTGACAAATAGATGCAACAGTTTTAAGCAAGAATGCAAAGCAACAACTACATTTCATGCAGTTAGGAATGCGGAGAATCATTCGGTTCTCGTCGCGCCTCACACGGAGAAGATACGATACCTGCGCGATTCGTCTGGTCGCACCAGCCTCAAATGAACCGTACATACAATATCGTGCCTGCAAAAATAGAGAAATTCAACAAGAACAATATGCTAACAACATACACTCAATGTGATTCCTATAATTCCAAAAAGTCTGACACACGCAGTGTCGGCGGGTGAACACATCGCAATGCGAGAAAAGATAATGCGTGACAACGCATGTTCAAGCATAGAGGCATGGTACATCAAGAAAACATGCATGACAATGCAAAATACTTATGAGAATGCAAGTTACATGCAAAACGATGCAAAACGAGCATAAATCAGGGTGCCCGTTTGTTGCGAAACAACGAGCTGGAAAATGCGCATTTCGGTGAAGGCAACTTGATCGCGGCCTCTGACTCACCTCCTAGAGAGGTTACAACATGTTCAAAAAGGATACACCTTGATTTTGACGAGTGATGATGAGACACGTGTCAGAAATTGCAGCTGAAGTTCCGGCGGAGCAATTCGGCGCCAGAAAGTGCACTTTTCTTGATCTTTTTCGGGTCCTGGGAACTCCGATCTTCCTCAAAATTCGCAGAGAGGTAGGGGAGGGGGTGGGGAACATGGCCGGCCAGCTCATTTCCCTAGGAGAGGTCCCCGGCCAGGGAAGAAAAAGTAAATGGCCGGCCAGCCAGAAAAGGTGGCCGGCCGGCCACCTGCCCAAAAGCAGGGGCATTTTGGTCTTTTTTTTTCTATATTTCTATAAACACCTCCACTCAATCCGAAATCACACCCAAGGCTGCAAAACTTCTTCCTTGCTCCCTAAACCATTTTCTTCTTCAGATCTGCATTTTATACGCGCCCCTCGGCCTTCCACGCAAGTTGTTTTCGCGAAATCCTTCAGTTTTAAGCACTTTGAACGATTAAATTTGATTTCGGGGCTTCTTTTCTCGTTTTCACCACCTGAGGTAAGTTTGTCTCAATATTTGGAAAATTTTCCCGGGAGTTGACTTTTGTTGACTTTTCGTTCCCGAGAGTTGACTTTTGTTGACTTTTTCAATTTTTGCTCATTTTTGCTCATTTTTGCTCCTTTTGCAGATTCCTCAAAATGGCTGGTCATTTTCCTTATGGTGGAGGTCTCCCAGGTGCCGGAGATGATTTTGACATTATGGCATTGCCCCCGAGAGTCCGGCCTTTTATCCCCGAGAGATACGCTCCGTCGGCACATAGGCTTCCGCGGGCAGTTTTTCGTCATTTCACCGAGTTCAACGATCGGGCACCCGGAGACTTGCTTCTACGAGAGCCGGAGCAGCACCTCTCTCATGAGGCACGAGAGGTATTTTACTTTATTTTCTGCATTTTCCGTGCACTTTGTAGCTTTGCCATGCTTAACACACAGTTTTAGCTTATGACGTAGTATTTTGTCTGCATTCTGAATATGCAACTCAAACACTTGAATTGCTGAACACACGGCTCACTGACTGATTAGGATTGAACACACAGCCCAAAACATGGATTTACTGAACACGCAGCCCAGATAGAAATAAAGTGAACACGCAGCCCACTGATTATATTTGAACACGCAGCCAAAACACTGATTTACTGAACACGCAGCCCAGATAGATATAAAGTGAACACGCAGCCCACTGATTTTTTTTGAACACGCAGCCCAAAACACTGATTTACTGAACACGCAGCCCAGATAGATATAAAGTGAACACGCAGCCCACTGATTTTTGATTTGAACACGCAGCCCAAAACACTGATTTACTGAACACGCAACCCAGATTTAGTGAACACGCAGCCCACAGATTTTTTTTTTTTCTGAAATTTGAACACGTAGCCCAAATACCAAATTTACTGAACACGCAGCCCAGATTTAGTGAACACACGCAGCCCACAGGTGTTTTCTGAAATTTGAACACGCAGCCCAAATACCAAATTTACTGAACATGCAGCCCAGATTTAGTGAACACGCAGCCCACTGGTTTTTCTGAAATTTGAACACGCAGCCCAAATACCAAATTTACTGAACACGCAGCCCAGATTTAGTGAACACGCAGCCCATAGTTTTTCTGAAATTTGAACACGCAGCCCAAATACCAAATTACTGAACACGCAGCCCAGATTTAGTGAACACGCAGCCCACTGATTTTTTGAAATTTGAACACGCAGCCCAAATACCAAATTTACTGAACACGCAGCCCAGATTTAGTGAACACGCAGCCCACAGGTTTTTCTGAAATTTGAACACGCAGCCCAAATACCAAATTTACTGAACACGCAGCCCAGATTTAGTGAACACGCAGCCCACAGATTTTTTTGAAATTTGAACACGCAGCCCAAATACCAAATTTACTGAACACGCAGCCCAGATTTAGTGAACACGCAGCCCACAGATTTTTTTGAAATTTGAACACGCAGCCCAAATACCAAATTTACTGAACACGCAGCCCAGATTTAGTGAACACGCAGCCCACAGATTTTTCTGAAATTTGAACACGCAGCCCAAATACAAATTTCTGAACACGCAGCCCAGATTTAGTGAACACGCAGCCCACAGATTTTTCTGAAATTTGAACACGCAGCCCAAATACCAAATTTACTGAACACGCAGCCCAGATTTAGTGAACACGCAGCCCACAGATTTTTCTGAAATTTGAACACGCAGCCCAAATACCAGATTTAGTGAACACGCAGCCCACAGATTTTTCTGAAATTTGAACACGCAGCCCAAATACCAAATTTACTGAACACGCAGCCCAGATTTAGTGAACACGCAGCCCACAGATTTTTCTGAAATTTGAACACGCAGCCCAAATACCAAATTTACTGAACACGCAGCCCAGATTTAGTGAACACGCAGCCCACAGATTTTTCTGAAATTTGAACACGCAGCCCAAATACCAAATTTACTGAACACGCAGCCCAGATTTAGTGAACACGCAGCCCACAGATTTTTTTGAAATTTGAACACGCAGCCCAAATACCAAATTTACTGAACACGCAGCCCAGATTTAGTGAACACGCAGCCCACAGATTTTTTCTGAAATTTGAACACGCAGCCCAAATACCAAATTTACTGAACACGCAGCCCAGATTTAGTGAACACGCAGCCCACAGATTTTTCTGAAATTTGAACACGGCAAGCACAACGCAGCCCAATACAAATTACTGAACACGCAGCCCAGATTTGAGTGAACACACAGCCCACTTATTTGACACAGCTCATTCATTTCATTTGCACACAGCTTTTCATTTCATTTGCACACAGCTCATTCGCTTCATTTGCACACAGCTTGTATTTTCTTGCGTACTGAACATGTATTCATTCTGAACGCAGGTTGGCTCTCGCACTGTACGAGGATGGCTCTCTTGCTGCGAGAGAGTGGTATGCTGAGCTTCCAGAGGCGTCCGGGATCTTGGTTGATCTAGCAGGATTTGGACCATTCTGTAGGGGGTTATCACAGTGCATATCAGCAGGACATTGTTGGCCGCTTTGGCAGGAGATGGTGGGACACCACCAATTCTTTCCATTTTTCTGCCACCGGGGATATGACCATGACCCCACTGGACTTTGCTGTACTCACCGGCCTAGACGTAGGCGGTGGACCCATTCCCTACGACGAGGATATGGGTGAGTGGGAGGCTGCTTGGATTCATCTATTGGGGGCTCGCCCGCCTGTAGACAGAGCTTCCGGGAGAGTCCGGTATACTTGGTTCTCTTCCCGCTTCCGGAGGCCAGAGATGGAGCCTGAGTCTCCCGAGGAGATTGAGCAGTACACCCGCGGTTTCCTCATGTTCCTCTTCGGCACTACTTTGTTTGCTGATAGGGGGAACACTGTGGGGCTGTATCTCTTGAGTGCCCTAGTGGACCTATCACAGGTCAATCAGTATGATTGGGGCGGCGCTGCCCTGGCTACCCTTTATTGTTATATGAGTGCAGTCTCTCGTGGGCGTGGGGATTTACTCGGCGGCTACTGGAGAGCCTGGGAGGTACATTCTGTCCTCTTGATTTACATTTTGCTCCTCATTACTTGTTCATTGCACACACGGCGCACTTTGCATTCTATTCTGCCTTTAGCGCTTTGTATTCACATTCCGCACTGCTTTTCTCAGCTATGGGTGTACGTATACTTTCCCACCTTAGCCCCGGAGATGGAGGTGGCAGGATCCTTATGACTCCGTACTCATTAGTTTGAGGGCGAGCACCTATCGAGGCCTCGAGAGACTCTCTTTTACCTGCGACAGTATTTTGATACTGTGAGGACGACAGAGGTATTTCAGAACTCTCAGTTCCTTTCATTTTCATCTTTGATATGCTTTGTACATTCCTGATTTCTGATTGATTTATGCACTGGCTATCCGCAGATTACTTGGCAGCCCTGGGCAGTCTTCGGCGATGATCTCCAAAATCAGTACCCCGGAGGATCGAGTGGTTCCCAGTATAGGTTCCTGCTCGAGGGACCAGTTGGTAGGGCGTGGTTCCTGGGGGAACGCTTTCAGCGTCAGATATGGGGGTATGATTCTCAGGACCCTCCCGCTGTACCTCCAGTCACTATGCGGACTGCCGATAGACTCTCTCCCAGGAGGTCATCAGTGCTATGCAGGGCACCGACGCTTTGTTATATCTCATAAGGGGACTACGCCACCACCTATCGCCGTATATATCTGATGCCCCCCTTGACGGGAGTGCGGGCTCGCCACTGAGGCCCACTGGCGCACCATCTTCGAGTCGCGCCCGTGCTGCAGACATCCCTTCTTCCAGCAGCTGGTGCATCTAGGGGTAGAGGTAGTTCGATCCCATCTCCGTCCCCTTATCATCCCGGATGGCCAGACATGCCGACCGAGTTGACGAGTTGGCAGTATGGGACTACTTCTCCGACTCCGATCCCTATAGAGCCTCCGATGCCTGGTCACAGATATGTCAGTGATCCTGACTCACCACCGGTATGTTCCACCATTTTTCATTTATCACACAGACATTTTGGCAGTTGCTTATTTATTGATGACTTGAGCTTGTATCTGCAGCCACCTCGGGAGTACATGGATCAGATGCTCGAGATGGTGGCCTCACTTGAGGGGATGGTCCTGCGTAGAGAGGCGCAGATGTCCATCATGGGCTTCCAGGTACCCTTCATCTCCCTTGCATTTATCATATTTGTGATGACATGCTGGTTTTGAACATTCTACTGCAATGATAGGCTGTGTGGGACACATCTGGCACACACCCTACTCACATACTGTACTTGCACCTGCTTTTCATTTTTGAACTGATGTATTGCACTTTCCATTTTCAGATGCCTCCCGTATATGCTCCGCCGCGGGCCAGGCCACCAGGGCCTTCTCAGAGAGGTCGAGGTGCTGGGCATGTTCGAGGTACAGGGACTCGAGGAGCTGGGCCATCCAGGCCTTACCGAGGAGCTCGAGGAGCGGGGCCATCTCGCAGACGCAGGGCACCCATTGTCGAGGATGAGGAGGAGGAGGTTGCAGACCGTGAGTCAGAGACATCTCCTGGGGAGGGAGGCTCCGGTCTTGGTTCCGGGAGCGGAGGCGAGGCCGAGGGAGATCCGGAGGATGACAGCTCTGATCCGGATGGTGATGATGGTGCAGAGGTTATCCCACAGAAGAGGATGAGAGGGCCTCCTCCTTCCCGTTCCCGAGGATACTGATGTTATTTCCTGCTTTATTTTACTTTTTAGCTAGTAGTTTGTAGCACTTTGCACATTGTTAGGCAGTTTTCTTTTCTGTAAAACTTGTACCTTTATTTGTTGTAAAACATGATGGAATGAAACAGCTTTTGAAAAGATGTTTGTATTTGAAATTCTTAGCATCGCATCGCATCATTTTGCACAAAATGGAATTGAATGAAAATGTGCTTTGTGTATTCACCGGGTCAGGTAATGAACCGACGCAACAAATCAAAAACTCAACTTACTAAGAAATAACAAAATCTTAGCAAGTTTACAACTCGATAAGCAAAGTACAACAATGTTAACGACTCAATAAACAAGACTCAACAAAATCGCGTAAACAAAAGGTAGCAATTCAAAACACAAAATGCGACAGCTCGACAAAACTTACAACTCGATAAACAAAACAACAACTCGATAAGCAAAATACAACAAAGCGTGCTTCGGACGGACAATCTGGATGATGGAACGTATCCGAAACTGATAGAAATGGAGGCCTTCGACGTTCCCGATGCCCAGAAATGCTTCAAACTTCGTTCCGGGGGGCAAAACAGGACCAATGCATGGCCGAAAGCATTTTGTAGCTAGAGATTAGAGGGTGGCCGGCCTACTAGGATAGATGGCCGGCCGGCCACTTCCCCCGCAACCTCCAGAATTTTGACAAGTGTCCCTTGAATAGTGTTTTACCCCTCTATAAAAGCCCCAGCCTTGGAACTTATTCATTTCATCACCGTTTCTCACAAAAATGGAGGCATTTCTCGCAGAAAATCTCACGACTTGGATTTCTTCTCTAGACGGCTCGGAAAAGTTGAACTTCCGGGGTTTTGGCTTAAATGCACTATTCACGCTGGGTCGGACTCCGCTACATCTTCCTTTCCTCTATGCCGCGGCAAGGTTTTGGAACCCGGTGACGCACGTTTTTAGCTTCGGCGGACAAGAGGTATGTCCTACTTTTGAAGATTTTCAAGCCTTGATGGAATCCGAGCGAGGCGAGGAAATCTTGCCCCAGCTCAATTTTGGCTATGCCCAGGCCTTAGGGCGGATGTGCGGACTCAACGCGCATGATGCTCGATCCCTGATTGGTAACGGAATGTTGGATATCCCAAGCTTGATTTACCGATTCTCCGATGCCGGTGACCGTAGCGACCATCATTGGCAAGGCTTCCGACAGCATGCCCTCTGCTTGTGCATGCTATCTCATTTTCTGTTTGTTCGGGCTCCGGAGGGGCTAGCATCCGTTTGATTGAAGTCGCCCAAGGTTGAAAGAGGAAAGAGTTGCATTGCCATGACTCTGGCCGAGACATGATGGGCTGGATGCTTCTACTACCGGGAGACAACCAGATTTTGCAGGGAGTCCACTACTGCTGCAGGTAATGTTTCCCACCCAAGCTCTCATATGTATTTGCTCACATCACTCGGCCCTCGGGCTCGATTTTTCTCACAAAACCCTCATCTTACTTTTCTCTCATCGCACGTCTCTCTATTCTTTATTCTCTCATTTTTCATCCCTCCCCAGATATGGTTGATGGATAAATTGCAAGTTGTAGACTCTTGCCCTGCTTACTCAGCTCGCGGCTACTTCTTTCGGCAACGCCTAGTCAATGCCCCTGATGAGAGCTGGTGGTTTGAATGGATGTGCAATTTGTCAGCCGAACGCATTGCTTGGCGCTGCCCTTGGCTCAATCTCCCGGCGATGAGCTACAGCATGTCCCGGCAGGTCGGGATTCGACTGATCGGCTTGACTCACTATGTGTTCTATTTCCCATTCCGCATTCTGCGCCAGTTCGGCCATGATCAAACTTGCCCACCAGAGGGGATAGAGTATCCGGCTACATTTCCAGTTCGAGGCGCACAGCTGGCTCGGCAGGCCGCAGCGTGGAGAATTAGAGAACTTCTGGCCCCTGCTCCCACTTTTAGTTGCACTTTGTCTGACGAGTGCTGGGATTGGCTCAACGAAGAAGCACAGGTTGGGCCTAGGTTGGCATCAGAGGCTTCAACTAGCTCTGGCAGGGGGCGCAGGGACACCTGACTTGACTATGCCCCAGATTTATTGCTTTATTAGTACTTTCAAGTTTTCTTCCTGAGTGTAATAAAAAGCAACTTCAATTGTATGCAAGAGCAAGAGAACTCTGTTTTGAAATCAATGAAATTGAAGGTTGTGGTACTGAAAATTCTCCGCTTTGGTCCAAAAATGGTCTTAGTTGTAAAAAGATTAATTTGAACAAAGTCAACTTTTATTAAAACTTTTCAAAACTATTTTCGATATGGATCAGAACTGGACACGCCTGAGATCTGTCACTGAAATGTACAACGCCGAATCCTAGCAACTGGAAAGTTGCCCCTAGTTTGAATGGTGCCTCGGCAGTTCATAGCAACGGAAAGTTGCCCCTAGTCTGGATGATGCCGCAACACTTCATTGCAACGGAAAGTTGCCCCTAGTCTGAATAACACTGTACCGGAGATCACGATAAATGCTGATGAATAGAGATGACTGAGATGATCAAATGGACAAAGTTGATCAGGGAAAAGATTGTGACTGAACTTCAAGATGAAGCTGCCTACGTATCCCATAGATAGGAATCAAGCCTTACGTAGTTCGGGGTTTGGGTTCGCTCGGGTATTTTTACTCTCCTTTTGCGCTCTAACTTTTGCCAAGGCCGCCCTTTGCGGGTTTTCAACCTTGCGAGCTCAGTTTTTATAATTTCAAATTTTCTATGCTCTGAATTTTGCCTAGGTCGCCCTTTCGGGTTTTCGGCCTAGCGAGCCTCTCAGGGGTAGTATTTCTTCAACTTGTCCATGTTGATCGGTTGAGAAAACTCTAAGCCATCTAGATCCATCAGAACCACAGCCCCACCTGACCAGATTGACTTGATAATGTAGGGACCAGTCCAATTGGGTCTGAACTTGC
Source organism: Camellia japonica (assembly GCA_030407325.1). Taxonomy (NCBI): domain Eukaryota; kingdom Viridiplantae; phylum Streptophyta; class Magnoliopsida; order Ericales; family Theaceae; genus Camellia; species Camellia japonica. The sequence continues at coordinate 74,671,356 of JAPPVO010000002.1, forward strand.
CCCTTGGGTCATGGATGGGAGCTCGGTTGTCTTTGAGCACCAAATCTCCTTCTTTCAAATTCCTGGACTTAACCTTCTTGTTAAAAGCCCGGGCGATTCTGCGTTGATAGCCTTGGATATGGTACAGTGCTTTCAACCTTCTTTCATCGAAAAGCATGAGTTCCTCAAATCTGCTTTTGTGCCAGTCTGCCTCGGCTATTGACACTCGGCCAATACTCGTAATGACGGAACCTCAATCTCAATAGGTAGAACGGCCTCCATCCCATAAACCAATGAGTACGGAGTCGCCCCGTAGAAGTTCTGATTGAAGTCCTGTAGCCCCACAGAGCGAACGGCAGCTTATCTGGCCAGTCCCGGTAGGTTTCCACCATCTTCTGTAGTATGCGCTTGATTTCTTGTTGGCGGCCTCAACTGCTCCGTTGGTTTGCGGCCGGTAGGTAGACGACTTATGAAAAGCCACATTGTATTTCTCCAACAAATCATCACCTCCTTCTTGAAGTGGGAACCATTGTCTGAAACGATTTCATTTGGGACCCGTAGCGACAGATGATGTTGTTTCTGATAAATTTGCTACATGCGAAGCCTTCAACACCGCATAAGATTGGGCCTCAACCCACTTTGTGAAATAATCTATCGCTACCAAGATGAACTCATGCCCATTCGACCCCTTCGGCGTAACTGCTCCGATTACATCAATTCCCCAGACTGAAAACGGCCATGGCGAAGTCATGTTGTACAGCTTTGACGGCGGGATGTTCATGCGATTTGCATGAATTGACATTTGTGGCATCGCCGGACGAAACTAATACAATCCTCCTCCATGGTGGACCAGTAATAACCCTGTCTGAGGATCTTCCGTGCCAACATTACCCCATTCATGTGTGCACCACATTCTCCCCCGTGGATGGCTTCCATCAGACGCTTTGACTCTTCGGCATCAACGCACAGTTTATGCATTCCCAGATGACCCGTTTATACAGTTTACCCGCAGATGATGAACTGAACTGCCATTCTTCTGATTGCCCTCTTGTCTTTGGCATTTACCCCTGGCGGGTATGCTTCTTTCTCCAAGAAGTTCCAGATGTCGTAATACCAGGGGTGTTCGTCCTGAACTTCATCTATGGCTGCAATCGACTCATAGGCAGGTGCAAATTTCTGGTCGATGATGACTGGACGCATCCGGACTCCACACGGGATGTCTATCATAGAAGATAGAGTTGCTAAAGAATCTGCAACCTGTTGTTCTCTCTTAGTAGATGAGTAAAACTTAGCTTCTCAAACCGAGGAATCAGCAAATCCAAGGTTTGGTGATACATCATCATCTTTTCCTCTTTCACTTTCCAGTCTCCTTTAGCTTGAGACACAACAAGGTTCGAATCCCCAATGACGTCCAACCGTCTTGCCCCTAGTTCCAGGGCTGCTTCTAGACCAGCAATACACGCCTCATTCTGCTTCATTGTTCGAGACTTTGAATCGGAGTTTGAAGGCTAGAGGGATACGGGAATCATCGGGTGCTATCAACAACACTCCTATCCCATACCCATGTTGATTTGACGCTCCGTCAAAGTACATCGTCCAGGTTTCATCGTCGATATGCAGAATTGATTCATCCGGGAACAGGTACTCAACTGCTTCATCCCCCTCAACCGGGTGGTCGGCAAGGAACTCTGCCACTGCTCTTCCTTTTACTGACTTGCGTGTCACGTATGTGAGATCAAATTCGGAGAGCAACAGCAACCAACGAGCTAGCCTACCCGTAAGCGCTGGTTTCTCGAAGAGATATTTGATGGGATCAAGTCGTGAAACCAACATTACAGAGTGAGCTAACAGGTAGTGCCGCAGCTTCCTGGTAGCCCATACCAGAGCTAAGCAAGCCTTTTCCAGCGGTGTATATCGGGTCTCATACTCCAGCATCTTCTTGCTGAGATAGTAGATGGCTTTCCACCTTCTCTGGATTCTTGTGCAAGCATGCAGCCCATTGTAGTTTCAGTCACTGACAGATACAAAATCAACGGTTTCCCTGGTTCTGGTGGCGATAAAACGGGTGGGTTCTGTAGATATTCTTTAATCTGTTCAAATGCAGCTTGACATCGGCCGTCCCATTGGAACTTCTTTCCTTTCTTCAGGAGACCAAAAAGTGGTTCACAAGTCAAGGTTAATTTTGAGATAAACCGTCTTATGAATTGCACTTTACCCAGAAAGCCTCGCACCTCCTTTTCAGTCCTTGGTGGTGGCATTTCTAAGATGGCCTTGATTTTGGAAGGATCGACCTCGATGCCTCTTTGTGTAATCAGAAACCCCAGCATTTTTCCCGCTGTAACACCAAATGTACATTTCTGAGGGTTTAGCCGCAACCGGAATTCCCTGATCCTTTGGAAAAACTTATGCAAGGCGGTGTAGTGGCCCTCTCTTTCCTTGGACTTGACAATCATGTCGTCCACATACACCTCAACCTCTTTGTGGATCATATCATGTAGTATTGTGGTCGCGGCCCGTTGATAAGTAGCTCCAGCGTTCTTCAACCCAAACGGCATTACCCGGTAGCAGTATGTCCCCCACGGGGTGGTGAATGCAGTCTTTTCCTTGTCTTCTGGTGCCATTACTATCTGGTTGTATCCTGAGAAGCCATCCATGAATGAGAGCAATGCATGCCCTGCTGTGAAGTCTACCAACTCATCGATGTGCGGTAAGGGAAAGTCGTCCTTCGGACTAGCCTTGTTCAAATCCCTGAAGTCTACACACACCCGGATCCTGCCATCTTTCTTCGGCACCGGAACAATGTTGGCCAACCAAGTCGGATACTCTGATACCAGCAGGAAGCCTGCGTCAATTTGCTTGGTGACCTCTTCTTTAATCTTGAGAGCCCAATCCGGGCGGATCCTTCTGAGTTTCTGCTTGACAGGTCGGGCCTCGGGGTCAAGGGGGATCCGATGCTGTACAATCTCAGGATCGATTCCAGGCATGTCTTCGTAGGACCACGCGAAAACATCTTTGAAATCTTTTAATAAAGCGACTAAGCGCTCGCGTTCCTCCGAAGACAACGTGGACCCGATCTGGACCAGCCGCGGGTCCTCCTCAGTACCAATGTTCACGGTAATGATTTCATCCATTAATGGTTAACAAATCTCTCTTGCTCTTGCTCAATTAAACGTTGTAAAACCGGAGGAACTTCGTCCTCGTCGTTTTCATCAAAGTTTTGAAAGTCTGAATTAATGCAATAAATCAAGGGCACAGAGAAATACTCGGAAACCACATAGTCATTCTCATTAAGTTCATCCAAATCGTCCAATTCTTCTGTTACAACAGACTCAAAAGAAAAGGAAAAAGACGACCTAGACAGGACTGTGGCATCCGGGTTAACATCCCCAGGAGTACCAGACTCAGACTCAGTCGAGCTGGAACCTGATTCCGACTCACAGGACTCGGTGGAATCAGATTCCGGCTCACTACCTGACCCGGAACTGCTGGACAAAAATCCCTCCTCGTACTGCCAAGTGAGAGAGGGTGCGATTGATGCATCCAAGATAGCTGCTGGTCGGCTCGCAGCCGTTTCATCCCCAATCATGGAAACCTCGAAGTTATCCCCCAAGCACTCTTGGTCGATCGGAGGATCAGAGAGGAGACATGCCAGTGCTACCCCCATTTCAAATTCTGTGCGCTCAGGATCCCCTGCCTTATTCTGCTCAACCTCAGTTGTTGGGTCTGTCTGCTCTGTGGCAACGTCATCCCCGGATAGTTGCAAGTCGAAGAAGATTTCGAAACCTGGTACGTGCTTCTTCTCCGCGTTTATCCACGGCTCTGGGAAGCCGCAAAATGGAAAATCCTCCCCCTCCCGGACGAAGCGTCCGTTCAGGGTACCCTGAATGGGCCTGTGTATTAAGTCAAAAGGCTTCCCAGCCTGCTTCGCTCTGGCTCTGCCGGCCATTTCCTTTCCTTTCCTCACCCAGTCCTCTTTGGTGGGCAGATAACCCAGTCCAAAGGTATGCGGGTTGTGTGGCACTTCGGCCAATGCTGCGACTCCTTTCCTGCCGCTCCTTCCTAATCCCATCCCGGGAATATGTTGTAGCTTGTTCATGAGGTAGACTGATTGGGCACTGACGTACACACCTTCATTCACAGCCATAATGTTCTGTACTACCCGGGCCTCAGCCAAAGTGAATCCTGATAAGAAGACATCTTCTGTGCCATGCTCAATTTCCAGGACCGGCGTAGATACCTCCGGAGGTGGATGGATTGATGAGTTCCCAAATACAGTGGCTACTCCCTTTCCATAGGGGTATTTCACCATCTGATGTAGAGTGGAAGAGACTGCCTTTACTTGGTGCAGCCACGGCCGCCCCAAGAGTAAGTTGAAGGTTGCGGGAACGTCCAAGACGTGAAATTCGACGTCGTGTTGTCCTGGACCAACCTTGGTTTGAATCTTGACAATCCCCATCACTTCTCTACTCGTGTTATCATAAGCTTTAATCACCTGAGTTGTTGGTGTGAAGTCCGCGGGCTTCAACCCAACTGCATATGCTGTTCTGACTGGGCAGACATTGATGGCGGACCCGGTATCAACAAGTACCACCGGTATCCATTTGCCTCTAGACTCCACGGAGACGTAGAGAGGTTTGTTATGGTTCACGCCCTCAGGCGGCAATTCCTTGTCTGTAAAGGTTAATGCCGGGGAACCCCCTCCCGGAAAAACCACCCAACCAGTTGTTCTGGTGTAGTGTCTATTGAGAGTTTGGCCTTGTCCATGGCAGATAGGACGGCCTGTCTGTGTACCCTTGATGCCATAAGCAGTCCCCAGATGGAGATGTCTGCTTGTATCTTCTTCAATTGTTTGAGCACAGCTTCTTCTTCTATTTGTTTCTCTCTCTGTTTCTCAGCCTCTTTATCTTTTCCAGATGCCTCAGGTTGGCAAGGTGTGGGGGCTTGAAATACCGCCCACTCCTGGTCATGTGGTCCACCTCATCGAGGTACCAAGTGTCATCTGGTTGAGCACCTGCCCAATCTTCATCCGTATGGGCAAGACATAAGTCGTCGTCTTCCCACCACATTCCATTAGCGTTCAACAGGCACCTATCTGGTTCCGACAAGTTCGTACTCTCGGTACTTTCATCCCACATGCTCACAGCATGTCTTGCTTTCGTGCTCGCAGCACTTTCAATTTCTTCATGGTTCTTGGCTTTGCGGATTCTCTCAGAATCCCAATTCTTCCTTTGCTCCTCCTGTGTTAGTACGGTTTGTTGCTCAGTTTTCACAATATCTTGGTCCCGAGCAAAATTCTTTGTACCGGCGCTCTCCGGCAATACTTTCTGATCCTCGGCCCTTCCGGCCATCATTGATACTCTCGCCCCTGCCGGGCCCTGCTCTGATTGAAATTCTGCAGCATCTGGCTGATCATCTAACCACCCAGTGACTTCTGCCGACTCCTCATAGTCGAACCAGTTGATTGCAGCATCCCCTGATTCTTGGTCGTTGAAGAACTGGAAGTTGGCAAAATCCTCTTCCACTGTTGTCAGATCATCTGCCCCTTGTTCAAGTCTGTCCCCCGAATCATACACAGCTCAGCTTTTTCTGGCCCCACACTCAGCTTAACTGGCCACTGATAAGATGTACTCGCTTGGATCATAGGCTCTTCCAGCTAGACCCCAGACTGTTCCATCCCAGACTCAATTCTGCTCCTCTGAAACCTCCCGTTCCATCTTCGGTGGTCACCACTGGCTCAGATTGGGTTGTGAAGGTGTCCAACATGCACAAGTCAGTGCAATCAGGAAGGATCACCTCCGGCTTGGGTAGGTGAGAGGGAGTAATATAGATACTAGGATCGTAGGACACGACCCCAGTTTGGATGAGGTTGACTCTTTTGGGAGGAGGGGCTTGGTTGTGTGGTGGGAGGGGATTTGTTGTGACGTTGGGTTTTTCGGGAGGTAGAATGATATTCTTGTCGACGAGGTCTTGAATCTCGTGACGCAGTCTGTAGCAACGGTCGGTGTCGTGACCGTGCTGTTGGTGGTACGCACAGTACTTTGCTGGGTCATGAGAGGGAGGGAGTGGATTTGGCAATGGCCTCGGCTCTAAAGGTGTCAGATGCTTCTTTTTGATTAACACCCCGAGAGCCTTGGACAAAGGCATGTATAGTGGAGTAAAGGTTCTTTGGCCTCTGGGCTGAAATCTCGAGGCTTGGTTACTGCTCTCGGATGTACTGGAAAAGGGTGGCCGCTGGGCCTTGTTTGGGAAGGGGGAGTGGTGGTGACCATACCGACCTCAGAAGTCCTTGTGTTTGCAGCGCCACTCGGGCCTGCGTTGTTATTGCGGTTGAACGTCCTTCGGGGCTGCTCCCGGTCCTGGTCAATCAACCCTTGCTTCATCGCGTCTTCGATCTGTACCCCCATTTCGTGTAAGTCTGAGAAAGTCGGAAAGGGGAGTACGATCATTTCTGCATTAACTTCGGTTGGAGATTGCGCACAATCATCCGAATTTGATCTTTATCTGTTGGCCTCAAGGTCATCATCGATGCCTTTGCTCTCCACCGAGTTACAAATCAGAGAAAGACTCCTTGGGTTCTTGCCTCGTGTTTCGAGATCACGGTTGTAATCTCGATCGTGTTATACGAGTATTGTGCAACGAAGGCCTCAGCCATCTCATCCCAATTTCTCTTCACATCATCTTCTAACTTGGCGTACCAGATGGCCGCCACCCCCGACAGAGTTCTGCCGAACAAAGAAAGCTTTTGCGGTCGGGTTAGGCCCATTGGCCTCAAGATGTCGAAAATAGACGGAGATGGACCATAGGATCCCCGGACCCATCAAAACGGTCGATCTGTGGCATCTTAAATCTGTCTGGCAATGTACTGCCACATCGGTGTACCCATCTTCGATGTCTGGGATGGCCTTCACCCCTGCGATTTCTTGAAAAGCTTTTCCACTTACTCAGCTTCAGAGCTGTATGATCTACCTCGAACTCAAATGGAGAGTCCGGGTGGTTAGGTGTAAGATTCTTGGACAGTTGCGGCGGAAGCGGGGGCGGAGCCAGCCCCGTTGGAAGACTCGTGTCCTCTTGAGTGTTTTGGAAGTTTGGCAGAGCATTCTGTGGATTTGGGAGGGTATTCTGGGTGTTCTGGGTATGAGGATTTGGAGGGGCATTCTGAGGGTTTGGAGGATTCGGCAAGGTATTCTGACCCATAGGTGCCTGCTCGGGCAGCGGAGCCGCTGGTGGAGGAGGAATCTGATGTGAAGCAGAGGCTGCATTCTGCTGTTGCAGCCTAGTAATCAGCTCGGCCTGTTGGGCCATGACTGCGGCTTGTTGTTTAGAAAATTCCGCTTGGCGGATGGAATCCTCTTGCATCTGCCTCATGCTTTCTTGCATCTGGCGCATCATCGCCTCTACCACTGATGTATTCTGCTGTTCCATCTGGATGCCCGGTAAATGTACTTCTATAGCAGACACAGAAATCTCAGCCTGGCTGTTCACTGTCAAAGTAGCCCTCTGTCCTGGTAATCCCTGCTCTGACACACTACGCCTCCTTGGCCTTCTTCTGGCAACTGGGGGTAGAGAGTGAAACACTGGATGTCCGTCAACGAGATCCTCGGATCGGTTGAGTCGGCGACCTCGTGTCCAGAGTGCTTGGGGAGTATCTACTGGTTCGGAAGCAATCGTGCTAAAAACTGCCCTAGCAAAAAGATAATAAAGCAAAAAGGAAATAAATAACCAGAAAAGGGCAGCATAACAGCTTAAATTAAATACACACAACACACAGTCGGGCATACAACACGCAGTTTGATAAGCTGGAAATACACTGTCCTCAAACACTGATTACTGTTCCCATTTCACTGTTCCCCAAAACTGAATCGGATATCCGCAGACAACTGATTCTCAGATACTGACTGATGCCCGCAGGCCTGACTGATGCCCGCAGGCCTGAACGATGCCCGCAGGCCTGATGCCCAAACTTATAGACTGATACATGCATTCCTGTAGAGACGCACTCTAAAGCACATAACAGATAAGTGAGAGCCAAAACACCCCTATGTTGGGGTAGGGTTTCCCTGTCCTATTTTGTCAGGAGCTAGGGTTTCACTACGCACGCAGCGGTTTCAAACAACCTATAAACGGGTAAGCAACCTGTCCTAGTTTGGAATGGTCACTATGGATCCGAATATGCACTAGGTCGAATGGTCAAAAAGGGTGCCCCGGTAAAACCGGGGTTTGTGTTCCCATGCTGTCAGAGCCCAGAGCCGATCAGCCTTACGGACATGACTTGACAAGACAAGCCTCCGGCAAATCGTTCGGGAATGGCATATGGCAAACACGGTGTCCTAGGCGCACCAATGCAAATGCAATGCAAAGAAACACACAAATGTAGTCAAAACCAGATATCATGAGTTCGAGTCAAGTTCTCTAAATCCCCAGCAGAGTCGCCAGAAACTGTAGACGTCCCCGAACGCCCCGGGAGGGTTAAGTCCCGTTCTGTTCATATTGGGGTCACTACAGTTCAAGGACTCAAATGTCACGGTTCTTAATCTTGAACCAAAGAGTCCAAATCCGGCAAATCGTTTTGAAAACAGATTTTTTGAAAGAAGTGCCAAACATGGACTGCTTCGCCAGATACAGAGTCGCCACCTAAATATTTTTTAAATGGGAAATTTAGGAAACCCTGACTCGGTGCCAAAGGCCACGTGTCCGTCATCACCAAAGTTGCCTCGGCTCGGGAACTTGGGTACGATTGGGGAAGGTCACTTCGTGAGCACCCCCGCTCGCCCGGTCAAAGACCGGCCTCTACTAACCATGATATCTTATTTTTGAAAACATTGTGAGTTCTTATTCCGGTTATTAGCCTAGGTTACTATGTGATGCTCGCAGCAAACAAGTATAGACTGGGTCGCCTGAATTGGAACAAAACATTTCATGTTTGTTTGTTTGAAAATGGTTTGATGGTGCTACCCGCAGGTAGGCTAAGACGCGGATTTGCCACCCTCAGGTGGGCTTAGAAAACATGATTTTGCCACTATCTAGTGGGCTTAAAACAAACAGTCAACGCATTGTCCCAATTCAAGTAACTCAACCTCCACCCACAGGCATTCAAGGCAGTTATATCACATAAGCACATAGCCTCATGGTAAGCATGCTATTCATGGCAACACTCACACGCATGCAAGGATGCTAAAGCATAAAACTCACCGAGTACTCCAAGCCAAAACAGAAAACTGATTAGAAATCATGCATGATCCTAATTATACAGAAATGCCTAATGCAACACATGCAATAATGCAACTATAGCAGGCTCGGCTATTCTAAACATGGCATATGAAATGCTACAACTAACACGTATTCAATTTGGAATTGAAATACAAATGCAGTTTGTATGATGCGCCGAGCCCGGTGCGTGCAAAACAGATGAATGATGCAAACATGCTGTCATACTGTATGCTAATTGAAATATGCCCTATATCTAACCATCGTAAGCGGGTAAATAAAAGGGAGAAAGACGTGGGGTTGGAAGACATACATCACACTCACCCACACTTATTACAGTTTTGCCCTCGCGCAGAGGGTCCGAATAAATAATACAGTCCGAATAAAAGAATAATACAGTCCGAAAAATTACAGATTTCTAATTAATTAACAAATTAAACTAAGAAAGCTTTAAACTGGCATGCAAGCCAGGGGCTGCCTCGCTTCTGATGAATGATGTATGCTGGATGCCTTGCGCAGAAATCCACTGGGATGCCCAATTTAGCCTCTGTTTGCAATGTTTCTCGAAATGCGCGCCAGACTCCGAAAAGTTGCTGATTCCTTATTTTGCTGCAACAGAGAGCAGGAAAAGGGCATAGCAATGTATTTCACAAATATATGCATGCCTCGATCCTCGTGCCACCAATCACGCATATCGATGCATGATGGCCGAGGAGTCGGATTGCACAACTCAATATAGGGTGCAATGCAGATGAATGCTACAACAAAACCTAACTCCATCATGGGTAATCCGGAGTGTCGGTGACTTGGGAATTGAGACCCGTTCCGTCACTCGGAGTACGAAACGTGCCTCGTTTCCCGTGCCCGGGCTAACTCCTATCCCGAACACGATGCAATATGCATGATATGCATGAAATGCAGCTAATATACAATCCTAACATACACAATGCTATGAAAATGAGATGCCTCGAAATGCGTGCACGCGGGCACGCAAACCGAGGAAATGATTCTAAGCATAAATGGCATACACAATGCAATTGGACTTACACTAACACGAGTGGACCTCAGCCACACTCACATAAGAGGCCGTCGGATAAAAATGAATGCCTCGAAATGCGTGCCCACGGGCGCGCAAACCGAGGCGATGCATAAAGAATGAAATGACATGAAATATGATGTAATGAGGCTAAAATGAGATGTCTCGAAGTGCGTGCCCACGGGCACGCAAACCGAGAAAATGGCATACGGAATGCAATGATGCGAAAATGGCATACGGAATGCAGAATGGGCTTATACCAACATGAGAGGACCTCAGCCACTCTCATACGGGAGGCCGTCGGATAAAAATGAGATGCCTCGAAATGCGTGCCCACGGGCGCGCAAACCGAGGCGATGCATTAAAGCATGAAATGACATAACGATGCAAATTGGGCTTATACCAACATGAGAGGGCCTCAGCCACACTCACACGGGAGGCCGTCGGATAAAAATGAGATGCCTCGAAATGCGTGCCCACGGGCACGCAAACCGAGGCGATGCATTAAATGAAATGTAGCATATGGCATATGGAAAATGTAAATTTCAGCAGCCAAATGATGCAAAAACAGTCCCCGAATTATAGCAAAATTACACCCGATGCCCGAAATGCAATGTTATGCACCCGAAATGGCCTACAGCTATGCCAACATGCACAATATGGACATGACATGTAAAGACAGATGCTAGGCAGCCCCTAAAATAGCATTTTTCCAGTACAAAGAATGGCCAAACAACAATCACAAGTATGGCAAAAATAGCATGCAAAAATGGGGGAAAAAGAGGGAATAATGAAGCAAGTGATATATACAATGCTCAAACTGAAAAATACAGTTCTACAACAACATTAAAGAGGACCAAAAATATGCACATTTACAGTAGATGACATCTCCCAATTCAGTATGTAGATATGCTCAACATAGCATGCAAAATAAAGCCAAAAGAGAGCTATAACATGAGGTACCAAAAGGATGCATCAAACAGTCTTGGACCCTTAACAAAATATGACAAGAATGCCAAAATAAGACTCTTTCTAGCCTGATGAAGGCTCAAAACAGAAGCTAAGCAAGCCTAACAAAGCATGCAATTTTACGGTAAATTGGAGGAATTGTGAAGCAAGTGTAAGATGGAGTTACCAAACAAGGTTGAGCCCTTCTTCAATGTTGAAGAGGGGCTCAAAATAGGCCCACTCACAGTATATTGTATGCTCGAAAACAGATCACTCATGAGCTAAAAATAGCATGCAAGAGCAAGGGTAAAACATGAATTCAAAGCAAGTGACATGCAGAGCATGAAAACAAGGTTGAGCCCTTCTTCAATGTTGGAGAGGGGCTCAAAATAAGCACAATATCAGTTCATGAGATGCTCCAAATCAGATCACAAACAGGCCAAATAAATCATGCAATTTTACGGTAAATATGGAGAATTACAAAGAAAGTGCATGATAGAGAGGCCAAACATGGTTGAGCCCTTCTTCAATGTTGAAGAGGGGCTCAAAATAGGCCACTCACAGTTTATATCAGGCTCAAAATCAGATCACTCATAAGCCAAATATTCAATGCAAAATTGACATAGAAGATGCTATTGAAGCAAGTGTGCCATAGAGGGCTCAAACAGGGTTGAGCCCTAATCAAAGTTCAAAATGAGCTCAAAAGGGGACCACTTTCAGTAGGGGTCGAAGCCCAACACAATATGGAAATAGGGTTAAAGAAGGAAGCAAAAAATGGTACAAAGAGGGATTTGAGATTTACCCTTGAAGAAAGACTTTTGCTACCTCTTTGCTTGATGAAAGTTGCTTCTAAACCCTCCAGAAACTCCTCCTTGCTGCTGGAAATGAAGTGGTGATGGTAGTGCTTGGTGTTGATGAACAAATGAGGGCTAAACTTGAAGGTTTTTGAGGTTTTGGAGATGGAGATGGAATAAATGGAGATGAAGTCTTGAGAAGAATTTTGCTAACCCTCACAAAGGAGCCCATCAGCCCCTTAATGGACCAAAGGGGTGTAAAAGGGGAGGGAAATGCACCCAAGCTTTCCCTCCCAAAATATCCCCGGAGGGCTGAGATATTTTGAAAAACAGCTGGACAGCTGTAAAGTGGTCAAAAGGGAGAAGCAGGCCGGCCAGGTGCTTTTCTTGAAGATGGCCGGCCGGCCACCCCACTGGTCGGCCAGCCACTCCCCATGGCCGGCCGGCCATGGCCAAAAATGAAGTCAACAATTAATGGCCGGCCACCATTTTTGGTGTCCTCCCAGGTGTGTAGAACAAGGTCCATGGTTGGAATTTGGCAACTCTGGAACAGGAGTCACAACATTGCATTTGAAGGAGAGGCTCAAAAATGAAAATCATAATTACTGGCCGGCCACCATTTTTTAGGGTCCTCCCATGTGCCCTCATCACAAATATGTAGTTGTGGTTGGAAGAAAATGGCCCTAGGGTGTTCAACATTAGCCCGGAAGTGAGAAAAACGGGCGCCGGGGAGCATAACTGGTTATCTGAGATAATTGCTGGCCTCCCACCCTCCAGTGATCTTCCTGGTGCTAAAACAGAGGTACCTGCCAAAATTGAACAAAAACTGATGCAAAATGAATGCTCGGGGCCAAACCGCGAGGTTCGGGGCCCGAAAACCGGCTGTAAGCACCGAAAGTGGCATTCAGCCACGAAGTGGGTATCTAAGACCCCAGTGTGCCTCGTTATGATAAAACAGAGGCACTGCCAAAATTGAACAGAAACCGTGCAAAATGAATGCTCGGGGCCAAACCGCGAGGTTCGGGGCCCGAAAACCGGCTGTAAGCACCGAAAGTGGCATTCAGCCACGAAGTGGGTATCTAAGACCCCAGTGTGCCTCGTTATGATGAAAACAGAGGTACCTGCCAAGAACCGGAGGAATCGGAGACGGTTGGGCGGTCCCGAACCGAGGCACACGGCCTGACGGCTCCGAAACCGGGAACCGGGCTCCGAAATGGGCAAAATGGCCTACGGCCACGAAACGTAGCCCACGGCCACTGAGAGACGTCTACGGGACCTCTCCCTCCCCTCAGGAAAGAAACAGAGAAAACCGAGTCTGGTTCGCAAACCGAGACAAGGCACAGAAGAGGTTCGGAAGTCCGGAGGCAGGGCGCACGGCCGCGACTCTGAGACTTCTGAACGAGCACAATATGCAACATCACCGAGCGCTCAATCGGTGACGTCTGAGTCTTAAGGTCGGTCAAAAAGGGGTGTCTACAGCTGTCATAGTTGATAGCTTATTCTCTCCTTCTTGTGGAACAGTAGAATTATTGCAAAGTAACTATGAAGCGGAAATACATAATGGCAAGAGGAGTATCATCATCTTTCACTAGATGCATTAAAGTGTATGGAGAATAAAATTGACTTGAAGGTGCAAAGATTAGCACTTACTAGTTAAATTTGTGACTTAAGCGCACTTGGTATCTCCATGACATCCTTTTATGATCTAGTGAATATGAATTTGTCGCGAGTCATTACCTAGTTGGGCCTAAACCTTTTAAAACTTGTCTTCAAAAACTCACACATTAGGATGATTGGAATTAGTTTATGACATTGGTCATGAACCAGTGGCTTATTATACTTAATCACATTAGTGAGAAGATGCATGGATGTTTTGAGTAGGCCCCTTGGGCCCACTCGCTTGTGACATCCTGCTCTCATATGAATGTGTAACTTTGTTCGCAATGGTTGCGCACAAGTAAGTAAGAAAGCCGTAGAAGGTCATTTGTTTTGGCGCATTTAGTCCACTATGATATTTGTGACTAGATATGTGTAAGGGTATGATAGCTAAGCCTCAATCTTGACACATTTATAGATTAGATACGCATCTGAGTCAAGACTATTTGAT
>JAPPVO010000002.1:75315464-75646267 GCA_030407325.1 Camellia japonica
ATTTTGCATGTGCTGCATTAGCCATCTTAACATGAACTATGATCATGCATATGATTACTAACTAGTTTCTGTTTTGGCTTGGAGTACTCTGTAAGTTCTTTTGCTTTAGCATCCTTGCACGCGTGTGAGTGTTGCCATGACAGCATGATTACCATGAGGCTAGCTGCTTATGTGATATAACTGCTTGAATGCCTGTGGATGGAGGTTGAATTACCTAAATTGGAATAATGCATTAAAACTGTGAGTTTTAAGCCCATTAGATAGTGGCAAAACCATCTTTTCTAAAAATCCCACTCGAGGGTGGCAAAACCTGCATTTTAGCCTACTTGCGAGTAGCAAACCATTTTCAAAACAAACATGAAATGTTTTGTTCCAATTTAGGCGATTTGGTCTATACTTGTTTGCTGTGCGCATAACATAGTAAAACTAGGCTAATAACCGGAATAAGAACATATAATGTTTTCAAAATTAGATATCACGGTTAGTAGAGGCCGATCTTTGATCGGGCGAGAGGGGGTGCTCATAGCTGACCTTCCCCAATCATACCCAAGTTCCCGAGCCGAGGCAACTTTGGTGATGACGGACACGTGGCCTTTGGCACCGAGTCAGGGTTTCCTAAATTTCCCAAAATAAAATATTTAGGTGGCGACTCTATATCTGGCAAAGTAGTCCATGTTTGGCACTTCTTTCAAAATCTGTTTTTCTCAAAACGATTTGCCGGATTTGGACTCTTTGGTTTAGATTTAGAACCGTGACAATGTGAGTCCGAACTGTAGTAGACCCGCAAAAACGAACAGAACGGGAGTCATCCTCCCGGGGCGTTCGGGGACGTCTACACTCGCGCCCCCTAAGAAAGAGGCAGTCACAACGATCTAATGGTAGGATGTGGATTGAGACAAACTCGAGACCTGCCTTGACCCGTAGGGCTGGCAAAACCAGTCGTGTGGTGAGTAGTTTGCCTTGATATGAAGGGCACTGCTAGACCTATTCCAAACGAAAGGAATATCAAACAGAGGACTATGCCTGTTTAGATGATGTAAGATCTTTTTTGCACAAAGGGAAGTAGCACGAGGAAAATGTCAAAGGATGTCAAGTTTAGCCTAGAGTTTAGACTTCTCTATAGAGGACATGAGGGCATTTACTAACACCCAGAGGTGAGAGAGGGTAGGCCAGGACTAGACCAGACCAGAAAGCACTCTAGATCAGTCGTGGAAATATCAGGACAGAATAACCCACGAGGCAGGCCAGGCTGCGCTGAAAGGCCATTAGTGGCAAGATTACCAACCACAGGGCTCCACGGAAGACGAACACACAACGAACTGAAGAAGTTACACAACTAGACCCTAAAATTCGAAGTCTTGTTTAGAAACATACGGAAGGGATTGCTTTTAGAGCAATTGATACGAGACAGGTCCTACTAGTGTCACCATTCACAAAGAGGATTTCCACAGAAAAGCTACTAAAAAAGTTCAATATCCCAAAGTTCGAACTCTATAATGGAATATCAGACCCCTTAGACCACCTACGCCACTATTGCCACGCCATGGCCCTCTGGAACGAGGCACTTATGTGTCGAATCTTCACTTACAGTTTGAGCAGAACAGCCTGTGATTGATATGACAAGCTCAAAGTGGGATCCATTGACAATTGGAAATAACTGGCAAATAAGTTTACTGAACGATTCATAGCAAATGGTAAAAAGGCAAAGGGACTGGAAACACTCATGGCACTAAAGAAGACAAAGGATCAGACCATTAAATAGTACGCCCAACTTTATTGGTAAACTTTACATGAGATATAAGAGGATTGCTCAGATAAGGTGGCAATCTCAACTTTTAGGCAAGGACTCCAACTAGAGGACAAACTGTGGCAGCCATTAACCAAAACCCCGCCCAAAACTATCGTGGACTTGCATTTCATGATCGATCGATACAGTAAGCTTGAGGAAGACCAGAAGTTTGCAGGACAGGGTAATACGCAAATTAGCACAAATAAAACTAGTGCTCCGCATAAGAAGGCAAGGAAGGCTAAAAACCAGACCATTAGAAAGAAGGACACATATTACATAATTCAAATTATGCTCAGACTTCCGATTTGGAAAATACTTCCAAAGATTAAAAATAAGCCCTGGTTCAAGTGGTCAGCCAAAATAAAGGGAGATCCAAAGGTACGAAACTAGAGGGCAAAGTGTGTCTACCATAATGACATAGGGCACAAGATTAAAGATTGCTTTTCATTCAAGCGATATCTTGATGAGATGATAGCCGCTAGGCATCTGAACAAGTTCATGGGAGAACAACAATGGAATTGGCAGAACAATTAGTAGGAAGGAAATGATGCAACATCAAAGTACCCAAGAGGGATGATCCATGTCATCCATGAAGTTGCACACCTAGATAAAGTAGCACAAGCCAGGAGAAAAATGCAGAAAATAGTGCATGTCAGGGGGGTGTAGAAAGTAGAGTACTCCTTTGGAAATAAAAGGCCAAGGATCGAGGCTGTCATGACCCGAACCCGCCCCTATGGATTAGAGTCATAACCAACCAGTAATCACGAGATTACCTGCGACCTCAGTCAGAAACCGAGTTATATTTAATAATAGGGGGCGAAATTGCGGAAGCAAAATTTACAAAGATTGTCCAATGAGCTGTGCATGCATGGCTTAACCAAACATTCTCATATTCATATAGTAACTCACACCATACGAACATTCATATTATGTATGTAATACATACATTCAGGATCATTTGATAGTCAACATTAACAAAACCAAGGTTGTACAGAATTGGTCATACGTTACCTCAAAAGATCAAAGGACAAGTAAAACAAAGATAAGGCCTCTTGCGTGTGGCAACCTTGGTTAACCTCTCAAAACTTGGTTTCTCATTGCTCACTGGGGTTGAGGCTGGACATCCCATTGCTCACCTACATAAATATAAATAAGGGGTGAGCTAATGACCAGTGAATAATACCAAAGCAAAGGAGTTCATGAACAAAATTCTTATAATCATAATTCACTATTACGTTTGAAAATCAATAATAAAGCAAAACGACCTTTAGTCCTTTCTAACATTTCTCAAACACAAATGACCTCGGGTCCATGTAGCATACAAAACTACCTTAGGTCCATCAAGGGCAAAACGACCTTGGGTCCAACTTACACATAGAATGACCTTCGGACCATTACAAATGGAACGACCTTAGGCCCAATACTCACAGAACGACCTTAGGTCCAATATTTACAGAACGACCTTAGGTGCAATACTTACAGAACGACCTTAGATCCAATACTTACAGAACAACCTTAGGTCCAATACTTACTGAACGACCTTAGGTCCAATTCATATACACATTTATTGTGTGCACATTTGAATCCATGATCATATCCATTCTTGTATCCAGAATGACCTTAGGTCCATATCTTTTCCTTATCCCGAACGGCCTTCAACCCATTTAATAATCATACAGAATGGTCTTAGGCCCAATCCACATCCTCATTGAATATACTGAACGGCCTTAGGCCCATTTCATACTCATACATTGTTCACTTTGTATATTTCATTCCGAATTGAGTGATTAGAATGCTCATTCAGAATATAACTTCAAAGGTTTAGAGCCTTACCACATAGGCATCGTTTAGAAAATAATGTGTATACCAAAAATATCTTTGTTAAGATACTACTCACCGTGTTCCGGTGCTTGATTGGTCCTTGCACTTGACCCTACATAATTCATAACACTTTGGGTCATAATACCATTCAATCCATTCTTTAGTTTACTTAATGCTCTTAGGCTTCTTTCGTGATCTTTAACTCATTTACAATGTTCAATGCATGCCTAAGAGTGCTTAGAAATGAAAGAGATCGGAAAACGAATCATAAAACAACTTTTCAAAATTTCTGAAATAGGGTTCTCTGCTCGAGCGTAGCTTTTCTCGCTCCAGCGGACCCCTTTGGTCTGCAAAAGTACTGGTTGCCTCATTTTTGCGCTCGAGTGTGACTTTGGTCGCTTGAGCTGAGAGTCAAAAAAAGTGATTGGGTGCTCGAGCGCAATTATTCTTGCTCGAGCAGACACCAATGTCTGTAAAACTTTTGGGAGCTTGATTTTTATGCTCGAGCGGCACTTTCTCCGCTCGAGCGGACATGACAAATTCTGAAATTTCCAGAAATTGTGTTTGAAGTTCAAAACTCGATTTCAAAGGCTCAGAACTTGTATTTTTGGTACAAAAACATGAAAAGGCATTACATGACATGGGAATGTAAGTAATTTTAGACTAATTGTCCAAAATCGTGATCTAATTCTCAAATCATTTCACATTCTTCTTGGTATGGTCAAAGTTTATGCATTCAAACTTCATATCTTCATGAATCATTTATGCATGTGAATTATTGACTCCAATCGTACTTCAAATGGCACAAATGATGCTCAAAATCCTGAAGCTCATTAAAATTATGCATGCATGTGAATTTTGGTACTCAATTCTTCATTATGGTAATTCTTCACATGCATAGAGATATTAACTTCAATTTCATCAAACACTACTCAAATTTTGTTCTTGATCACCAACTCTCTTGGAATTCACATAATTACAAGTTTAAACCCATAAATTAAGTGATTACTCACCTAAAGGCTCCAATTCTTCCAAATATAGTTAAGCCTTGAGTTAATTCCCCTAAATTCTCCAAGCCTGAGCTAAATTCTTCAAATTGTGTTGTCTCTCTCTCTACAATCGGCTCACTCTCTCTCTCTTTAGAGTGTAATCTCAGCCAAGTTGGAAGAAAATGACCTCAAAAGAATAAACTTAAGTGTATACATATATAGGCATGCCTAATCAAATTGATTAAGGCTAAGTGATTGTGCTTTAATTCAATCATACTGAATCTAATTATTTTGATCCGAATCAATTTTTAATTAAATCTCACTGTAGGCTCTAAAAATCATGCTAATCATAAAAATACAGTCAATTTCAGTTTCTTTCACCTCTACAGCTTTCAATGGAATTTTATAGCAGAAAATCAAACATATTTTTCTACAGTGAACATATGCAAATTGAGAAACACATATAATCATATAATTAGCATTCAAAATCATATCAAGCTCATAATTATAAGCATAATTAATATCAATTAACATAACATAGAGCAAGGTTATCACAGAGGCCAACCCAAAGGCCCAGTCATCTTCTTTTCTAAAAAGGATATGCAAGGGTTGGTCCATCCCCATTCGGATGCTTTTGATTATTAAATTGGACATGGATGGATTCAGGGTAGAGAGAATACTAATTGATGAAGGCAGCACAACCGAAATTATGTACTATAAACTATACTAGAGCTTATGCCTCAAGGATTAGGATCTCAAGAAAGTTGACTTGCCATTGCTAGGCTTCAACTCAAACTCGGTCTAGCTGTTTGGAGAGGTGATGCTACCAGTCAGAGCAAGATCTATATGCCTTGAAGTATGCTTTCTGTTAGTGGATGTGTCCTCACTATACAATGTTATTATGAGCAGACTGTGGTTGCCCCACCTCAAAGCAGTTCCCTCTACACTTCACTAAGCCTTGAAATTTCCTAATAAGGATGGAGGCATTGAAACCATTTGAGGGGACCAAGTATCCATATGACGTTGTTTAATGCTCGCCTTAGGGCAGAAAGAAGTTAAGTTGGCGTAGGAAAAAGTTAAGTTAGCTCAAAAAATGAGTCTGCTTAGTCGAAATTCTGGACTCAAAGGTTCTGGAGGAGAATGGAAAGGATCCAGAGAAGCGCATGATAGAAGAGCTCCATAAAATCCAGATATCACTCGACGATCCAGAAAGGTACTTCTTGCTCGGATCTTCTCTGTCTGAACAGGATAAAAATTCTTTTTTAAGTTTTTAATAGATAATATTGAGGTCTTCGCTTGGACACCTTATGAGATGTCAGGGTAGATCCCAATATTATCAGTCACTGTTTCAATGTTGATCTTGCATATAAATCAGTAATTCAAAAAAGTAGAAGGTCTCATGTAGGCCATGTTAAGGTAGTAGTCGAGGAAGTCGAAAGACTCCTGGACAAAAGACCATAAAAGAAGTACACTACCCCACTTGGTTGTCTAACACTATCGTTGTTAAGAAAAAAGAATGAAAAATGGAGGGTATGTGTAGACTTCACAAGCCTTAATAAAGACTGCCTTAAAGATTGCTTTCAATTACTAAGGATTAACCAATTGGTGGACGGCACCTCTGGCCATGCTAGAATGAATTTTCTGAATGCCTATAGGGGCTATCACCAAATAGCAATGAATGAGCTAGACCAGGAAAAAATCTGCTTTTATAACTCCACGAGGGTTGTATTGTTACAAGTGGATGCAAACATGGAGTATGCTAAACAAAACATGATGTCCCTAAACTAACCATCGTAAGTGGTTAAATAAAAAGGAGAAAAACGTGGGGTTAAAAGACATAGACACTATTACATTGCGCTCTCACAAAGGAGAGTCCAAATGAACTAACAAACTAATTAACTAAAGCCAATTAAACTAAACTAATTAAGTGATTATTACAAAAGGAAATGATTGTATGTGCATAGACCGCATGCTATTTCATTGATTCATATGCCATATTAGTAGCCGAGCCTATTTAGATTGCATATTGCATGTGTTGCATTAGTCATATCGCATAGTTAGAATCATGCATTTTTTTAACTCATGTTTCCTTTTGGCTTGGAGTACTAGGTGAGCATTTGCGTGCTTTAGCATATTACATGTGTGTGATTGTTGCCATGTCTAGCATGCTTGCTATGAGGCTAAGTGTTTAAATGCTGTAACAGCTTGAATGCCTGTGGATGAAGGCTTGTTGCTTGAATTGGAATAATTTGAGCAATGTTTTTTATGCGATCATTTTTTCAAGTGGTACATATTTTGAAACAATTTTCAAAACGAACATGAATCAAACGTTCCAATTCTTACAAGTTAGTCTATACTTGTGTGTATGTGCACAACACATAGTAATGCTATCCTAATAAACCGGAACAAGAGCATATAATGTACATAAGATTCATATCATGATTAGTAGAGGCCGATCTTTGATCGGGTGAGCGGGGCTGCTCAATTCATTCATTACCTTCCCCTCTCGTACCTAAGTTCCCGACACGAGACAATCTTGGTGATGACGGACACGTGGCCTTTGGCACGAGTTATGGGTTTCCTAAATTTCCCCAAAACAAAATATTTAGGTAGCGACTTGTATCTGGCAAAATAGTCCATTTTTGGCATTTTTGATTCAAAATCAATTTTCCAAAAAGATTTGCCAGATTTAGACTCTTTGGTGATTATTTATTTCACTTTGCACTTGTGAGATCAGATTCAGAACCGCAAGAGTTCGATATTGTAGGGTTTATTTCGCCTTCCGAAAGGGAGGCACAGAAAAGATGAGTTACAGCAATAAACTTGGATGAAAATGGAACAAGATAATAAAATCAAGTTTGGGTTCAATCGGACGTTAGTTGAACCCATTGAGTCTTGAACCGTTTCATACTCTTTAGTGATGATAATGGCTCAAGATTTATGGTCTACCGCTTCCCTTAATCAATTCCATGATAGGGAGGAGGTTTGTGGGTCTTTCATTGTCATTTATTGAGCTTGTGTCCCTTGATTCATACACTATCATGCAATGAGTTTGTGTCGATTGATGGTTTGCAAAGCAAGCCTATCCCTCATTTGATCTGTTTGATGATAAAGAGAGGCACGGTGGACAAACATCTCCTGAAAATACTCTGTTTGTGCTCTGTTTCTTTTCTGTTGCAGTAGCGGAGAACCTAAAACTGGTGGCTGGTCGGCCACCTCATTGTATGGCCGACCAATTTTACTGGCCAGTCGGCCACCTCATTTTATGCCAGCAGTGCCATTTTCATGGCATAACAGAATAGAGGCTGGGGTAAAAACAGTTCAATTTTCTGACTGCACAACAGAACCATTCTGGCAGTAGAACAGAGGAATTTTCGATTGGAAATTTGCATTCATGCGTGAACCATCCCTCGTTTCTCGGGGCCTGTTAAAATTATGTTTAATAGTAGTATGTTGTACTTGAAGTACTGAACTTGTAATAATTTTGTAATAATTAATTACTTAGTTAATTAATTCCGTTTTGTAACTAATTAGCTAGTTCAATTCTAATTTGTAATAATTAGCTAGTGTAGTTAATTCATTTTGGTATTGTAATAGTTAGTTAATTTGGTAATTAGCTAGGACATTTATTCAGACCCTCTCGTATAGGGGCAAATTGTAATAATGTGTGTATGTTTTCCAACCCCATTTCTTTCTCCCTTTTATTTACTCGCTTATGATGGATAGCATAGAGCATCATATTTTGAATTAGCCTTTTCCATGATTTGCATCCATTTGTCTTGCATGCATTGGGTTTGGCGCATCATTCTAACTTTCTAGTTAATTCACATTCTTCATTTGAATACGTGCTTAACTGCATGTTATCAAATTAATCCACATGCCATGCTAGTAGCCAAGCCTTGTAGTTGCATCTTTGCATGTGTTGCATTAGTCATTTGCGTTATTAGGAGCATGCATCTCTTTTAATTATTTTATCTTCTTTGGCCTGCCTTGCAGTACTAGGTGAGCAGTTTTGCTTTAACATATCGCATGCGTGTGATTGTTGCCATATCTAGCATATCCATGAGGGTAAGTGCTTATTTGATATACCTGTTGAATGCCTGTGAATGAAGGCTAATTTGCTTAAATTGGGATGATTGGATTAATGCATATATGAGCTTGCTTTTTCAAGTAACACATATTCAAAACTCTTTTTAAACAAGCATGAAATCAAAACATTCCAAAGTGGGCGAATTAGTCTATACTTGTGTGCATCACCTAGTAAAGATAGGTTAATAATCAGAATAAGAGCATATAATGTGAATAAGAATCACATCATGATTAGTAGTATCCGATCTTTGATCGGGTGAGTGGGGTGCTTAATTCATGACCTTCCTCTCTCATACCTAAGTTCCTGAGCCAAGACACTTTGGTGATGACGGATAAGTGGCCTTTGTCACGAGTCTCGGGTTTCCTAAATTTTCCCAAAACATTTAGGTGGCGACTCTAAAATCTGGCAATGCAGTCTATTTTTGGCATTTTTGATTCAAAATCGATTTTGCAAAAGAATTGTTGAATTTGGACTCATTTGTGTTTATCTATTTCATTTTGCACTTGTGAAATCAGATTCAGAACCACGGGAATCAAAACTATAGGGCTATCGTATTCGAAAGGAGTACGAAAAACAAGCTACAGTTTCTGGCTATTCTACTGGGGAATTAGAAAACTTGACTTGAACTTCATAATGTGAAATTTTATCTACATATATATGTTCTTTGCATTTCATTTGCATTGGTATTCTAAGTCACTGTGTTTTCCATCTATTATTCCTGGATGGTTTGTCGAAAGCTTGCCTAAAAAGCTTGCCAGAAGGCTGACTGGTCATGGGCTTTGCCATGTTGGAAACACAACCCTCGAATCTGGATTATTGCTCTACCGTTTGATCTTTCTTTCACTTCTCGGTGTTAGGTGTGAGAGGTATATTAGGTAATCTTGCTGAGGTGCCCTTTTGACCAATTTGGCCTAGTTACATATAGTGAAGCGATAGTGACTGTTCCAAACTAGGACAGGATGCTCATCTGTGTGCAGGATTTTTGTGAAACTACTTTCTTGGAGTAGTGAAACCCTAGTTCATGTCAAAACTAGGACAGGGTAACCCTACCCCCTTGTAAGGGTGCTTTGGCTGTCTTTAACTGGTATGTGTTTTATAGTAAAACTGTATAGGAATGTTCATGTCAGTGGCAGAGTTGGTAAATGTTTTGGGGGCAGAATTCAGTATGGAGTAAAGTCCTATAGCTTTGATCATGTCCATGTTAATGACATCTTAGCTGAGGTGTTATACAGTTTCTGATTACTGTTCTTTTTCTTTATTTCTTTTGCTAGGTAGTTTAAAACCATAGTTTCAGATGGTTCTGATATCCCCCAAGTACTCTGGACCAGCGTTGGAAGACTTTGCAAGGTTGGAGATCTTGTTCGGGGACAACTTGTGTTTGCCTCGCTGTCACCAGTTGGAAGGCGAAGGAGGACCAGACAAAATTCACCAGTCTAGTTCTTACAGCAATCACCTCTTAGCTCACCTGTACTTAGTTCAGTTCAAGAACAATCATCTACTTCCAGTCCAGCTTAAGAACAATTACCAATTCCAATGGCACAATATCCTCGACAAATATGGAGGAATTAATACTCCATCTGTAACAAATAGTTGTGACACTATAGTATGATGTGGCCCGTCAGGCCGAGGTCATAACTAGGCTACAACAACAGCAATCATAGCTAGCTGCGGCCTCTGCATCACATGTACCTATCGTGGCTATCCTTGTGCCCGATGCTACTGCTAATACTGCCACTACTCAAGATCCACAAACCCAGGGTATTCCAGTTTTCCCAATCGAAGCAGAACCCATCGCAACACAAGCTTCCAGAGCCTTGGTTTATCAGGCCAAGGCATTGTTCGAATTCGAGGCTGATCCAACCGCGCTCAAAGTCAACACACTCGAAAAGTTGTTCAAAAAAGTGCAAGGGGTTAACTCTATTCCTGACATGGAGGATAGGTACACCAAATCTGCGGTTACCTTATTAGAGTGGTTTAAGATGCTGCACATTGACCGCTTTGATGGTTCTGGGGACTTGATGGTTCACTTATGGCTATTTTTAGATATCTTGCGGCCGATGGGTTTGACTAGATTGCAAAAGTTATCTCTCTTTGGTCATACTATGTTAGGTATAATGGCTATCTGGTACGCCAAGTTGGAGGATTCTACAAAGTAGAACTGAGAGGAATTAGCCGAGTCCTTCATTGTTCAGTACTTTTACAATATGCAAATGGAGGTCACAACTCGTGATCTTGAGGTGACGCGTCAAGGGCCAAAGGAAGGTTTCTCCGAGTTTGTGACAAGATGGAGGGCTAAAGCATCTATGATGACCACTCAATCTTCAAAAAAGGACCATATCAGAATGGTTGTCTGGAACCTGCATAGGAAACTGTTGTAGAAAATGATTGTTCTCTCCCTATTTACCTTCAAGGAGCTTCATGAAATGGGGGTGCAAATTGAAGATGCGATGAAACAGGGGATTATTACTGATGATAAGGAGCTGGCTAAGAGGTCGTTTGTTCGTAGTTCCAATGCTGCGAGCGATAGCACAATTGTGAGGCTGTCCGACATAAGTGTTGTCACCATAACTAAAACTGCTGACCCTTTTGCCAACATGGGACCACAAACACCATCCAACCCTACCCGACCTCTGGGTAGAACTTTCAACCCACTATACATGACCCTATCCAAAGCCATATAGGTGCTGATCAAGAAAGGGCACCTAAAACCCTTAGAACCTCACACACTCCTCGACTCTCTTCCGTCCAAGCATGATCCCACAAAATACTGTGCATTCCACCAACAAAACGGTCACGAAACCGACTGATGCTTCCGATTGCGTCATGAGATTCAAGATCTCATTGACAACAAAGTCATCATTCCCCCCCAGAAACCAAATGTAACTACCACCTGTTCCCTGTCCATAACTAAGTCTCTCCACCTCAAAATCTTCACCTTATCCATATACTATCCACCTCCTATGACCCTAGTATCTATATTACCCCCTCTCACCTACCAAACCGGTGTTGTTCATTCCTGAGGGCACATACTTGTGCATGATGGACACATCTAACCTATAACCTGAGCTTCACAGATCAGTGGTGATAACACCTGCAGTAGACGAGATGTTGACCTTGGAGGGAGGTACTGGTTTGCTATCGGAATGTCTCGGGGACTCATCTAAAAGGGTGTACGATCCGAGCCATTACATTGTCCATGCTACGCAACTCAGGCCCGAGGCCATGTTGCCAACTTCAGAGGACATTAATGTGGTCAGGGAGGATGGCCCGAACCACTGGTTGAATGATTTGGCAGACTTAGAAGAAGATCTGGACAACTTGCAGTTCTTCAATAAACAAGACCAAGGTGATGTGTAGATCGAGTGTTTCGATTTGAATGGGTTGACTGATAATGCCAGGTGGCTGAGTGATGAGTCGAACAAGGAAAAAAAAACTGGGATTAAAGCAGAGGGAAAGAAAGTTGAGATAGTTGTGGTAGCTGGAAATGCTGATGAAAGCTGCGCTGAGGCACCAAGAAGTGGGTGTTATAAAGACAACAAATACTGAACAGGAAGCTGCATTGAGGCAAATTGAGAAAGAAAGAATTGAAGTCAGCCAAAAAACCACAACAACATGTCGCCCTGAGGGGGATGATTCGAGTAGAACCAGCCAACTGTTTGTCGGCAGCTGATGGCGAGTGGTGGGACGATAATAATCTACATCTGGCCCATACTGACAAAGACTGAGGGGACTGCATCTCAGATAATACATATTATTCTGAGGAGATAGACCATCTCACAAGAAGTGGTCAGTATTTTAAACCTCCACACCTGGATCAAGCAGAGCCATCAGGAAAGGACTGGGAGGTTGAAAAAAAGAAGGAGAAGTAGCTAGAAGAGGAGCACGTTCTGAAGTAGCTCGAGATGATCGAAGCCGATATCTCTATCTGGGGACTCATCATGGCTTCACAGGTGCACTGACAGACAGTATTGTCGGCAATGGATAAAGCTAAATTATCCATTGATACAATGCCCGAGCAACTTGTGGGCCTGGTCTTTCCAAGTGGTGCCAAGCCAATGCTCACTTTCTCTAACAAAGAGCTGCCATCGGAAGGGTCGGCTCACAACAAGTCATTATACATATCCGTAGAGTGCAGAGAGAAGTGGGTGCAAATAGTGTTGGTGGATACTGGTTCTGCCATTAATGTTTGTCTATTTCGCACTGCCTATACAATAGGCCTCAAACCGACAGACTTCATTCCTATGGCCCAAGTGATATGGGCATATGACAACACAAGCAGAGAGGTCATGGGGACAGTAAAAGTGCAAGTCTAGGTGGGCCCATCAGAGCAAGAGATCGAGTTCCACATACTGGATGTGTTGGCTATCTTTAACCTGTTGTTAGGAAGGCCTTGGTTACATCACGTGAAGGCTGTGTCCTCCACCCTCCATCATGAGAGAGGAGTAGCAACCATTTTTTGGAATTCATCCATATACCCATCACCAGAGGTGACTACAACGTTGTTAGAGATCAATCATGGTGATGAGGATGTATTCCTCTCGGGATTCACTCTGGCGGAAGCTCGGGTAGTGCAAACAATATTAGCCGCGAACGAAGACATGTACATCAATGCCTAATCCATTTACTTCATGAATAAGCTACGGCATATTCTGGAAATGGGGATCAGAAGGAGCTAGTGGAAAGGCGTTGCAGCACTAGCAGAGGTTCCACACAACCCGCATGCCTTTGGGTTGGGCTACGTACCCACCAAAGAGGATTGGATAAGAAAGGAGAAAGAAATAAGGGACAGAGCCAAGGCTAAGAGAGCTGGGAAGCACCATGAGCTCGTCCACAGGCCAATCCGGGGGACATTGAATAGGCGTTTTGTTAAAGAATGAGAGGATTTCCCCTTTTGTGGCGTTCCTGAGCCTTGGGTGGATTCCTCGAAGAAGCGTGTTCCCGAGTTCGAGTTCTTCTTTGAACATCAGTTACAGGATAGTGAGGAGGAAAGGGCTGAACCAAGCATCAACACTGGTCGGAGCAAAGAAGATGACTCAGACAATAGTGAGGTTGACATAGGGGCAACACTGGCTGATCTCTTGACAGATCCCGCAACTGACACAGAGAACTTGGGGGATAACATTACTATTTCTATGATCAGAGAGGAACTGAGTGTGGATTGCACCGATGGTATTCTAGATGCATTGAGGGCACCATGTCTTACTTGGCAGTTAGAGAAAGGCTTTCTTTCCAGTTCTGAATCAGATGATGAGGCAGAATTTGATTCCACTGAGTCTGTGGAGTCGTAATCAGATTTAAGTCAGTCCGGGAAGTCTAAGTTTGGCATTCCCGGGGGTGGTAACCGGGATGCCAAGGTCCTGTCGAGGTCCTTTTTTTCTTCTCCTTTGAGCCTGTTGTAACTGAAGAGCTAGAACTTATGAATGAGAACACTGTAGATTCTGTGTGCTACTATGTGCCGCAAAAATAATTGTATTGACCAAGATTTTTAGAATTTTAATGTAAACGAAGAGGAAGAAATTCCTCTGACTTTGAAAAACTTGATTAATCGAAAGAAAGAAAGGTGTGCTAAGCCTTGTATTGATGAAATCATTGCCATGAATGTGGGTACTAAGAAGGATCCATGCTTGGTCCACATTGAGTCCACGTTGTCTTCGGAGGAACGCGAGCGTTTAATCGCTTTATGAAAAGATTTCAAAGATATTTTCACGTGGCCCTATGAAGACATGCTTGGAATCGACTCTGAGATTGTACATCACTGGATCCCTTTTGACCTTGAGGCCCAACCAGTCAAATAGAAATTGTGCAGAATCCATCTGGAGTAGGCATTGAAAATCAAGGAAAAGGTCACCAAGCAGATTGATGTAGGATTCTTGTTAATGTCTGAGCATCTGACCTGGTTGGCCAAAATCATTCCAGTTCTAAAGAAAGAAGACAGAATTCGGGTTTGTGTCGATTTTTGGGACTTGAACAGGGCTAGTCCGAAGAACGACTTTTCATTGCCGCACATTAATGAGTTGGTAGACTTCATCATAGGCCATGTATTGTTATCATTCATGGATGGGTTCTCTGGGTATAATTAGATTCTGATGGCGCTAGAAGACAGAGAGAAAACTGCATTCACCACACCGTAGGGTACTTACTGTTGTCGAGTCATGCCTTTTGGGTTGAAAAATGCTGGGGCCAGATATCTAAAGGGCTGCAACCACTATTCTTCATGACATGATCCACAAAGAGGTTGAAGTGTACGTGGATGACATGATTGTCAAATCCAAAAAGCGAGAAGGCCATTACACCGCACTGGAAAAATTCTTTTAGCAGATTTGTGAATAAAGATTGAGGTTAAATCCACAAAAATGCACCTTTGGGGTGACGGTAAGGAAAATGCTAGAATTTCTAATCACATAGAGAGGAATTGAAGTAGATCCTTTCAAAATTAAGGCCATCTTAGAAATGCCACCACCAAGGACTGAAGAGGAGGTACACAGCTTTCTGGGTAAAGTGCAATTCATAAGATGGTTTATCTCAAAATTAACCTTGACTTGTGAACCACTATTTGGTCTCTTGCAAAAAGGAAAGAAGTTTTGATGGGATAATCAATGTCAGTTCGCCTTCGAGTAAGTCAAGTAGTTCCTCCAGAATCCTTATGTGTTGTCGCCGCCGGAGCCTGGGAAGCCTTTGACTCTGTATTTGTCGGTAACAGACCTGATCATGGGGTGCATGCTAGCTCAAGAATCTGAAGATCAAGTGGAGAAGGCCATACTCTATTTGAGCAAGAAGATGCTGGACTATGAGACCCATTACACTCCCCTGGAAAAAGCTTGCTTAGCCTTGATATGGGCTACTAGGAAGTTGAGGTACTACTTGTTAGCTCACTCTGTAATCTTGGTTTCAAGATTAGATCCCATCAAATATCTCTTTGAGAAATCGACACTTATGGTA
The DNA here is from genome assembly GCA_030407325.1 of Camellia japonica. NCBI lineage: Eukaryota > Viridiplantae > Streptophyta > Magnoliopsida > Ericales > Theaceae > Camellia > Camellia japonica. The sequence continues at coordinate 75,331,093 of JAPPVO010000002.1, forward strand.
GGCTAGCTCATTGGTTGCTTCTTCTCAAGTATGTCATGTGCAAATTAGTTAAAGGGAGAGCTATAGCGGAATTCCTGGCGGAACACCTAGTAGATTGGGATAAGGCAGTGGAGTATCTATTCCCAGATAAAGACATTCTGCAGGTAGAAGAGGAAACATGAACAATGTACTTCGATGGAGCGTCCAATCAGTACGGTTATGGGATAGGTGTGTTGCTGATAGCACCAGATGATTCCCATATACCCTTAGCTTTCAAATTCCATTTCAAACTGTCCAACAATGAAGCAAAATACAAGGTGTGTATTGTCGATTTGGAAGCTTCCCTAGAACTAGGGGCAATAAGGTTGGATGTCATCGGAGAATCGAACTTGGTTGTTTCTCAAGCGAATGGAGACTGGAAAGTCAAAGAGGAGAAAATGAAGGTTTAGCATCAAACCCTGGATATTCTAATTCTGAGGTTTGAAAAATCGACGTTCATACATTTGCTGAGGGAGAACAACCGGTTCGTTGATGCACTGACAACTCTATCTTCCATGGTAGACATCCCGCTAGAAGTGAAAATGCGCCCAATCATCATTGAGTAGAAGCACACGCCTGCTTATGAAACTATCGCTGTAATAGATGAGGTTGAAGACAAAAACCCTTGGTATTACGACAATTGGAATTTTCTAGAAAAGGATACACATCTACCAGGGGAAAATGCTAAGGATCAATGAGGAATACGATGTCTAGCCATCCAATTTATCATCTGCGGAAAAAAGCTATATAAGAGAGGTCATCTGGGAATGCATAAGCTCTGTGTTGAAGAAGAAGAATCGAAGCGTTTCATGGAGGCCATCCACTGAGGGGGGGGGAGGGAGTGTAGAGCACACATGAATGGTGTGATGCTAGCCCGAAAGATCCTCATATAAGGCTATTATTGGTCAACTATGGAGGAGGATTGTATCAGTTTTGTACGGCGATGCCACAAATGCCAAATCCATGCCAATTGCATGAACATCCCGCCGTCAAAGCTTTACAACATGACTTCACCATGGCCTTTCTCAGTTTGGGAAATCGACGTTATTAGTGTAATCTTGCCAAATGGGTCAAATGGACATAAGTTCATCTTGGTGGTGATTGACTATTTTATGAAGTGGGTGGAAGCTCAGTCTTATGCTGTGTTGAAGGCGTCACATGTAGCCAAGTTTATTAGAAACAACATCATTTGCCGGTACGTTGTTCCGAACGAGATCATATCGGATAATGGCTCACACTTCAAGAAAGAGGTGGTGGATTTGCTTGAGAAATACAACGTGGCTTTTCATAAGTCATTAACACATAGACCACAGACCAACGGAGTTGTTAAGGCCGCTAACAAGAATGTCAAAAACATCATGCGGAAGATGGTTGAGACTTACAAGGACTAGTCGGATAAGTTGCCTTTTGTACTCTGGGGTTACAGAACATCAATTTTGACATCCACAGGAGCGACCCCCTATTCATTAGTGTATGAGATGGAAGCTGTTCTGCTGATTGAAATTGAAGTATTGTCGCTGAGAATTATGGCTAAATGTCAGATACCAGAGGCGGATTGGCAACAAAGTAGATTCGAAGAACTCATGTTGTTTGACGAGAGGTGGTTGAAGGCATTATATTACATCCAAGGGTACCAACGCAAAATTGCTAGGGCTTTTAATAGGAAAGTCAAGTCCAGAAATCTTAAGGAAGGAGATAAGGTGCTCAAGGGCAGCTGAGTTCCTATCCATGATCCTAGGGGCAAGTTTTGACCCAATTGGACTGGTCCTGACATTATCAAATCTATCTAGTCAGGAAGGACGATTATCCTTATGGACTTAGATGGCCTAGAGTTTTCATAGCCGATTAATATGGACAAGTTGAAGAAATGCTATCCCTAAGAGGCTCGCTAGGCCGAAAACCTGGAAGGGTGACCTAGGCAAAAGTTAGAGCATGGAAAATTAGAAACAAAGAAAAATTGAGCTCGCAAGGTTGAAAACCCAAAAAGGTGGCTTCAACAAAAGTTAGAGAGCAAAAGGAGAGAGTTAATACTTGAGTGAACCAGAACCGAACTATGTAAGGCCTGATTCCCATCTTTGGGATACGTAGGCAACTTTATCCCGAAGTTCGGCCATAACAATCTCCAATTCAACTGTCCTATCCTTTTGCCTGATCGGGCCATCTTTGTCCATCATTTGTGCTTGGTTGTTTATCTTCATTTTGGCAGAAGGGCCAGTTGGAATGAAGTGTAGTGGCAGTGTTATGATCTTCTAATTCGGGGTTGTACATCTTGTGGGCTGATTCCGTGTGTGTCAAGGGGTGACCTTTTCCAAAAATTATTTTGAAATTTTTTAATAAAAGTTGATTTTTCTCAAAATTTTACCTTTTACAACTTAGACCATTTTGGGACCAAAAGGAAAATTTTTAGTGCTCACACTTTAATTCCATTGATTTCAACACAATTATATTCTCCAACTCTCTAATTAAATCAAAGTTGCTTTTACATCATAAAACTTGAAAAGAAAAGTCAAAGCAATAAACTAGGGGCATAGATAAGTCAGGTGGTCCTGCATTCTCTGCTCGTGCTCACGGAAGTCTTTGCAGCCAAAGTTGGCCTAACCTATGCCTTGTCTTCAAGCAAAGCCAAGCCAAGCACTCGCCAGAAAGGGCGTAAATGAGGCTAATCACAGGGTCTAGAAGCTCTCTCATCCTCCAAGTAGTGAGGTACTGAGGCAAGTGTGAACCACGAATGGGAAATGGAGTCGGGTATTCTATCCTTTGCTCTGGACAGGTCTGATCATGTCCAAACTGGCATCTAAACCGAAATGGAAAATAGAACACACAGTGCATGAGGGCAATCAACTGCATACCCAGTTGTTAGGACATGCTATAGCTCATCTCAGTCAAGTTAAGCCAGAAGTAACACCAAGCTATGTCGGCCACAGATCTGCTGCACATCCAGTCGCACCACCATCCCTCTAAGGGAAAGTCCACTAGCCGCTTGCGGAAGAAGTAGGCTCGGGGCTAAATACTCGGGGCAAGGGTCCACCACTTTTAGTTTATCCATTAGCCATACCTAGAATGGGATGAAAAATAAGAGAGATTAAGGAATAGATAGATGTGCATGAAGAGAAAAAGAAAGGAAAGGGGCTTGAGAGAAAAATAGAGAATGAGTGCCGAGTAATGTGAAAATCATAAATAAGAAAGGATGGGTAACAATACCTGGAGAAGTAATGGACTCCCTGTGAACCGAGCAGTCTCCCGCCGATGAAAAGCATCCAAACCCGTCGGGGTCTCAGCTGGTGCCAAACTAATGCAGCTCTTACCCTTTTTCAGGCATTAGGCCACTTCGATCACCCTAATACTGGCTCCGCTGCAACTAGAGGCAAGAAGAAAGTGCGCAAGCATACATAAACAGAGGGCATGTTGGCGATAACCTTGCTAGAAAAGGTCACCTTTGTCCCCAATATTGAAAAACCGATGAATTAAGCCAGGTATGTCTAGCTCCCCATCATGAGCCAAGGATTGAGCCTCGTGCAAAGTGAGTCCACACATTCATGCCAAAGCCCGTGCATGGCCAAAACGGGGCTGGGACATGATCTCCTTCTCACACTGGGATTCCATCAATGCTTGAAACTCTTTAAGAGTTGGATACATTTCTTGTGCTCCGAAGCAAAATACATGTGTAACTAGCTTCCAACATCGGACCGCGGCATGAAAGAACGGAAAACAAAGTGAAGTACGGCTCAAAGGGAAAAGTGTGTTTATGCCGAAACCCCAGAAATTTACCTTTTCCGTACCGTCCAAAGTGGCTATCCAATCCTTGAGGCTCTTGGCAAGAAATACCTCAATTTTCAGAAGAGATAGTAGCAAAAAAGAGGTTCTATCGAAGAAGTAGCAGAGGAAGACCTCTTATAGAGGATAAGGCTGTGTGAGTGGATGCCAACTATCAACTAGCTGTCCAGCCATGACACTTGGCTGGCCGGCCACCTCTCTTGGCTGGCTGTCCCCTTTTGTGGCCGGCCATCCCTTTTTGTTGGCCTGGCAGTTCGGCAGTCTAATTTTGTTCCGGTCTTTGTGCTTTAAGGTCTTGTTTTGAGTCTTTTGTTTTTAGCAAGTGTAAATAGCTGTGTTTAGATTGTTTTTACTTTGTTTTCCATTTATTGAGTTGTGTTTTGTATTTTAGTCAATCGTCGGCTCAATATCCAGTTACGAACATTATTCCAATGCAAGCATTTTCAGTTTCAAATTTAGTTCCATTTTTGTTTTATGCAAGTGTGGTGCCATGCTCATGATGTAAAACAAAACTCTTTTTATAAAACTACAGGGTTTTACCCCGATCATAGTTTTTACAAAAGAGGGAATACAAGTTTTTCAAAAGAAAAAGTAAAGACCTATCTAAAGCTATACAAGTGCTAAGCTACCAAAAAAAAAAAAATAAAATAAGAAAAAGAGTACAAAAATCCACGTCAGTCACATCAGTCAAGCTCGAGAAGCCCTTTTCATCCTTTTTCGTAGAGGGGACTCAGGGGCACTGTCTCCATCAACGTTTCTGTCAGCAGAAGAAGCAGACTCAAAGCCAGCATTGCCATTTCCACTCCCTAACTCAGAGCCGGTCTCGGCATCTTCATCGTTCCCTAACCCCAAGTTGGCATCATAGTCCTCGCTCTCAGACTCAGAGTGTCTGCTCACAGCCTCCTCGGTGCCACTGGTCTTAACGTCATCTCCACTCAAAATCGGCTTCGAAGAAAATGAGGTCTTCTCTGTTTGGGACTCGTTGCTCTAACCCCGAGCACCCTTACATCTGCCCCGACCTCGACGCTCATCCTGGCTATGCGCTGTGGCCTGTCTACATCTCTTTCCCGCCACTGGAGGAGGTGCCACTAGTGCTGCTGGTGTTGCTAGTGCCATCGGTACAGGTGGAATCTAAAAACTAGCATTAAAGTATCGGTTACAGTATGAGTGTGTTACAGAGTATAGTATGCAGTATGAGTATGATGTAGAAGGCAGATTCAACATCAGTGTGGTGTGCCAGTACAGTGTAAGGTAGTATCAGAATCCATGTCAGTATACAGTATGAGTATCGCATATCAGTGTGAGTATGGCATGTCGGTGTAGTGTGGTGTGGAACAGTACGGTTAAGAAATGAAATGCACGAGAAGAAGGGAAGCTACTTGAATGCCGTAAAGAGCAAGCAATGTCTCTCTCCTCTGCACCATGTGAACCAGAGACGCAACCAATTGGAGGAGATCGTCTATGTACTCCGTAAGCGCCTACAAGTGAATTTAAACAATCAGTATCTAGAAATGGAAAATGTGGGATGTAAATTGTAAAGCACAATTCGTACCTGGGGTGCGCCCGGAACCCTGACATACCCATGCTCTGCTTCCGACGGCTCTATTGGGATCTGATAGGCCGTCCCACTCGGCCACCAGCAGGGAATCACAATAGGAATTTTTGGCTAACCAACTACATGCACAGTAAGAGGGGCCCCTGCAACATTAGTCGCGGCCTTATGAACAGCCTCTCCAGCCTAAGGATTACTTGTAGCATCCCCGCGCGAACTCTGGTCAGGGGCGGCATGATATGAGTCTGGATGAAGGTAGTGTAATCTCTGTCCCCTCTGAAGAAATTAGTGTCCAGCCCCGCCATATACTGAACAATAGCTTCATGGATACTGAGGGTGGAGTAGGAACAACCAGGGTAGGTAGGCCCAGAGTCTGGCGTATGAACCGCTCCCCCAAAAACCAGGCTCGGCAGAATGGACCCTCTAACAAGATCCAATATCGGGAGTTAGCCCAAGATCCGGCATACTGGTTTCGTACCCCAGCAGGCATATTCATCCAAGGTTGCCATGTAATCTGCAAATAAAGAATTCACAGTTGTTAGTTGCTGTCAATTGTCAAAGTATGGATTAGAGCAGTAGCAATGGAAATAAAGTAGAAATGAATATGAGTTTTAGATTACCTTGTGAGCCACCATCGTGTTGAAATATCGGCGGTAGTAAGCGAAGGTCATGTCATCACGGCGCTTGCGGCGACATCTGCTATCATACCATCGAGAGTAGGGTACGGTCGATGTTATCTTGTCTACTCGCACTAGGGCCAGGGCAGGGAAATAGGCATAAACCCAGAGCTATAAAAGGAGATCAGTTGTGAGTCAGCTTGTGTGAATAGTATAAAGGCTGAAAGTGCAAAGCATAAAGCATAGGCATGAACAGTATAGAGACAGAAAATACAAAGCAGAAAGCATAATAAGCAAACAGAAATTGAGATGGAAAGCGCAGTGTGTACTTCCCAGGCTCTCCAATAGCCGCCAACCTTGTTTCCTTTCATGCGGGAACTGGAGCTCATGTAGCCATATAGTGTGGCGAGGCTGGCACCACCCCAGTCATAGAATTGGACCTGGGGCAATGTCATGAGGGCACTCAGAAGGTATAACCCTACGGGATTCCACCTATTTGCAAACAGGGTGGTACTGAGAAGATAGATCAAGAACCACCAGGTATACTGCTCCACCTCCTTTTGTATCTACAGTTGGCTCCTGTGGAAACGGTCATAAAACTAGCAGTAGCACACCATAGTTGGTCTATCCAACGGAGGGTGTACCCCGAGCAGATGTATCCATGCTGCCTCCCATCGACTCATATCCATGTTAAAAGGGATCGGATCACCCCCTACTCACAAGCCAGTGATCATCGAAAAATCATAAGGGGTCATCGTCATCTTCCCAGTGGAGGAAAATTTAAAGTAGTTAGTGATGTACCATCGCCTCTCCACCAAGGATCCAAGTAAGGCCTGACTGGCCAAGTGCCGTGAGAGCTTGGAGTAGAATAAGCTGAAGCCCGCTTCCTCAACCAGCTCACGAACTCGAGCAGGGAGCTCCTGGTACCACTCTCTGGCCATCACCGTCCCGTATCTTCTCCAGGAACGAGAGTCACCCAGTGATGAAAGAATGAGTCAGAATGAAATAGTAATGAAAGCAGTAATGAAATGGAAAAACAAGTAAAGTGCATGAAAACAACGAAAACAAAGTTTGTACCTCAGTGGCATCATGAGAAAGGTGGGAGGCCCGCTTCCTCAACAAAACATCCTCAGGCACGCCGCCAATAAAGTCCTTGAATCGCAGCATGCCTCCGGGCACCATCATATACGTGTGTGAGTGACAAGTGGCCGGGTCAAATGGCCTCAACCTCAGTGGAAATTGCTTTGGCTCAGGTCTTGGAGGAAAGACCTTCTCTGCCTTAAAATCAACGACAATGTCCTCCGTCGCCCCGCCGGCCTTATTAACAACCGACTCCTCGACCTCGACAGTAGATGGAAGTATGGGTACCTCAGGAGGGGCACTGTCATGTGGGATATCTCCGCCATGTGGAAAGTGGGTGAAAAGGTGGTGAAAAATGGAGAAAATGAGGGAAGAGGGTAGAAAACCCGAAAAAGTCAACCCTAGGAGAGAGAAAATGGAAGAAAAAGTCAAAACTTGGGAAAATTTGTGAAACCCAAGAAAACCAGAGGGAAATAAGCCCAAAGTGATAAAAACCTAAAAAAATCAACAAAAACAAAATCTGATCAGTTCAAAATGTAGAGGGTTAAAGGTGATTCGCAAAAAAAGTTTGTGTGGGGTGTTGGGAAACGTGTCTAGAGCGTAAATCTTGAGAGAGAAAACACCTAGAGAGAGAGGGGAGGTTTTTGGACTTGTGTGTGTGTGCAAATGAGGTTTGGTTGTGTATTTAATGAGGCTCGAGCCGAAATACCCGTAATACCCCCAAAAAACTCACAGGTGGCTAGCCGTTCCCTTTGTGGTCGGCTAGTCCCTTTGTGGTCTCGAGCTGGTTTCTGATATTCTCTTGCGTAATCTGTAGGAAAGATCTTGTTTTCATCTTGGAAAGATGAATTGAGGTATTTGACGTTGGTTCGGATTCTGAGGACCTTGAAATTGTGTTCTGGCTGTACCATTCCAATTCCCGCTGTTTCTCCGGTGCATGAATGTGTCTGGATCTCTAGACAGAGCGAGTTGTATCCTTTTTGAGCATTTCGAGGAGCCTCCAAGCGGTAAAACAGAAATTGTTGCAGGGTGTCTTTGAACATCAATTTTTGCTTATCTTTTCAATTTCGTATACCTATTTGCATAGAACATGCATCTTCTATTATCTATTTTATTGCATGGGGCATGCATTATCATTGCACTCGTATCAATTTTATCGCATTATGTCGCATTCGTGTGCGTCATGCTTTTCAGTTCTTGTGTCTACCCTGGGCACATGAGTGTGGTTTGGGTTTTCTCCCCTTAACCTCACTATGCGACAGTGTGGCTTGGTGTTTTTTTTTTTTGCTACCTCGTTACGTGGAAGTGTAGCTTGGTTTGTTCAGGTTACCTCGCTGGGCGAAAGTGTAGCTTGGTTGTTCTCGATCCTCGCTACGCGAGAGTGTGGCTTGGTCTATTTCTTGTTAACCTCTCTACGCGGAAGTGTTGTTAGGTTTGTTTTGTTATCCTCTCTATACGGAAGTGTAGTTAGGATCACCATGCCGTGCGGAAGTGTAGCTTGGTTGTTCATGTACCTCGCTACGTGGTAGTGTTGCTTGGTTGTTCTTGTTCCTCACTAGGCAAAAGTGTAGCTTGGTTCATTCTTGTACTCTTCTACGCAGTAGTGTAGTTTGGGTTGTTTTGTTCCTCTCTATGCGGAAGTGTAGTTAAGATTGTTTCTTGTTAACCCCTCTACATTGTAGTGCAATGTGGTTGCTCTTGTATCCTCTCTACGCAGAAGTGTAGTTAGGATCACCTCGCTACTTGGAAGTGTAGCTTGGTTTTTTTCGTTTCTCGCTATGCGGAACTGTAGCTTTGTATGGGGAAGGTGGTTTGGAAATACTCTTTTGATCCACTGGGGCGCTCGAGATCCTCAATGAACAACCTGAAAAAGAATGAACACTCTGGTCGGAGGTGCCAGAATTAGCACTCCGACGGACAAGTCAGTCTTTACTCTCTGGATTACTTGTATTTCAAGTTAAGCGTACTAATTCTCACATACCTCTTTCTGGCTGGTGTTCTTCTATTTATATCTTCTCTTTCTCGGGCCTCGGGACTGGGCCCACTTTCGATTCGTCATATAACTATTTACTCAGCTTCTTTTGCTGCAAACCGCTTTCCACTCGGCCTCTTGCTCAACCGGCTATCAAGCCGAACAGGGCAGGATTTAAATGTGTAAGACGGGGCTGAATGCGATGTATATACTTCGACTCTCCAGGTCCAATTATTCGGCATATTTACGTCTCCTAATATTCGGCCCCTACAATTGCCTCCCAAGCACTCCACTAACGACAGTTAGCTGAAGTGTTTGGTTTCGAACTCGAAAAGTCAGAGCCGAAATTCGGTGGCTAACCTCATTCCAACGCAGATGTCAGAGCACACACCTCTCGGTCATCATTTCAACTTCCTGCCCCTTCGTACACTTCTATTTATTGTGATTTAAAATTTTGACGTCTTTTCAAATACATACACATTTTTAGGTGCTTGAAGTCGTAGGACTGCCTTCCGACTTACCTCTGCAACTTCCTTTTATCCTTCACTGTCTTCTTCATCTCTTGTAAGTTCTCTTCCTCTCTGCTTTGAATCCTTTTTCCTGGTTTGTTTTTGGTTTAGCACAATCCTATAGATTGAAGAGAATGGAAAAACATATGAAAGATCTCCTCTCTGCGGATCGAATTTCTGGCTTTCGACGCCATTTTTCCATCCCTGATAACGTCCGTCTATCACTCGTGACAGATGGCACCCTCGAGATGGAGAGGGCTGATGAAAGCACAATCGTCTTCCCTCTCCTATCAATCGCAGAGGGTGGAGTCCGTTTCCCCCTTCACCCATTCCTTAGGGCTGTCCTTCGCCATTGGGGTCTAATCCCTTCCCAACCCAATGTCAATTTTTTTAGAATCGTAATGGGGATCATAGAGTTAAACCGTCGCCTTAGAATTAACCTCGGCATACCTGCTATTCGGCATTGTTATGCCTTGGCGAAGTCTTCTGGCCGGCATGGGCACTATTTCCTCAGGGCCAAGGACACCAACCATCAATTGGTGACCGTGCTTTCCAGCTCTGGCAAGCGAGTCGATGATGTCATGGTCATTGTCCGAGGAAACTGGGAATTCGGCGAAGGCGAGGATCGCTTAGATCCTATCCCTAGACGGAGGGGCGAACCAGGTTGCCATATAGCCCTTTGCACTTATTTTTGTTGTATATACAAGACTTTATCTTTTCGGTCTCATGATTTGGTTTGTGCAGGAAATGATTTGAAGAAAGTCACGACTTCGACTGACGACGCCGTTCTTACGGAGATCAAAGTCGCGCTGAAATACTTCGGCCGTCCAAGCCTTCAGAAACAAGGGAGGGCAGCCCACATACTTCTTCGATACGAGCTGACGTACACAACGTTCTCGGCATTAGAAAACATCCCGATTCCGAGGGGTGAAGAGTTTCTTATGGCTTTTATTTTAACCAACTTCAGAAACTTGGGCCAAGTTGGTTTCGACGGATCTGACTCGGAGCGTGCGGAAGTTGCTGAGTTTGCTGAAGAATCAGGCCAGTCCGAGGCCGAAGTAGACGAGGCTTTAAGGGCAGCCTTTTGAGGAAGCCGGCCTTAATTCAGCCAACCCTCCATCTACCTCGGGCCAAGGGGACGCTTACGATGACGTCTTTATTGGATTAGAAGACCTTTCCAGAGCATACCCTGAAGACATGGCTGGGTTGTCACTCACACAACTCACCAAAAAGAGAAACTTCGAATGAATGGCCACGCGGCGGAGAGCAGAGGCCATTCAATCTGAAGTGCCACCCATCGCTGATGTTGAGGCCCCCCTGCCTGTTATCAAGGAGGAGACGGCTCAAACCCGAAATGCCGAGTAGGAGCCGATCGTGCCGGCGAACCAGGAGGCTGAACGAAGGGCGGAGAAACGTCTGGTCGAGGTCGAGGCTGGTTCTAAAGAAAACCCTGCTGACAAACAGCCGCGTTTAGAGGAGCCGGATATGGTTGTGTCTTTTGTGGTTCAACCAAAGATAAAAAACATGCCGATCTCCTCAGATGCGTCGGCTATAAAAGATCCAGCCGTGGCCCTGAGCATGGCTTCGTCGGTCTCATTGCCGTCTGACAATGTGGCTTTCCGCTCGGAATCGGATCTTTTGGCAATAGCGTTAGCCACTCAATCGGCTCTTCTGGTAAATATCTTGATCTTGCCTTTCCCTTTTATGCATATATTTTGGTTTTAATCTCTTGTTTTGCAGACGGTCGGAAGGATAGTCGAGATAGGCCGTCGCCAGCACGACGCCATCGAACGAATTGGCCATCTACAATATGAAGTTAAGGGCCAAAGGAGCCGAGCCAAATTCGAAGTGGCAAGGGCGGAGATGGAAGCTGCAAGGGCCGAGGCCGAGATGGAAAGGGCAAGAAATGCAGACCAGCTCAGATTGGCTATCGAGGAGAGGGCGAACGCGAGCGAAGTTGCGCTCAAGTTAGCCCAAGAGGCGATCACCAAACTTGAGGCGGACTTGAAAGAATCGAAGGCGGCGAAGGAAATAGCCGACTCTGAGGCTTCCAAGGCGTACGAGGATGGGCAAAGCGTTGCCCTCGCGAATTACGTGGAAGAAGTCCCCAAATTCGAGAATTGGGGATTCAAACACAGTTGGCTCAAAGCCCTTGCTGCTGCTGATGTAACATTGGCTATGCTGATTCCATACGAGCAAGTGGATGTTGAGCCGCTGGAGTCTGACTCCGAGGATTGATTAGGGCGACAGTAGTTATTTTTGTTTTAAGGATTTTGAATGTATTGTTACAGCTTTTCATTTAGTAGTTTTTATCTATGGCTACAGTTTTTAAGTTTTTTGCTAGGCATTTCCCTGCAAACTTGTAGTTTTTTATCTAGTAGTTTTCACATGTAAAATGGCTACAGTCTGCCCAATTTACTAATGAAAATTTCCTTTGTACTTTGCTATTACTTGTGCTTGATTTTGCTACTGATGAATGGTATTGCTTTTCGTTATCTTGGATAAAACATTCATGTACACTTGCCGATTAGATAACTAGGCAACTTAGTAATTTATTCTAATCAAATAACCGATCAGATTAATAAATCAGCCATTGCCCCAGCCAGTGCATGAGCTCCAAAAGCTGGATATTATTAGTTCATGGAGTGGCTGTGGCATAAATCGATCGGCATCGGGCTTACATATTCAGCCGATCAGATTAATAAATCTGCCCTTGCCCCAGCCAGTGCATGAGCTCCAAAAGCCGAATATTATTAGTTCATGGAGTGGCTGTGGCATAAATCGATCGGCATCGGGCTTACATAGTTAGTCGATCAGATTAATAAATCTACCATTGCCCCAGCCAGTGCATGAGCTCCAAAAGTCGAATATTATTAGTTCATGGAGTGGCTATGGCATAAATCGATCAACATCGGGCTTACATATTCAACCGATCAGATTAATAAATCTGCCCTTGCCCTAGCCAGTGCATGAGCTCTAAAAGCTGAATATTATTAGTTCATGGAGTGTCTGCGGCGCACGTCGATTGGCATCGGGCTTTTGGAGTTTAGCATTAATGAAGTCGCCTCGGGGGCGCTGCGTGCATTATGAATAAATGGGGTGGGCTCTTTGCGCCAGTGGTTCCACTTATTGTGTTCAGACTTGATTTAAACCAGCTTGTTGTGCAAGGTTAGATAAGTGCGACTGTCAAATAGACTGTTCTTCAACAGTAGAGGAGAAGGGCAAACATTGGCTGAGCTTGACACTGAAATGAATCGCAGCAGCGAGCCCACACGCACGGGAGGTAGGACGTCTAGGGAACGGGAAAAACGTCAGCCCCCAAGTCGTCGAAAGCAGATCACCCTGAAAGGAAAAATAGCAACGGGGAAGCTCCCCGCGACCGCGACCGAGAAATGAGGCCGACGCGACGCGACGACCATTGAGTTTTACGATTTTTATGGTGAATAAACCGATGATGGAGGCGGATTCTATTGTCAACGACCCAAGTGTAGCAGTCGAGTTCGCTCAGATTTTTCCACCGGAAGTCCAGCAGTCGATGGTTGGTCGATAGGATTTTGAAGTATTTTGAGAGGGCATCCACGGGGCAGTGAAAGGGCTGTACACCGCCTACGAAGTCGGCATGCGTCTGAGCGCCGCGCGGCGGGAGATAGAGAAGAAGGATGAACGAATTTGAAACTTGGAGGCTCGTGCGAGGAAGGCCGAACGCGAGCTAAGGAGGGCCCAAATGGCCGAGCCGTGTGCGGCCGGACAATCCAACTCGGTCGTTGATAAAAGAGTGATCCAATGGCTATTAAGCCATGCGATTGCCGATCGAGATACGGCAAGCATGTTTGCACTTGAGAATGCAAAGGCCATGGCCTATGAACGGGGCTTCCATGAGGGCCGAAAATTCGGGGTAGAGAAGACCAAGGAGAAACTCGCAAAGGAGGTATGCCGATGCGAGAATCGAGGCTTGAGGTATGGATGGATTAAGGCTCTCCAAGCCGCAGAGGCACTCCAAGGAGCAGGAGTTGAATCGGCATCGCCATTATATCAACCTCATCACTTTCCTTTCGGTGCTTTCGAAATTGAGGAGCGATGACGAGGGTGATGCCGAATAGAATTGAATATATTGTAAACGTTTGTGTTTATTATAAATGTTTGTAAACTTAATAAGATACTTTGTTTTTAAATGTTTGCATGCGTAGTTAAACATCTCATTTTCAATGTTTGAATGTTTTTTGTTTATGCGGTTTGCGCCTGCTCAAATCAATTAAGCATTTCATTTTGAATGTTCGTATGCTTCAATGTGTATACGGTTTTTGCCGGCTCAACTTCATGAAGCATTTCACTTTGAATATCTGTATGTTTTAACTTTCGTGTAGGGCACTCCGAATCCGGAGTCTTATTCGTCCCATAATGGTCCTGCGTGAATAAGGTTCCGAATCCGGAGGCTTATTCGGCCCATAGGTGTCATACACCGATGGGGCTCCGAATTCGGAGACTTAATCGGCCCAAAGGTGTCAAGCACCGATGGGCTCCGAATCCGGAGACTTAGTTTGGCCAATCGTGATATCCACGAAGGGCGCTTAGAATCCGGAGGCTTAATCGGCCCAAAGGTGTCATGCACCGATGGGGCTCCGAATCCAGAGACTTGGTTTGGCCAATCGTGATATCCACGAAGGGCGCTCTGAATCCGGAGGCTTAATCGGCCCAAAGGTGTCATGCACCGATGGGGCTTCGAATATGGAGACTTGGTTTGGCCAATTGGATATCCACGAAGGGCGCTCCGAATCCGGAGGCTTAATCGGCCCAAAGGTGTCATGCACCGATGGGGCTCCGAATCCGAAGACTTGGTTTGGCCAATCGTGATATTCATGAAGGGCGCTCCGAATCCGGAGGCTTAATCGGCCCAAAGGTGTCATGCACCGATGGGGCTCCGAATCTGGAGACTTAATCGGCCTAAAGGTGTCATGCATCGATGGGGCTCCGAATCTGGAGACTTAGTTTGGCCAATCGTGATATCCACGAAGGGCGCTATGAATCCGGAGGCTTAATCGAGCCAAAGGTGCCATGCACCGATGGGGCTCCGAATCCGGAGACTTGGTTTGGCCAATCGTGATATCCACGAAGGGCGCTCCGAATCCGGAGGTTTAATCGGCCCAAAGGTGTCATGCACCGATGGGGCTCCGAATCCGGAGACTTGGTTTGGCCAATCGTGATATCTACGAAGGGTGCTCTGAATCCGGAGGCTTAATCGGCCCAAAGGTGTCATGCATCGATGGGTTTCCGAATCCGGAGACTTGGTTTGGTCAATCGTGATATCCACGAAGGGCGCTCTGAATCTTGAGGCTTAATCGACCCAAAGGTGTCATGCACCAATGGGGCTCCGAATCCGGAGACTTGGTTTGGCCAATCGTGATATCCACGAAGGGCACTCCGAATCCGGAGGCTTAATCGGCCCAAAGGTGTCATGCACCGATGGGGCTCTGAATCTGGAGACTTGGTTTGGCCAATCGTGGTATCCACGAAGGGCGCTACGAATCCAGAGGCTTTTGGACTCAATTGCGTGATGAAAAAACGGGAAACTTTGCATTGCAAAAATGAAATATGTACATGGTGAACCATTCAGAACAAATATCATACCCCACAAGTCTGGTCAATGATAGAATTTACGTAAATGCGTGGAATTCCAAGGCCGTGACAGACTTTTCCTAGACATGTCTTTGAGCCGATATGCCCCTACTCCCGCGACTGAGTTGATCTGATAAGGGCCGTCCCAGTTAGGACCCAATTTTCCGTCGGCCAGATTCTTGGCAGCTGGAAACAACTTCCTCAGGACCAATTCTCCTGGCATGTAGCGGCGCAGTTGAACACGCTGATTATATGACTTAGCAAGTTGTTGCTGGTACCGTGCCATGGATGCGAGGGCACGGTCTCTCCGTTCTTCAACCAGAATCAAGTCTAAGGCCAACATCATGTTGTTTTGGCCCAAATCAAAAACTCTTGATTTCAAGGTTGGGAGGCCGATCTCCAAAGGGATGATTGCTTGCGTTCCGAAGGGAGGCTTACTCTGCGGATAAGCCGGGGAGGAATAATAGGGCCAAATACCATACTTGCTGCACAGTTCCCTGTAGACATCGCAATAAAACTGGGTGCTGTTATCTGAAATAAGTGCTCTTGGAATGTCGAATCGTGTTATGATGTTTCTCCATACAAAACGCTTCACGTCGGTATCTCGAATGTGTGTTAGTGCCTCCGCTTCTACCTATTTTTTGACATAATCTATCACGACAATCATAAATCGCTTGTTACCGGGGGCACGAGGCAGTGGTCTGATGATGTTAAGTCCCCATTGGGCGAACTGCCAAGGACTGGTTACAGAGCTTAACTCTTCAGCAGACAGGTGGGTTAAAGGAGAGAACTTCTGGCACTGTTCACACTTTTTCATGTAACATTCGGCATCAACTCTCATTGTCGGCCAGTAATACCCTTGTGTCACGGCCCGATGAGCCAAAGAGCGACCGCCAGAATGGGCGCCACAACTGCCTTCATGTATTTCGGTCAGAAGTGCTTTGACTTTGTCCGGATGAACGCATTCCAGGTATGGACCAGAAAGAGATTTTTTATAAAGCTTTCCTTGCGGATCCAAGTAGTATCGCAGGGCTTTATTTCGCAGCTTATGTGCTTCTTTTTTGTCCGCTGGGAGTTGTTCAGAAGACAGGAAAGCAGTAATGGAGTCCATCCAACTCGGTCCTGACTCTATGACATTGACCTGGACTTCCTCAGAAGGGCCAATGCTCGGCTCTGGGATGAAACCAACTTCAATGGTCCGTTTAATCTCTGAGTTAATGGCGGAGGCTAGGCAAGCCAGGGCATCTGCATGTGTGTTCTGGTCACGGGTTATTTGGTTCAATTCATGATGGTCGAATGTTGCCAGCAAGGAATTTGCCGTTTTCATGTAAGCGGCCATACGGTCATTTTTTGCTGCATACTTCCCCGTTAGCTGATTGATCACCAATTTAGAATCGCAAAAGATAAGCAGACGCTGAACACTTAGGAGATGTGCATTCCGCAAGCCGGTTAGCAGGGCCTCGTATTCGGCCTCATTATTTGTTGCTTCGAAGCCGAGCTTGACAGCCTGCTCAATTATTGCCCCGTCGGGAGCCATTATCACTACTCCGGCCCCACTGCCTCGTTGATTAGACGATCCATCATAGTATAACTGCCAAATGTCCCCAACATAAATTCTCCAGCTCGGCTTAGGTCGGATTTCATCAGACTTGAAGTCGGCACCTGTCCCTTGATTAAGGTTCTATGCAGAAACTGCATATCGTACTGGCCGAGTTCAAGAGCCCACTTTGAAATGCGCCCTGATGCTTCTGCACTATGGAGTACCGACCGGAGGGGGTGATCCGTTAGTACCCCGATGGTATGCCCCTAAAAGTAATGCATCAGCTTTCTCGCTGCCATGACGAGGGCCAGAATGAGTTTTTCCAATGGAAGGTGGCGTGTTTCGGCGTCAACCATTGCCTTGCTCACATAATACACTGGGTGCTGCTCCCTCAGCTCTTCCTTTATCAGTACAGCGTTGACGGCTCGGTCGGAAACTGCCAGATACAAAATGAGCGGGTCATCTGCCGAAGGTGTTGTCAAGAGTGGAACTGATCGGAGGTAGGTCTTGAGGCTGTTGAAAGCGGCTTCGCACTGGGCGGTCCATTCAAAAGCCTTGCCCTACCGTAGTGTATGAAAGAATTGTCGGCAGTAGTCTGTGGATCGACTGATGAACCTGTTGAGTGCGGCGGCCATCCCCATCAACTTTTGAACCTCTTTCACTGAACGAGGGGAGCCGAGCTCCAAGATTGCTGTGATTTGCCTCGGGTTGGCTTCGATTCCTCGGTGGTTGACAATGTAACCCAAGAATTTGCCAGAGCTGATCCCAAACGCACATTTAGAAGCGTTCAACTTCATTTTGTATTTGCGTAAAATGCCGAATGTCTCTTCCAGATCGGCTAAATGAGTTTTCTCTTCTTTGGACTTGACCACCATATCGTTAATGTACAATTCCATAGTGTAGCTGAGTTCCTCCTTGAACATGGCAGTGGCTAGTCTTTGGTAGGTTGCCCTTGCATTCTTCAGCCCAAAAGGCATAACCTTATAGCAAGAGGTTCCTCTTGGGGTGAGGAATGCAGTTTTGTCTTGGTCCTCCGGATGCATGGCAATTTCATGGTAGCCTCTGTAAGCATCGAGGAAGCTCATACGCTGATGGCGTACCGTCGCATCTACAAGTTGATCTATTCTGGGGAGGGGAAAACAATCCTTCGGGCAGGCTTTGTTTAGGTCCGTGAAATCAACGCAAACTCGCTAAGTTTCATTTTTCTTCTTCACAACCACAGTATTCGAGAACCATGTAAGGTAGGTCACTTCCCTGATTGCCCCGGCATCAAGCAATCGGTCAACCTCTTCAACAACAGTGGCAGTGTGCTGTGTGGCTGACCGCCGACTTTTCTGAATAATCGGCTTGCATTTAAGGTCAACATTTAAACGGTGCTGCGAAACAGATGGATCTATACCCGGCATCTCATATGGATTCCACGCAAATACATCAAGGTTGCTGAGCAGAAAGGAAATTAGCTGCTGTCTGTCGGCTTGATTCAGGGAGGCGCCGACCATGAAGAACCTGTCTAGGTTTCCGTCAATTTCAACTCGATCTAGGGCTTTCGTGGCTTTTTCACTTGGGGGCCGCCCAACGTCGTTGAGGCTCTCTCGATCCGGCACCTCAATAGAATTCACCTGCAACTCTTTTGGCGTCTTTCCAGCAAGGAGATAACATGGTTGTGCCGATTTTTGGGAGCCACGAATTTGCTCAATGCCGCGTTCTGTCGGGAAGAGTAGCAGCTGATGATAGGTGCTTGGCATGGCCTGCATAGTATGCAACCAAGTTCGCCCCATGATGAGATTATACGGTGATAGTAGCTTGACGACCAAGAATTCCACATCCACTGTTCGGGAACCCACTCGAACGGGTAGTGTGATTTTTCCCAACGGATATTATGGATTGGCGTTGAAGCCGAAAAGTGGATAGGGAGCCGGAGAAAGATTCGATTCGGAGAAGCCGAGTTTGGTGAATGTCTTGTAATACATAACTTCCAATGTGCTCCCCGGATCAATCAGTACGCGCTCAACGGTGAATCGGTTTACGCGTAACTCGATTACCAAGGGATCGATATAGGGAAGTGTCACTCCGGCCAAATCTGAATCATCGAAAGCAATGCTGGTAGCTTCATGGGCCGTTTAGCCGAAGTGAGTTGATTTTGAGGGTCGGGATTGGACTGAATCGTATGCACCGCGGATGACATTGGCAGGTTGTATATCATGTGGATCACGCCGAGTGGAGGCGAATCCTGTCTTAGGGCTATTGCTTTGGTTGAGTTGCCTTTTCGGACGTACTGTTGTGGCCGACCATCTTGTACTAATTCCTCCAGGTGATCCTTCAACGCATAACAACTCTCAGTGTCATGACCATGATCCTTGTGATACTTGCACCGCCTATCCCATCTTCTCGTGTCGGGAGGTCCCAGCATTTTAGACGGCCATTTGAAGAATGGAAGGTGTTGGACTTTGGACATAATCACACTGATCGGCTCTGACAACTCCGTGTATTTCTTGTCTGCGCGCGTTGTGCGCCTGCCATTGACTTGCCGCTGTTCATTTGCTCGGTAGGGGCATTGGTCACTTGATCGGTGAGAATCCCGTCTCTTGTCTCGTTTAGCCCGATGCCGTGGTTCAGGGCTCTGAGGTGGTACGAAATTCAACGGCTGAGCAATTTCAGAAGGGGCCGTCTTGTTGGCCATGTTTCTGGCTTTAACCTGCAAGGCGTCATCTTCCACTTTGCAGTACTCCTCAACTTTCTTCATCAATGACCAGACTGTTTTGGGGGGTCTTCTGGTCAAGGAGCTGCAGAGAGCACTATCAGGATGCAAACCCATTTTAAAGGCGGTAATGGCCATGGAGTCGTTGCAAGCATCATTAACAAGATTAAAGCATTCCCAATAGCGCGCTGAATACGCTCGTAAGGTTTCTCCCGGTTGGATCTGCATTGCCCAGAGAGAGTCAGCTTGCTTCGGCTGGACCTCGTTGGTGATAAATCTTTCCCTGAAGGATTTTTGTAGTTGATGGAAACTCTTAATTGACGCCGGCTCCAACTTATAATACCATCTGACGGCCAGCGGTCCCAAACTGCTCGAAAATATTCTGCACATGAGAGCTTCGTCGTCTGTATGCAACGTCATGGCTTGCTTGTAGTGACGGATATGATCCGTGGGATCCGATTTCCCGCCGTACAAGGTGAACGATGGGGCTTTGAACTTCTTGGGTAGTGTTGCATTTGCAATCCGTCGCACAAAGGGATCGTGGTGGTCCTCTTCGTCTGAACCATTTCGTTTTCACTTATGCCTTATACGTGGACTCTCTTTAGAGGAACTGGTAGTTTCGGGTCATCCTTTGTTTTTGGGCTCCAGGGATAATGAGTCAGAGTTGCTGTCAGTGTCTTGTTGTCGGGCTCGAGGTCGTCGACCACCTGCCCTCAGAGGTCGTTCTGGACCTTGGAATACAGCTTGTTTGGACTTCGCCACTTCCAAGGCCAAATCCTGACGAAGACATTCATTATCAGTGATCATGTTCTCCAACCTTTGTTCGTTTTGTTTTGCTTGTTCCATGATCGCTTGCATTGTCTCATGCGCTAAAGTCGAGGGTGAGTCGAAGTTCAAGGTGCGTCTTGCAGTGATAGTCTCTGGTCCCAGCATGTTTGTTGGGGTGAGATCATCTCGCGGTGTAGTTTCGTCAGCGATTATCGGAGGATCTTCCGTTGCGCCCGCCATGGATGTAGTTGAGTATTCCCACAGATGGCGCCAATTGTGGGGAAATGGATTGGAAGTACTCTTTTGATCCACTGGGACGCTCGAGATCCTCAGCTGATGACCTGGATGACCTGAAAAGAAACAAACACTCCGGTCGGGGGTGCCGGAATTAGCACTCCGACGGTTAAGCCAGTGTATACTCTCTTAGTTACTTGTATTTTAAGTTAAGCGTACTAATTCTCACATACCTCTTTCTGGCTGATGTTCTTCTATTTATATCTTTTCTTTCTTGGGCCTCGGGTCTACCCCCACTTTCAATTCGCCGTATAACTATTTATTCGGCTCCTTTTATTGCAAACCGCTTTTCACTCGGCCCCTTACTCAACCTGCTATTCAGCCGAATAGGGCAGGATTTAAATGTGCAAGACGGGGCCGAATTCGAATGTATGAATTTCGACTCACAGGGTCCAATTATTCGGCCTCTTTACGACTCCCAATATTCGGCCCCCATAGTCGCCAACCTCATACTCAAGAGGTCTTCTAAGAACATTCGCATAATTCTTTTGCAGACTCTGTGCTATCTTGAGCCTTTGTTGGATGGTTTTAATTTTCTCAGAAGTGTCGTACACAATTTCGGGCCCAAGTAGAGCCCTATCCCCGACTTCTGTCCAACAAATTGGCGATCTACACTTTCTGCCATACAAGGCTTCGTATGGTGCCATACCTATGCTGGAATGGAAACTGTTATTATATGCAAATTTAGCTAATGGCAAATAACCTTCCCGACTCCCTTGAAAATCTAAAGCACACATTCTGAGCATGTTTTCCAAGGTCTGTATGGTCCGTTCTGATTGCCCATATGTTTGTGGATGGAACGCGGTACTGAATCTCTATTCTGTTCCCTTTGCTCTTTGCAGGCTTTTCCACAATCTAGATACAAATTTTAGATCTCTATCGGATACAATAGATATCGAAACTCCGTGCAAACGAACAATCTTATCAACATATAGAGTGGCTAATCGATAAGTATCAAATCTAGTTCTAACAGGCAGAAATGCACATATTTAGTCAATCTATCAACTATAACCCAAATAGAATCCATACCTCTAGCGGTTCGAGGTAGACCAGCAACAAAGTCCATGGTCACATGCTCCCACTTCCGTTCCAGAATAGGGAGAGGTTGAAGTAGACCACCTGGTTTATGATGTTCAGCTTTGACTTGCTGACATTGAAGGCATTCAGACACATATCTTCTGTGATTTCCTTCTTCATTTTGGGCCACCAATAGCTTTGCTTCAAGTTCCAATACATTTTGTTGTTACCCGAATGCATAGCAAACATCGACTTGTGAGCTTTATCTAGGATTTTCTTCTTTAGTTCAGGAATGTTCGGAACACACATTCAGTTTTGAAATCTCAACACTTCACCATTAATGTTGAATTCTAATTTTGGTTTTTCTTCAAACTCATCAGTTATTGTCTTGAGGGCCTTATCCTCTCGTTGCCTTTACTTAACTTCAGTAAGTATTGCTAGCTTGGCTGAAATGGCTGTTATCAATCTAGCTTGTTCGTGTAACACCACTTCAATCTCAGTTCTCTCAAAATCTTACAAGATTTGTTTTTGTTCAGTAAGTAAGCAAGCTAAACTCTCAGTCGATTTTCTACTCAGGGCATCAACAACTGTATTGGCTTTTCTGGGGTGATACTGAATATGAAGATCATAATCTTGTATTAGTTCAAAACATCTTCTCTGCTACATATTCAACTCTTTCTAAGTAAAGAAGTACTTCAAACTTTTGTGATCTGTGTAGACTTCGCATTTTGCCCCATACAGGCAATGCTGCCAAGTTTCAAAGCAAATACAACTGGGGCCAATTCTAAGTCATGTGCTGGGTAGCTCTTCTCATGTGGTCTTAATTGTTGGGAGGCATAAGAAATTACTCGTCCTTCTTGCATTAATACACAACCCAGACCTTTATAAGATGCATCACTATAAATCACAAAGTTCTCCGTACCTGTGGGCAATATTGACACTGGTACAGAAGTCAATCTTGTTTTTAGTTCTTGGAAGGCAGATTCTCTTTCATCGTTCCATTCAAATGGTTGCCCTTTGCGTGTCAGTTGGGTAAGAGGCATAGCTATTTTTGAAAAATTCTTGACAAACCTTCTGTAGTACCCGGCTAAGCCCATGAAACTACGAACTTTTGTTACATTGTTGGTGTAGGCCAGTTTACAATTACCTCTATCTTCTATGGGTCTACTGAAATTACATCTCTGTTGATGACATGCCCTAAGAAAACAACCTCATCCAACCAAAATTCACACTTCGTAAGTTTAGCAAATAATTTCTTTTCTCTAAGTGTTTGCAAGACAGTTCTCAGATGTTGTTCGTGTTCAAATCTATTCTTTGAATATTTTAGAATATTATTGATAGAAACCATAACAAATTCATCAAAATAAGTCTTGAAAATCTGGTTCATAAGGTCCATAAATGCAGCAGGTGCGTTAGTCACTCCAAGCAGCATAACAAGAAATTCATAGTGACCATACCTTGTTCTAAATGTAGTTTTCTCAACATCTTCTGCCTTTACCTTCAACTGGTGGTAGTTGGATCTTAAATCGATTTTCGAAAAGACTTGTGAACTCTGTAACTTATCAAATAAATTGTCAATTCGGGGTAATGGATATTTATTTTTTATCGTTACCTTGTTTAGTTCCCAGTAGTTAATGCATAAACGTAAGGTTCCGTCTTTCTTCTTTACAAACAACACGGGAGCACCCCATGGCGAAGTGCTTGGTCGTATAAACCCTTTGTCTAGTATGTCTTGCAACTGCTCCTTCAGTTCTTTCATTTCAGCAGTGGACATTCTATACTGTAACATAGGCTGGGTGCCCGGGACAACATCAATTGTAAATTCTATTGCTCTGTCCACCAATCCTCCTGGCAGTTTGTCGAGAAATACATCCGAAAATTCTCGGACCACAAAAATATTATTCAATTCAATATTTGTAGATTGTTTAGATAATACATTCCACAACTAACCCTGGCACCCTTTCCTGATCAATTTACATGCTTTTATTACAGATATCAAACACGGTGGAGGCACTACCCCATTACCCACAAACACAATTTCTTCCCATCCTGGTGGTCTAAATATAACTTGTTTTGTTACACAATCGATGGTGGCACAGTATTTAGATAACCGGTCCATGCCCAGGATTACATTGAAATGTCTAAAGTCCAAGGGTAACAAATCTACATACAAGGTAGCATTCCCATTACACATATTACAAAATTGACATATAGATGTACACAACACAGATTCCCCCAATGGAGTAGATACACACAACAAATATGGCAATGATTATAGAGGTCTACTCAATCTAGATGCAAATGCATAAGATACAAATGAGTGTGTTGATCCGGAGTCAATTAACACAAAAACATCCTGATTACATATAGAGATAGTACCTGAGATGACGGCTTCAGTATTCTCTGTGTCACTTGGGACAAGTGCAAAGACTCTCCCGTAGTATTACTCGGTTTTGGGATTGTAACTCGACTTTTTCGCACCTCCCATTCGGAGGTTTGAAGAAGCCCTACAGTTTGGACTCCCGTGGTTCTGAATATAATCTCATAAGTGCAATGTGAAATTGATAAACACCAAAGAGTCCAAATCCGACAAATCTTTTAGAAAATCGGTTTTGAATCAAAAATGCCAAAATTGGACTGCTTTGCCAGATATAGAGTCACCGCCTAAATATTTTTGTTTTAGGGAAATCTAGGAAACCCATGACTTGTGCCAAAGGCCACATGTCCGTCATCACCAAAGTTGCCTTGGCTTGGGAACTTGGGTACGAGAGCGGAAGGTCATGAATACATTTGAGCACCCCCGCTCGCCCAATCAAAGATCGGCCTCTACTAATCATGATATGATTTTTATCAACATTATATGCCCTTGTTCCGGTTTATTAGGCTAGCATTACTATATCATGTGCGCACACAAGGTATAGACTAGTTTGCTCAAATTCAAACAATTCAATTCATGTTTTTTTTTCGAAAAGGGTTTGATTTTGCCACTTAACAAAGTGGGCTTAGAGTTTGTGAATTTGCCACTTGACAAAGTGGGCTTAAATGTACATCTCATTGAATCATTCCAATTCAATCAACAGGCCTTCATCCACAGGCATTCAAACAGTTTAAAAAGTAAGCACTTAGCCTCATGGTAAGCGTGCTAGTCATGGCATTCACTCACACTCATGCAAGTATACTAAAGCACTAAAAACTCACCTAGTACTCCAAGCTAAGATAAAACAAAAGAGTTAGAAAAATGCATGTTCGTAACTATGCCAAATGTCTAATGCAACGCATGTAACAATGCAACTAATGGGCTCGGCTACTAAACATGGCATATGATTTCAATTAAATAGCATACGGTCTAAGCACGTATTGAATAAAGTATTGAAATGACAATGTAGTTAGAATGATGAACCGAGCCTCGGTGCATGCGATACAAATGAATGGACGCAAGCATATGATATGCTAATTGAAACGTGATGTCCCTAATCTAAACATCAAAAGCGGATAAATAAAAGGGAGAAAGACGTGGGGTAGGAAGACATACATATCATTTACAACATTGATGCCCTCGTGCAGGAGGGTTCGAATGAATAAACTAACTAATTAAGCTAAGTTAATTATTACAAAATAAATGAATAAATAATTAGCTACCTCTAAGCTAATTAAATATTTACAACACAAACTAACTTAATTAATCAATCTAATTAAATAAGTACAAAACAAACTAATTAGCTACAACTAATTAATTACAACAAAGTCACTAATTAAACTAGTTAACTAAATGACAAATGACTAATTTAAACTAATTTACTAGTCTGGAAAGCGAGGGAGGCCCATGCATGCTCAGTTTCCATCCAAAGAACATCCACTATTTGCCTCTGAAAGCGTCTATTGCACAACCTTTGCATTGGTTTTCCACCTCTGGACCAACTCTGCTTTGTCTCAGAAGGGGACTCCTGAATTTTCACTAGTGGCCAACAAGGGGCCGGTCGGCTACTGTTGATGGTCGGTCAGCCACTACTAGCTTGTTCCTCCCTGCTGTAACAGAGGACAAACAGAGCAAAGAAATGGTATTCTCACAGGTTGTTTGTACTGTGTATCCCTCCTTATCATCAAAACATCTCAAAGGAGTGATACACTTAGCTCTTAAACCATTAATCAAGCAATTTCATTGCATGATGGTCAAAGAACCAAGACGTACAAGTTCAATAAATGCACAAACAAGACCAAAACCTTCACCCTATCATGCATGATCAAGGGCAATGGTGACCTAGGAAACTTAGTTCATTTCATCACTTTGAGTATGAAATTGTGATAACCCTGTCCTGTGCTATGTTAATTAATCATGCTTTTGTTTGTAATTATGTGCTTAATTTGAATTTGGGTGTTAATTGCATGATTATATGTGATTTTGGCTTTGTATCTGTTCACCGTAGGAAAATCTGTTAGAATCTATGCTTTGAACTGAAAATTAAAGGTCTTCTCGGCTACAGAAAACGAAATTGACTACGCCATTGTGATTAGCATAATTTTTAGAGCCTACGGTGAAATTTAATTAGAAATTGATTCGGATCAAAATAATTAGATTCAGAACGATTAAATTAGGCTCAATTACTTAGCTTTAATTAATTTGATTAGGCCAAGGTATATAAGTGGCCTATTTGCATTGTTTTGAGCTCATTCTCTCTTTTGGCTGAAAATCACACTCAAGAGAGAGAGAGGGGCCGGTTCTAGAGAGAGGGAGAGGAAGAATTATGTAATTTGGCTCAAAGGTTGTGAATTTGGCAAGCTACACTCAAAATTTAACTACCTTTGTGAGGATTGAAGCTCCTAGGTGAGTAATTGGGCATGAGTTCATGGATTTGAGTTTGTAATTCTATGAATTCAAGTTACATTGTAATCAAGAATGTGAATTATGTTGAATTTGGTGAATTTGAAGTTTATATGCACATGCATGTATAGAATTGTCATGATTTTGCATAATCAAACATGTAGCAAGTTAAATGTGATAAATTGAGTGCTAAGTCATACATGCAAGCATGGTTTTGTTAAGCTCCATGAGTATGAACATTATTTGTACTATTTGTAATGGAATTTGAGTTCAAACATGCATTTTATGAGGAATTGAAAGATGGTCTCTAAAGAGATTAAGGATTTGGCACCAAATGGCACATGAAAGCATGATAATGTTGAATCTCATGAAGATGATCGTCAATTGTGTTATTTAAGTTGAAAATGAAGCTTATACTTCACATGCATGTATAATTCATGAAGATGTAGAGTTTGTATGAAGCTAGAATGCTTGAGCTTTGACCATGTCAAGAAGAATGTTGAATTATTTGAGAATTAAACCATGATTTTGAACAACTGGCCTAATATTGCTTATATCCTTATGATATATATTGTGTTTCCACGTTTTTGAACCAAGAACATGAGTTTTGGGCCTTTGAATGTTGAGTTTGAACATCAAGAACAATTCTGGAAATTCCAGAATTTGGCGTGTCCACTCGAGCAAGGAAAGTGCCGCTCGAGCGTGAAATGCTAGTTCCAAAACTTTTGCAGACATGGATGTCCTCTCGAGCAGGAGATTCACGCTTGAGCGAGGATCCATGTAGTTTGACTTCCAGCTCGAGCATCCAAATTTATGCTCGAGTGCAAAAATGAGGCAACCAGTACTTTTGCAGACCTAAAGGGTCCGCTTGAGTGGCCAAAGCCATGCTCGAGTGGGGAGCCCTGTTTCAGAAAGTTTGTAAAGATGTTTTATGTTTCATTTTCCGTTCTCTTCCATTTCTGAGCACTCTTAGGCATGCATTGAACATTGTAAATGGATTAAGAAGTTAATAAAGAGGCCTAAGAGGAATGCACAAGTTATGTAATGTGTAGGGTCGAGCTCGAGGGCAATCCACCGGCAGAACACTGTGAGTAATATCTTAGTAAAGATATTTTCAAGTATGTTACTTTCCAAATACTACTTCTGTATAAGCTCCATGGATTTGTTGATTTGAAATATGAATGAGTATTCTATATGCCTAATTTGTATAAGGTCGTTTGACACGTTTGATATATTTGAATTGGGCCTAAGGCCGTTTGCCATTTGCCATTTGCCGTTTGCCATTTGCCATTTGCCGTTTGCCGTTGATACGTTTGATATATCTGAATTGGGCCTAAGGCCGTTGGACATAAATGATTGGGCCAAAGGCCGTTGGACATGAATGATTGGGCCAAAGGCCATTGGATATGAACGATTGGGCCAAAGGCCGTTAGACATGAATGCAAAGATAGGCCAAAGGCTATTTGAATATGTCATTTGATATGTTGGAATACCGTGATGGGCCAAAGGCCGTTTGAATGAAAGGGATCATGATCATGAATATGAAATACGCATGGATATGAATATAAAGAAAATGGGCCCGAGGCCGTTTGATACGCCTGATATGTTTGAATTGGGCCCGAGGCCGTTTGATGTGTTTGAATTGGACCAAAGGTCGTTTTGAATAGAGAGTTGGTTGGACCAAAGGTCGTTTCGTATAGATGGACCTGAGGTCATATTGTTTTATATAAGAATTAGACCTGAGGTCTTTTTACATATGGACATGATGTGTAGGACCTAAGGTTGTTTTGCTTTGTTAAGATTTGTAAATCTGGTGTGTATGAGAATAGTGGTTCAAATATGTACATTATATGTATGATTCATTTATGAACGAATCTCATTCATTAACCTCTTTATTTTGATATTATTCACTGGGCGTTAGCTCACTCTCATTTATATGTATATAGGTGAGCAAAAGGACGTTCAACCCCAGCCTTAGTGGAATTTAAGAAAGGAACCTGAGTTTTTTGAAGTCATCCCAGGTGCCTCACGCAAGAGGCTTTGTTTATGATCTTTTGTATTCCTTTTGCTATTTCTATTGGTCATGATAGACCGGTTATGTGCATAAGCTTTTGGTTTAGCTGACTATGTGTTTGAATGATCCTGGGTATACCAGATGTTAACTACTGATATGTGGTGTGAGTTATTATTAAGTATATGTGAAATGTTTTGTTATGCCATGTAAGCATAGCTCATATGGACAAAAGTTTTAAATTTGCTTCCGTTTGGCCACTTTACTCTGATTAGATATGCCTTGTCTAGTTTGAGGCCGTAGGTAATCCCTTGATTACTGGCCGGTTATGACCTTATTCCATAGGGGCGGGTTCGGGTCATGACAGAAATGCCCCAATTTTCCTTGTGTTCAATTAACGTCCGATTGAACATAACAAGACATAACCAATTTTTATCTTGCACAATTTTAGTTTTAACTTTTATGTACTCATTTTAGATTACCAACCATTCCGTAACCAATTAAGTCCATTGATCAGTAAGTCCTCTAAAAGGGAAGGAACTGTCAAACAAGGGGTAGTTTAAGGCAAGAGAGAGGTGTCATGCCGTTGGTAATGAACCCCCAAAAGAGGATTAAACCATTAAGCATGGACCTCAATCTCAAGCTTACACAATCTCAAGGTTGAAACAACCCTCAAAGCAAATGAAAAAGTCAAGAAATGAGGGAGGTTGCAGAGATTAATAGTGTTGAAATTAAGTGAGGAAAGCACTAAAACATGACAATCAACTCAAACAAGTGGTGTCTAAAGCCTTAAAACACCAAGCTTGTAAGGACACTTACACTACAAGCATGCAAAACAAGAGTCAAATGCACTAAACAGCCAAAAACAAAGGCAAAACAGTCTTAAACAGAGCCTAAAACATGCTGGAATTAAGCTACAAAAAAGAAAAATAAGCTAACACATAGAGCTAACTAGACTAGCAAACAAGACACAAGGAGGGGAGGCTAACCCCTCCAAGTTTGGACTTCAAAATATGATTTTCACCGCTAAAAATACTCTGAAATTCAGTGTTTAAAGGCCTAAAAAAAGATGGTTTGAAAGTGGGAAACAAAGGTGGAAATGCCTTATAAACAAGGAATAAAGAAGGGTGAACCACCCCCTAACCTTAAATGGCCTAAAATCGCCAATTTCAACCCACAAAAATAGAGTTTTTATAGTTCAAAAACAACCCAAAAAATAGTGGGAAAAGATAGAAAAACAAGTATATAAAACAAGTTAAAAATGAGAGTATTATACCTTTTGAAGCAAAGTTCAACTTTAGGCAACAATTCAAGCCAAAACCACCTTCTAGAGCTCCAAGAAGGCCTCAAGGAATCTCAACTCAAAGATGATCAACTTTGGTTAAGGAGATGTAGGCAAAAGTGTGATGTATGTAGGCTAATATGCACAAATTTGCAAGAGAGAGAGAGAGAGAGAGAGAAAGAGAGAGAGAGAGAGAGAGAGAGAGAGAGAGAGAGAGAGAGAGAGAGAGTTTTTATTCCAAAGAGAGAGAGAGAGTTTTTATTCCAAAAATTCTAACCCTCAAAAATGGGAGAGGAGACCTCCTATATATATGTGAGACCATGAAATATCCTCTCACATGGATGTTGTAGAGATCCAACGAAGAGAAGAGCTTCACCCCTGTAGATCTGCAATGAGGAACATAATCGGTGCCACCCAACCGGGGTTTCCGGCCGGGAGTAATCCGATGATGAAGTTAGTCCTGGAACCAAGAAATAGTATATATCTATATTAGAAGGGGTGTGTGTTTTGTGTAGGGAGAACAAACATACCTCTCACTTGGGATGCCCCCCCTTTATATAGAGGGGGGGGTGAGATATTTGTTTGGGCTGGACCCATTGTGGGCTTTGTTTGGGTTAGGCCGAATAAGCTTGTACCTATATTTTTCTGGCCCCCACAATTACCCCAAAACTTTCATTGTCTTCGATAGAAGGAATGAGGGTTTTTATTGCCGAGTTATACTGTTCAAATAGATGTTAGGTCATTTGACAAAGAATACATTTGATAAATAAATAACATAAATGAATAAGTGGCTGGATGAATACATGAATGTATGAATGTATGTAAAAATATATGTATATAGAGGAGAGAAGTGAGCTAAAGCCCAGTGGGTAATACTATCTCTATAACGATGGGTCACGGTATTATAACCCCCGGGTAAGGGTGTAGGCCGCTGTATTATAACCCCGGGCAAGGGTGTAGGCCGCAATATTATAACCAGGGCAAGGGTATAGGCCGCGATATTATAACCCCGGGCAAGGGTGTGGTATATTGTCGAGTGCAAAGACTGCTTCCAAATATGGACTTTCGTACCGAACTAGAAATATTTCTATAGGCCGAGCACGGAAATGATTGCCTGAGCCAAATAAGATAGATTAAATAAGGTAGATATATCAGTCAAAAATTGGACCACGATATTATTAGCCCCGGGTGAGGGTGTAGACCTGCGGTATTATAACCCCTGGGTAAGGGTGTAGGCCTTTGCTGATGGCGTATCGTGCCGAGAGCGAAGATTACGCTGTACTCGGAGACTTTTGCTGATTGTAAGTGGCGGCCGAGTGCCAATATGGCGAGGACTTTGAATAATGCATCCTGTACTGAATAAGGTGGACATGTTAATCACCAATAATATTGCTCCGCTTGTAAGGAACTGCCAAGTAGATATTGGGCCAACTATTTAATTGCCGAGTTGCTGGGGTTGCGTTTAGTCCAAGGTAGACTTGCCCCATTGCTTTCGAATGACAGGTGTTAGTCGAAAGGAATGCAGATTCCCATTGCCCTATGTTGCAGGGAAGATTCAGCTTTGGTAAAATGACGGTGCACAACAATGTGCGAACTGCTGCCAAATGCGAATTGCCGACTGCCAATTGTAATGTATTGCCCCAAAACTGGTGCTTGCTTGGAGTGGTGTGAAAGAGAGCGGGAGTGTGTAACTCAAATAAATGTCGTTGTAATGTTTGTACCAAGTTGGCCGAGTATGTATGCATATCAAAGGTACCGAGATGATGATCAGCTGCTGTGCCCCAATTGGAAAGCGAAAAATTGACTAAGATGTCCCGGTGGACAATTGTTTTGCCGAATAATGTTGTTAGGCGAATAAAGTTGCCGAATACGGTGGCCAATGTTGTTGCATAAAGTTTGACAATGCGTAAAGTTGACCAATAATGTTGTTTAGCCAAAGAAAGTTGAGGCACGGCTGAATAATGATCATAATGTTGAATTAATAATGGTGCCAGATAATCTTGCCAAGTAAAATTGATGCACTGCCGAGTAACTGGTGTCAGAACATCGGTGTCCGTTTCATATATAATGTGATTTTGCCAAAAAGTTGGTCGGCTACACATAGGTCGGTGATTGTGCCGATCTTTTGGTCGGCGATTTTTCTTAGCTTCGCGGTGTGTCGGCATCCCTTCAGAGTTGGATTTGCTAAGAACTTGGTTGGCAATGGTTGCCAATTTAGTGAAGTTGAGTTTTTTGTCCAACGTATATTTGCCCTATTACTTTTGAATAAGATTTGTTATTCGGAAGGAATAAAATTGACTTGGATCAAAATTGCCGAGTAGGCCGATAACAATTTGAAACGGATTCCGTGCCCCTGTCTGGTGCCGTGGCGATATCGGAAAAAAGCCGAGACAAAGTAGGGTGCTTGATGATATGCGAAGTGAGCCATGTGATTTTCTGGGCAAATTTTAATTGGCTCGTACGGCTTCGTTTCAGCTCCGATTTCGGCACGGTTTGTTGCGTTGGACTCGTCTCAATGAGTACTTCACATTGGTATGGTCAAAACTTGAGTTTGACAGATTTTGAAATTTTAGTTCTTGGCACGTGTGATCCATTTCACAACTTTCGGCAAACTTGGGTTGTTTCTTAGCTCCTCAAGTTGCTGGGTTTGGACTCTTTGAGACGATACGAGTCCTGTGGTATGTTCGAATGTGGATTTCGGCAAGCCGAGATGTTAATTCTACGCCGAGGTATTAGCGTCGACTAAGTTACAACGTTGCCGAATATTGTTGCGGAAGAATATTGTACTGGTCAAAGAATGTGCCAAATAAGAAACGTTGCGGAGTAATTTTTGCCCAATAAATTGCCGAAGCCAAATAATATTTCCGAAGCTAAGTTGATAATATGACATGTTGAATTGCAGAGGATAGCAATGGGATGATATTTGGTGTTAAGCAATGTTGAAGTCGAATAATATTCCGACGCCGAGTTGATAATATGACACGCCGAATTGCAGAGGATAGCAATGGGATATTTAGTGTTGATAGGCAATGTTGAAGCCGAATAATATTCCGACGCCGAGTTGATAATATGACACGCCGAATTGCAGAGGATAGCAATGGGATATTGTATTGATAGGCAATGTTGAAGCCGGATAATATACCGACGCCGAGTTGATAACATGTAGAATGATATGCCGAATTGCAATGGTAATGATTTGCAGTTGCTAATATGTCGAGAAAGTTGCTGAACAAGCCGAATAAGTTGTCTAAGCCAAGACGGTAATATGATATGCCGTGATAGTAGCGCTGAGCAGTGGTGATATTTCTGAGAATTATATCATGAGATTTAAGGTGGTAGCGACTTGGCACTACCGCGACACTGCCGAATTATTTTGCCGAGCAATGATGTAAACCCAACTATAGCCTGCAGAATAGAATACCTATATCATCCATGTCAAGTACTCAGTGAAGACGAAAATTTTCCAAATCCTAACTATTTAAGTTAACTAGAATAGGTGTAGAAACATGAGCAAAATCAATGAATCCAGATTAAATACAAGAACATGTATCTGCATAATTACCATTTTGCAGATCAACATGAGAAGAACCATTGATTTTTATTGACAGTGAGCAAGATACATTGAAATTATCAAGGAAAGAAATCTATCGAACCAACAGGTACCATTAGTTGAATTCTTCAGTGTTACACTCATACTGTGAACCAACTACATGACTGACTTTTCTTTCATACCAGTGCTACATAGTAGCCAATCAACTGTTAGCTGAGTGCTTATCTTTTACTGATAGCATATTTAATTCATGGCATGTAAATATTAAGAAAGATTCCTTGACTATCATGTTCTGATATATAGTATTTCCTATCATTGACCACAATGTAGAACCCTTGGGACACAACCGTATTAGCCCATGCTGTTTTTACTTCAAGAGTGGGTGTAAGAACTGCATGTTGTATCTTTGTCACAGATTCACTTACCTTGGGTGTTTGATGTAATTAAGGAACATGAGGCCTTGCACTAGAACAACAGCTCCATATATGGTTGGAAAGACTTAAAGCACATGCAGAGGAATGATGACAGACCAGAATATCATCAATGTCATTCTTGTTACATGATTCAGATTACATTGTCCTAATTCCTTTAACAATAGAATAATTGCACAGCATGAAATATGTGAATAATAAATAATGACGTTGCCGATTTGTAAAGTTGGGCAATATCGTGTAATTGGTTGCCGAGAAGGGAGGAAGAGCTACCGAATAGCCTTGTCGGATTGCTGATTTTAGCGGTAGGTTGTCGAGTAGTAGCTTGGCTTGGCCAAGATGGTTAATTGTGATGCCGAACTAAACCGCTGAACAATGAAGCCGAGGTTCTGGTGCTATATTAAGGCGCGGTGCCAAGCTTTGTGGGGTTGCTCTATGAATGAAGTGCCGAACAGTTTGTATATGAGGTCGATGATGGAGCTCTCAAACCTCCTTTATATAACACCAAAAATTATTTGGGCAATAAGAGCTGTATAGATTGCTCCATATTCTCATAAATTATGAAGTAAAAAATGTTAAATTACTTGTGATAATAACTCATGGCTTTATTTATGTCAATTTAGTCTAGAGAGAGAAAAAGTGAAGACCCACTTAGTGATGAATAGATCACGCATGAATTTGGTCGAGAAACCCTATTAGTGATGACGAAAAGAGCTGAAACCCATTTTTAGAGAGAGAAAGTGAAAATGCTCAAGTAAATTCAAGAGCACTGCATCTAAATGTATAAAAAAGCTGTAACAATTGATCAAGAATACTTTGTTTGGTTTTGCTAATGATATTCCAACAGCAACCCACTACAAAATTGATCAAGAATACCATAGATACAGAATCAAGTTGAAGCAGAATTAAAGAGGCCCAGCTGTGGGCCGTATTACTCGGGATTAATTTTGCTTTTGTAGAAAGTGCACTAACCTCGATGCAACCGATGTATTTTTACTTACAGCAATATGTTTGTTGTGTTCTTCGTTGTTCTCATTCAGTCATTCCCATAGACGGCGCCAATTGTGAGACCATGAAATATCCTCTCACATGGATGTTGTAGAGATCCAACGAAGAGAAGAGCTTCACCCCTGTAGATCTGCAATGAGGAACATAGTCGGTGCCACCCAACCGGGGTTTCCGGCCAGGAGTACTCCGATGATGAAGTTAGTCCTGGAACCAAGAAATAGTATATATCTATATTAGAAGGGGTGTGTGTGTTGTGTATGGAGAACAGACATACCTCTCACTTGGGATGCCCCCCCTCCTTTATATAGAGGGGGGGGGTGTGATATTTGTTTGGGCTGGACCCATTGTGGGCTTTGTTTGGGTTAGGCCGAATAAGCTTGTATCTACATTTTTCTGGCCCCCACAATATAGAAAACATGAATTCTATACAAGGAGATCCAGCCTTACACGTGGGTGCAGATGCATGCATCTGTGCAAACAGCTGGCACAGCTGGTATAAAAATATCTGCAAAACACACTGGTTGCCGACCGACCGACCACCACTGGTGGCCAACTTGGCACACTAATGGCCGACAACCAGGACACATGGCCGATAGCCTATGGTGGTGGCCGACAAGTCATTAGAAAGTTCAGGCTTGAAACACCAAGGTTTTGGTCCAAAACAAGGCATAGAATAGATAGGGTTTAAAGGCTCAAAGACAGGGCATTCTACCAAGGACTTCGAGCACTAAAAAGAGCACATGTAGTCACAATCATCGAGTGCACAAGCAATGACATCCAAGTCTTGAGGACGACGGTCAAAAATGGGGTGTTTACAGTTGCCCCTCTTTGACAGAGCTCGGAAGTCATGAAATGACGTTAGTGAATGTCAAATCCCAAAGACAACCCATTTTGACAAGGCCGTAAGACTTGGACAAACAAACAAGACAGAAAATAAATGGTTGCGCCCGTAGGCTACCTACGTATCCCTTTGCAAGGAATCAAACAGCGTAGTTCACAGGCAGGATGCAAAAGATACACAATGCAACAAAATAATGTAATGATATATAATATAACGAAATAATCAAACCACAAGCAGTGCTTACCACACGAATACCACAAAGGAATGAAGATGCAAAATCAAACTACGTTTACAACTCAAAAGAAGTGGGCACAGCCAAACGACGCCTAACACAGGCTAAGTGCCTACATCCTCAATACTGGCTTAAGCGTAGCATGGATGCTTACTGTAGCTTGGCTTTTTCACGTCCCCTTTCGAAAACTCAAAAGAAGCCCTACAGTTCGCACTCCTGCGGTTCTGAATCTAATCTCATAATTGCAATGTGAAATTGATAAACACCAAAGAGTCCAAATCTGACAAATCTTTTGAAAAATTGATTTTGAATAAAAAATGCCAAAATTGGACTGCTTTGCCAAATACAGAGTCACCACCTAAATATTTTTTGTTTTGGGAAATTTAGGAAACCCATGACTCGTGCCAAAGGCCACGTGTCCGTCATCACCAAAGTTTCCTCGGCTTGGGAACTCAGGTACGAGAGGGGAAGATCATAAATTGAGTACCCCCGCTCACCTGATCAAAGATCGGCCTCTACTAATCATGATATGATTTTTCTCAACATTTTATGCTCTTGTTCTAGTTATTTAGGCAAGAGTTTACTATGTGATGTGCGTACACAAGGTATAGACTAGTTTACCCGAATTGGAACAATTCAATTTCAATGTTTGTTTTTCGAAATGAGTTTCGTTTTGCCACTTAACAAAGTGGACTTAAAGTTTGCAAATTGCCACCTGACAAAGTGGGCTTAAACGTACATTTGTTGAATCATTCCAATTCAAGCAACAAGCCTTCATCCACATGCATTCATGCAATTCATCAAGTAAGCATTTAACCTCATTGCAAGCATGCTAGTCATGGCAATCACTCACACTCATGCAAGTATGCTAAAGCACTAAAAACTCACTTAGTATTCCAAGCTAAATTAAAAAAAAGAGTTAGAAAAATATGTATGATTCCTAACTATACAAGATGACTAATGCAACACATACAAAGAATGCAGCTAATAGGCTCGGCTACTAATATGGCATATGAATCGATTTAAATAGCATGCGGTTAAACACGTATTCAAAGAATTATTTAAACAACAATGTAGTTTGAATGATGCGCCGAGCCTCGGTGCATGCAATATAAGATGAATGGATGCAAGCATGTGATATGCTAATCGAAACGTGATGTCCCTAAATTAACCATCGTAAGCTAGTAAATAAAAGAGAGAAAGATGTGGGGTTGGAAGACATACACATTATTACATTACGCTCTCACGAAGGAGAGTCTGTGTGAATAAATTAACTAGCTAACTAAGCTAAGCTAATTA
This sequence comes from Camellia japonica, assembly GCA_030407325.1. Classification (NCBI taxonomy): domain Eukaryota; kingdom Viridiplantae; phylum Streptophyta; class Magnoliopsida; order Ericales; family Theaceae; genus Camellia; species Camellia japonica. The sequence continues at coordinate 75,368,018 of JAPPVO010000002.1, forward strand.
AGCTAATTATTACAAAACCAAATAAATAACTAAACTAGTTACCTAATTATTACAAAACTTGATTTAACTAGCTAATAAGCTAACTAATTAAATAATTACAACACAAGTGAAAGTAAACTATGTAATTAAACTAAGCAATTAACTACTCTTCCTCTAGAAATGAGAGATGTGCATGTGCATGTTCGATTTTCACCCAAAAAGACCACCACTTGGCTTATGAAAGCCTCTGTTTGCACAATTGAACACTTCCTGAACAATTTTGCTCCACCTTACCAACATTCTGCTGAGATTTGCATCAGTGGCCAGCCAACCATTAGTAAAGATTGTCGGCCACCTGTCGGCCATGGATGATGGTCTGCCGGCAATGGAAAGTGGCCTGCCGGTCACTGATGCACAGGTTCATCTTGCTCCAACAGAGGACAAACAGAGCATATATAGGGTATTTTCAAGGGTTGTCTGCACAACTCACCCCTCGTTTTCATGAGCAAATCCAAGGAGTGGTGAATCTTAAGCTACAAACCACGAATTCAAGCAATTTCATTGCATGATGGCTTGTGACTAAAAATACGCAAGCTCAATAAATGCAAAATAAGACACAAGCCTCCTCTCTTTCATGAATGATCAAGGGAAGGAGTAGACCTTGGAGACTTGGATCATTTTATCGTTAGCAAGTATGAAATGGTCCAAGTTCCATGTGTTCAATTAACGTCTGATTGAACACAACCAAACATTATCTTGCTCACTTTTAGTCCCGATTTTAGTTACTCATTTTAGATTACCAACCATCCTTTAATCCAATTAAGTCCATTGGTGGGTAAGTCCTCTAAAAGAGAAGGAAGTTTCAAACAAGGGGTAGTTTAAGGCAAGAGAGAAGTGTCATGCCGTTGATTATGAACCCTCAAAAGAGGATTAAACCATTAAGCAAGGACTCAATCTCAAGCTTAAACAATTCCAAGGTTGAAACAACCCTCAAAGAAAACAAAAAGTCAAGAATGGAGGTAGGTTATAGAGATGATTAGTGCTAAAATTAAGCATGAAAAGCACAAAAAACATGCAATCAACTCAAACAAGATGGTGTCTAAAGCCTAGAACACCAACCTCATGAGGACTATTACACTACAACTATGCAAAACAATGCTCATATGCAACAAACAGCCAAAAACAGAGGCAAAACAGTCTAAGTCAGAGCTTAAAACATGCTGTAATTAAGCTACAAATGGCTAGAAAAATAAGCTAACACATAGAGCTAACTAGGCTAACAAACAAGACACAAGGAGGGGAGGCTAACCCCTTCAAATTTGGACTTCAAAACTTGATTTTCACCACTAAAAATACTCTAAAATTCAATGTTCAAAAGCCCAAAAAAAGATAGTTTGAAAGTGGGAAACAAATGTGGAAAGGCCTTACAAGTAAGGTACAAAGAACGATGAATCACTCCCTACATTTAAATGGCCTAAAACCACAAATTTCAGCCCACAAAGATAGAGTTTTTATAGCCCCAAAACAACCCAAAAGCAGTGGGAAAAAGATAGAAAAACAAATATGCAAAGCAAGTTAATAAGGCAAGTATTATACCTCTTGAAGAGAATAGTAATTCCAAGCAACAATTCAAGCCAAAACCAACTTCAGGAGCTCCAAGAAGGCCTCAAGGAATATCAGCTCAAAGGTGATCAACTTTGGTTAAGGAGGTGTAGGCAAAAGTATAGGAATTGTAGGCAAAAGTGTAGAGAGAGAGGAAAATTTTTGAGTTCAAAATTTTCTAACCTTGCTACAAGAGAGAGGGGGTCTCTATATATAGAAAACATGAAATTCCCTCAAGGAGATCCAGCCCTCCACGTGTGGACAGATGTATGCATCTGTGCAAACAGTTGCCATAAAATATCTGCAAAATACACTGGTGGCCGGCAAGCCACATCAGTGGCCGACAAACCAAATGTGATGGCCGGTAGGCCACTAGAGGTTACAGGTTGGAAAGACCAAGGCATGGTCCAAAAATGAGACAAAAAGTGTGCAGGGTTTGAAAGGCTCAAAGTTGTGGCATTTCGCCGTGGACTTTGAACACTTAGCGAGCAAACATAATCATCATCGGGTGTACCTGTAAGGACGTCCAAGTCATGAGGGCCGTAAAAAATGAGGTGTCTACAATTGCCCCTCTTTGACAGACCTCGGTGTCATGAAATGATGTGAGTGAAGGTCAAAGCCCGAAGACGATCCCTTTTGATAAGGCCGCAAGACTTGGACAAACAATCAAGATAGAAAACAAAATGGTTGCACCTGCACGCTGCCTATGTAACCCTTTGCAAGGAATCAAACTAGCATAATTATGGGGCAAAATGCAAATGCTATGATAAATGCAAGAACATAACTTATGATCATGTAATGTGGCTGTAGAATGAAACATTTGAATGCAAATACAATGTAAAGAAAATACCACATTTAAACAAACAGAAACAAGGTAGAGATATTCCAATCATGAAAAGAAGTAAGTAAATAAACACGCAACGCGTGAGAAACACAAGCCAAACCACATTTCACGTAGAAAGCATGTAAGAAAATTATGAAAGCTTAACTATGCGTCGCGTAGGAAAGGCGAAGGGTGACGTAACCATCGGGCACACCCGAGGTCTCAAACGAGATCCTAACCCGTTGCACGCGTGAGAAGAAAAGGGTGGTATGAACACCGGGTGCACCAGAATGTTTTTAATCGATTTGCAATCCTAACGCATCACACGCAAAATGAGGATGGGTGGTGTGAACACCGGGCGCACCTGAATGATTTTAACCGATTGCAATCCAAACGTGTCACATGCGAAAGGACGAAGGGTGGTGTGAACATCAGGTGCACCAGTATGTTTTTAACCGATTTGCAATCCTAACACGTCACACATGAGAGGAGGAAGGGTAGTGTAAACACCGGGCGCACCCGAATGATTTCAAACGATTTGAAATCTTAACGCGCCACATGTGAGAGGAGAAAGGGTGGTGTGAACACCGGGTGCACTCGAATGTTTTTAACCGATTTGCAATCCTAACGCGTCACACGCGAGAGGAGGAAGAGTGGTGTGAACACCGGGCACACCCGAATGTTTTTAACCAATTTGCAATCCTAACGTGTCCCACGCGAGAGGAGGAAGGGTGGTGTGAAAACCCGCACCCGAATGTTTTTAACCGACTTGCAATCCTAATGTGTCACACGTGAAAGGAGGAGGGTGGTGTGAACACCAGATGCACCAAAATGTTTTTAACCGATTTGCAATCCAAAGGCATCACATGTGAGAGAAGGAAGGGTGGTGTGAACATCGGGCGCACCCGAATGTTTTTAACCGATTTGCAATCCTATTGTGTCACACGCGAGAGGAGGAAGGGTGGTGTGAACACCGGGCGCACCCAAATGTTTTTAACTGATTTGAAATTCTAATGCGTCACACGCGAGAGGAGGAAGGGTGGTGTGAACACCGGGCGCACCCGAATGTTTTTAACCAATTTGCAATCTTAACGCGTCACACGTGAGAGGAGGAAGGGTGATGTGAACACTGAGCGCACGCAAATGTTTTTAATTGATTTGAAATCCTAACGCGTAACATGCGAGAGGAGGAAGGGTGGTGTGAACACCGGGCACACCCGAATGTTTTTAACCAATTTGCAATCCTAACGCGTCACACGCGAGAGGAGGAAGGGTTGTGTAAACACCGGGCGCATCCGAATGTTTTTAACCGATTTGAAATCCAAACGCGTCACATGCGAGAGGAAGAAGGGTGGTGTGAACCCCCGGGTGCACCCGAATGTTTTTAACCAATTTGAAATCCAAACGCGTCACACGCGAGAGGAGGAAGGGTGGTGTGAACACTGGGTGCACCCGAATTTTTTTAACTGATTTGCAATCCTAATGCGTCACACGTGAGAAGAGGAAGGGTGGTGTGAACACCGGGCGCAGCCGAATGTTTTTAATCGATTTTAAATCCTAACGCGTCACACGCGAAAGGAGGAAGGGTGGTGTGAACACCGGGCGCACCCGAATGTTTTTAATCGATTTGCAATCCAAGCGCGTCACACGCGAGTGGAGGAAGGGTCGTGTGAACATTGGGCACACCCGAATATTTTTAACCGATTTGAAATCCTAACGCGTCACACGTGAGAGGAGGAAGGGTGGTGTGAACACTGGGCGCACCTGAATGTTTTTAACCGATTGTAAGAAAGGATGTGATCCGAATATGGCATGAATGATTTTAACAGGAACTCCTCTGAATGAACCGTGCATAGAATATCGTTTTCCTGTATAAGAAAGAAACTTAACAAGTGCGATACAATAAGAATGCATGTTCTATGCAAAATGAACAACCGATATACAATGTTAATGGCATGTTCTATGTGAGAAACAAAAGCAGAAGCATATTCTATGCGTGATTCAAGAGCGAAAGCATATTCTATGAATGATGCATAACGGATGCAAGACGCACATGCAATATGCATGAAATGCATATCTTATGCAATGACAGATGTGAAATTCATATTCTATGCAAGGAACAAAAGCATAATTTGACAGAAACAAATTCAACGACAACTTCCGATTTACCTCTCGGAAGAGTTACAATATGGTTAAATGATACACCTCGTTCATGTTGAAAAGCGACGAACATCGTTTATCGAAAACACAGTTTTGGGCTTCCGTAGAGACAATCTGAACCAAACAGTGAACTATCCCTACACTTCTTGGAAACCAACGACATAAAATAGCATCAGGACCCCAAGGAAGGCCACTGGTCACTGGCTGGCCACAAGAGAAGGCCATCGGCCAATTGCCGGCCATTGGTGAGCCTCACCGGCCATCGATGGCAGTGCGGGGGCAAATTTGACCTTTTGGCTAGGGTCTTTCTATATACACCTTTACACTTCATTTCCTCACTTCCTCATGCCCGAAAGTACTCCTCCTTTCTCTCGAGGCACTTATTCTCTCTAGATCCGCGCTTTCCACGAGCTTTTCAATGCCCCACACGAAGTTGATTCACTATAGCCTCTTTGTTTCCTTCACTTGGAACCGATTGAAATTTTATTTCAGTGCTTTTTCTTGGAGTTTCACCACTTGAGGCTTGTTCCCCTCGAGTTTCTCTCGAGTTCTGTGCACTTTTCCCGGTTTTGACTTTTTCTTCCATTTTCTCTCTCCTAGGGTTGACTTTTTCCAAGTTTACCCTCTTTTCTACATTTTTCTTCACTTTTTCACCTATTTCGTACACATTTTCAAATGGCGGATGAGATTCCTTATGACGGAGCTCCTCCTGAGGTTCCACCTGTATCTCCACCCATTCCCGAGGTAGTAGAGCCAGCTGCTGACCTTGAGGCTGAGTTTGAGCCTGAGACCGAGCTAGAGTTGCTACCATTGAGGGTACGGCCTTTTGATCTAGAGAGATACCATCCCCAGACACACATCTTGCCTGTCGGAGGCATCAGACGCTTCACTGAGTTTGCTCGCGGCGCACCGGAGGACCTCTTGCTGAGGGAGTCGGCTTCTCACCTGTCAGGCATTGCTGTTGAGGTATGAACTCTGTTTTCATGCATTTCTGCCTTTCTTTACTTGCATTTATTGCATTGCCTTTTATTCGACTATATCATCATTGCTTTATATAATTCATCTGTCCTTTATCTGTTGCATCTATTCTCTACCACAGGGCGAGTCTCGCGCCTTTAGAGGCTACAGTGCTACGATCGCATGGGCCTGGTACGACGAGCTCCCTGTTGGAGTTCGCGACATCATGACGAGACTGGCTTTGGCCTTTTCTGCTCTGGCCTGACTCGGGTCGTTGCGAGCCGTTCTCTCCTAGGAGCGCTCATGGATAGGTGGTGGGACACCACCAACTCCTTCTACTTTTCCACCACAGGGGAGATGACGATGACTCTCTACGACTTCGCCATGATCACCGGCTTAAACGTAGAGGGCGATCCAATCCCTCTTGATATAGACATGGAGAAGTGAGAGGCGGCCTGGTTGGAGCTGCTGGGAGCACATCCACCTATATATTAGACATGCATGGTCGGATACACCTAGTTTGCCCAGCGATTCAGAGGGACCGAGCCTAAGACGATAGAAGAGACAGAGCAGTATGCCATGGGCTTTCTGATGTTCGTCATTGGTACCGCCTTGTTTTCGAATAGGTGGAACACTGTAGGCCTGCATTTGTTGAGCGCCCTGGTGACCCTTCCTCAAGTTTGCTTCTACAATTGGGGCAGAGCCGGCCTCGCCACCTTATATGGCTACATGAGCTCGACCTCCTGTCTGGAGGGGACTTGATCAGAGGCTACTGGTGAGCCTGGAAGGTATGCATCTCAGCTTCCTTTTTGCACTTTACATTTTCTGCTTTGTACTTTCTGCTACATCTGTTCAACACATGTGCTTTCTGCTTCACACTTTCTGCATATGTTCATGCTGTATGCTTTCTGCTTTGCATCTTCTGTATCTGCTCATACATTGATCACATATCACTACATTTTCTCCACAGCTGTGGGTGTATGCATGCTTTCCAACTCGCACCCCAGAGCCTGTAAAGGAGCTTCCATCAGCAGTCCCCTACTCGCGGAGATATGATAGCCAGTTCCATCATAGGACCCGTAAGCCCTTCACATTCTCTAGGCATTACTTCGACACGGTAGCTTCCCATGAAGTAACCCAAAACACAGTGATTTTTGCTTTAAAACTATTCTGATTCACATATTTAGCAACTGACAGTAACTAATAATCTGCACAACTTCTATTTGTAGATCATGTGGCAATCATGGGCCATGATGCCAGTGGGGATTCGGGACCAGTATGCCAGAGCTTGGGCACCTCCCGCTACCGCATTTGTGGCTCGGGTTTTTCGCGCCCCCCTCTCAGAAGGTTTGAAAGAAAGGCCTCACAGTTCGGACTCCTGCGGTTCTGAATCTAATCTCACAAGTGCAATGCGAAACTGATAAACACCAAAGAGTCCAAATCTGACAAATCATTTTGGAAAATCGATTTTAAATCAAATAATGCCAAAATTAGACTGCTTTGCCAGATACAGAGTTGCCACCTAAATATTTTTTGTTTTAGGAAAATTTAGGAAACCCTGACTCGTGCCAAAGGCCACATGTCCGTTATCATGAAAGTTGCCTCGGCTCGGGAACTTAGGTATGAGAGGGGAAGGTCATGAGTTGAGCACCCCCGCTCGCCCGATCAAAGATCGGCCTCTACTAATCATGATATAATTTTTTATAAACATTATGTGTTCTTATTCTGATTTATTAAACTAGCTTTACTATGTGATGCGCACAAGCAAGTATAGACTAGTTTGCTCAATTTGGAACAATTCAACTCATTTTGTTTGCGAAAATGGTTTGAAGTTGCCACCTCAACTGGGCTTAAAGTTTGCGGATTTCCAAACATAGTGGGCTTAAAACATGATTAGCCACTCAACAAAGTGGGCTTAAAATGTATATTTGTTGAATCATTCCAATTCAAACAACGAGCCTTCATCTACAGGCATTCAAGCAGTTTAGCATGTAAGCGCATAGCCTCATGGTGAGTATGCTAATCATGGCAACATTCACATTCATGAAAGTATGCTAAAGCATAAAAACTCACATAGTACTCCAAGCCAGGAAAATGTAAGAGTTACAAAAATATGCATGATTCCTAACTATACAAGATGCCTAATGCAACACATGCGAAGAATGCAATTAATAGGCTCGGCTACTAATATGGCATATGATTTGATTTGAACAACATGCGGTTAAACACGTATTCAAATAAGTATCGAAATGGCAATGCAGTTTGAATGATGCGCCGAGCCTCGGTGTATGCAATACAAATGAATGGATGCAAGCATAATGTGATAACCCTATTCCGTATTATGCTAATTGATCCTTATTATGAATGTGATTATGTGTCTGATATGATTTTGTGTGCCATTTATGTGAATATATGTGATTTTGAATTTCTATCTGTTCACCGTAGGAAAATCTGTTTGACTTTCTGCTTTGGAAATTAAATTGAAGGCCTTATCGGCCACAGAAACCGAAATTGACTACGCTATTGTGATTAGCGTAATTTTTAGAGTCTACGGTGAAATTTAATTGAAAATTGATTCGGATCAAAATAATTAAATTTAGAACGATTAATTAAGTGCCATTAATTAACTATAATCAAATTTGACTTAGTGGGACTATAAAAGGACCTTTATACACTTAATTCCTCTCTTTTATTTCATTTTGGTTGATTTTGGCTCTCTAGAAAGTGAGAAGACCGAATTAGAGAGAGAGGGTGCAGGAGATTGAAGGTTTGATCAAGAAGCTTGAGAATCTTGAAGCTACACTCAAGAGTTAACCATAATTTGAAGGATTTGAGCCTCTAGGTAAGTAGATTCATGGGTTTGAGCTTGTGATTTTGTGAATTCAAGATTAAGTGGTGATCAAGAACATGAATTGAATTGATTATGATGAAAATGAGTTGGTTTTGTTGAATTGGAAGTCAATATAGACATGCATGTGGGAAATTGCTATGAATTTGCACGTTTGAGCATAAAATGTATAATCCATGTGAGATTTTAGCTAAAGCTCATATTTTTGGCCATCTCTTCATCATCTAAGTTGAGAATAGAAGTTGTGTTCCAAATGCATGTAGAATTCATAAGAGTATGAGTTTTGAATGCATGAAATTGTTATGTTGGAAATGAGTTCGGTGTAAATTGGGACATGCATGTGATTAATTCATGAAATTGAGCTTCATAATGTAATGAATTTGGTGTTGGATCATGTTAGTACATGTATATGTGAAGTTTGAGCCATAATATGCAAGATATGTTGATTTGAATGCAAGTTTGAAGCTCAAGCAGAATTATGGATTTTCCAGAATTTGGGATGTCAGCTCAAGCGGGGAAGGCGCCGCTCGAGTGGGAAATACGAGCTCCCAGAACTTTTTGCAGACAAGATGTCCGCTCGAGCAGGGAGCTATGTACAATGACCTTCAGCTCGAGCGTCCGAGTTCACGCTCGAGCGTAAAAATGGGGCAACCTGTACTTTTACAGACCTAATGGGTCCGCTCGAGCGGGAAAGTCCACGCTCGAGCGGGGACCCCTGTTTCTGAATTTTGTAAATGTGTTATGTGTTTCATTTTTCTGTTCTCTTTCACTTCTAAGTACTCTTAGGCATGCATTAAGCATTGTAAATGAGTTAAAAGGATAAGAATGAAGCCTAAAGAGGAATATGTGAATTAAGAACGGATTGAATTGTTTGTGACCCATTGTGTTTATGGAATGTGTAGGGTCGAGCTCCGGGGCAAATCATCCAGCCGATCACTGTGAGTAATATCTTAATAAAGACATTTGAAGTATGTTATTTGTCTAATTACTTACTTCTATGTAAGTCTTATAAGTTCGTTAATTCGAATGAAAGTATGAATGGGCCAGCGGTCAGTTTGACATGAATGAAAGTATGAATGGGCCAAAGGCCAGTTTGACATGAATGAAAGAATGGTTGGGCCAAAGGCCAGTCTGACATGAATGAAAGAATGGTTGGGCCAAAGGCCAGTCTGACATGAATGAAAGAATGGATGGGCCAAAGGCCAGTTTGACATGAATGAAAGAATGAATGGGCCGAAGGCCCTTTGACATGAATGGATTGAGCCCGAGGCCGTTCGATGTGTTTGGAACCGCAGTTACTTGACCTATGTATATATATATATATATATGTATTAGATAGAAATTTGAATTGGGCCCAAGGCCGTTTGGTGCATATTGTTCTAAGTACCGTTCGTGTAACTTCTTTATTTGATATTATTCACTGGGCTTTCGCTCACGCTCATTCATGTGTCTGTAGGTGAGCCAAGGGAGGTCCAAACCCAGCCTCAGTGAAGTTTATGAGAAACAACCAAGGTTTTGAAGAGTCAACCATACGTCTCACGCACGAGATTTGTTTTCGCCTTTTGCTAGTTTGCTATATTTTGTCATGTTCGCGAGAACTTTAGTTTACAGTTGTATATAGTTTTGATTGGCTGACTTAGACTTGAATGATCCTGTATGTACAACACTTTATGTTATTACATATCTTGATGTGAGTTATTAACATGTGTATGTATGGATTGTTATGACGTGCCATGTAAGCACAGCTCTATGGACAAAAGTTTGAAATTGCTTCTGTTTGGCCTCTTTACTCTAATAAGTTATGTCTTGTTTGGTTTGAGGCCGTAGGTAATCCCTTGATTACTGGCTGGTTATGTCCTTAACTTATAGGGGCGAGTTTGGGTCATGACAGAGTGGTATCAGAGCACGAGTTAATAACTCACACACTTGTCCAAATTAGCAATAAGCGCCTAGATAAGATCTAGGCTGCATTCATGCGATAAGTATGAATTTGAAAGCATCAAGAATACGCTTAAATGTTTTAATATGAACAATTATGTGCTATAAGTTTGTGATTTGCTTGCATTGCAAATTATTTGAATATGAATGCTCTTTAGTACATGCATACCTGTGAATCTTTGTATAAAGTATAATGCAAGTCTAATCAGATGGTGAGAACAAGAGGTGATGAGATAGAGGAGTCCTCTACTGCCAGAATGGATAGGATGGAAAGATTGATTCAGGACATGGCAGAAACATTGAGGCAACAACAAGAGTGGCAACAATTGTGGCAGCAACCACATCCTCCACCTCCGCCTTCACCTCCACCTCCACCTCCTGCACCACCCGTGCCAGATAATCAAAATGATGATCGAATAATAGCCCTCACCAAAGCGTTTAAGAAAATGAAGCCACCACAGTTCCACGGGGGATTAGATCCGTTGAAAGCCGAAGCGTGGGTCCTCGGCATCGAAAAGCTATTTGAAGTGTTCCCTTGTTCGGAAACACAGAAAGTACTTCTAGCCACCTTTATGCTAGAAGATGAGGCAAGAAGATGGTGGATGTTAATGCGTAAGAATCACAAAGATGTTGACTGGACCAAATTTCTGGAAAATTTCTATGATAAGTACTTCTCGCAATGTGTCCGGGATAGGAAAGTATCAGAGTTCATGGAACTAAAGCAAGACAGTATGACGGTGGCTGAGTATGAAGCCAAATTCACCGAATTGGCCAGATTTGCACCACATGTGATTGATACTGATTATAAGAAGGCGAGGCATTTTGAAGGTGGGCTTCGAAGCGACATTTTAGAAAGGGTGAATGTCTTGAAGCTGGAAACCTATATTAGGGTGCTAGACCAGGCCATAATATCAAAAGCTAACATAGCTAGACAGGCTAAGTCAACAACTGACTGGAAAGGCAACAAAAGGCAAGGCTTCTTTTTGAAGAAGAAATTTTTGAAAAAGTGAAACACAGGCTCCTTAAGTACTTCGAATTCTTCCCGAGATACATCTCCTATGTGCAATATTTGTAGTAAAAGGCATCGTGGGGTTTGTTACCGTGTGTCGGGAGCCTGTTTTAAATGTGGTAAACAAGGGCATATGGCCCGAGATTGTAATCAGAACAGTGGGAAGATAGCTGCTAGTTCCACTGCATCGATCCCGAAGCCGGGAAATACTATGAGATCTGCTACCACCGGAGATACCATGAGACAAAAGAGAGTTTTTGCGCTTGTTCCGGGCGATACACGGAATGCCAACGCAGTTGTCTCAGGTACTATTTCTATATGTAATCAGGATGCTTTTGTGTTAATTGACTCCGGATCAACACACTATTTCGTAACATGTGCATTTGCATCTAGATTGAGTAGACCTCTAGAATTATTGCCATATCTGCTATGTATATCTACTCCATCCAGGGAATCTGTATTGTGTGAATCTGTATATCGTTTTTGTGACATGCGAATCGAGAATGCTATATTGTATGTGGATTTGTTGCTCTTGAACTTTAGGCACTTTGGTATAATTCTGGGCATGGATTGGTTAACTAAATATTGTGCCACCATTGATTGTGTGACAAAACGGGTTGTGTTTAGACCACCAGAACAGGAAGAGATTGTGTTTATGGGTGGGTAACGGGGTAGTACCTCCACCTTATTTAATATCTGCAATGAAGGCATGTAAACTGATCAGGAAATGGTGCCAGGTTATTTATGTTATGTGTTGTTGAACAATCTGTGAATGTTGAATTGAACAGTATTCCTATTGTTAGAGAATTTTCAGATGTGTTTCCAAATGAATTACCAGGGGAATTGGTGGATAGGGAGATAGAGTTTATAATTGAGACTATGCCAGGCACCCAGCCTATTTCTAAACTCCCTACAGAATGGCTACTGCCGAAATGAAAGAACTGAAAGAACAGTTACAGGACATACTCGATAAAGGGTTTATCCGACCTAGTACTTCACCATGGAGTGCACCGGTGTTATTTGTGAAAAAGAAAGATGGAACTTTGCTTTTGTGCATCGACTATCGAGAACTGAACAAGGTAACGATAAAGAATAAATATCTCCTACCTGTATTGATGACCTATTTGATCAGTTACAGGGATCATAAGTGTTTTCCAAAATCGATTTGAGATCTGGGTATCATCAGCTGAAAGTAAAGGCAGAAGATGTTGAGAAAACCGCATTTAGAACGAGGTATGGTCATTTTGAATTTCTTGTTATGCCATTTGGGGTGACTAATGCTCCGGCAGTGTTTATGGACTTAATGAACCGAATTTTAAAACCTACCTTGACGAAGTTGTTGTGGTTTTATTGATGACATTTTGATATACTCTAAGGATAGATTTGAACATGAACATCATTTGAGAACTGTCCTGCAAATACTTAGGGAAATGAAATTATTTGCTAAACTAAAGAAATGTGAGTTTTGGTTGGATGAAGTTATTTTCTTAAGGCATGTTATCAACAAAGAGAGGATTTCAGTGGACCCACAGAAAATAGAGGCAATTGTGAATTGGCCTACACCGACAAATGTAACAGAGGTCCGCAGTTGCATGGGCTTAGCCGGGTATTACAGGAGGTTTATGAAAAACTTTTCAAGGATAGCTGTACCTCTTACCCAGTTGACATGCAAGGGGCAATCATTTGAATGGAATGACGAAAGAGAATCTGCCTTTCATGAACTGAAAGTGAGACTGACCATTGCACCAGTATTGACATTGCCCACAAGTACGAAAAAATTTGTAATTTTCAGTGATGCGTCTTATAAGGGTTTGGGTTGTGTATTAATGCAGAATAGAAAGGTTATTGCTTACGCCTCCCGACAGTTGAGACCACACGAGAAGAACTACCCAACACATGACTTAGAATTGGCCGCAGTTGTTTTTCTTTGAAAATCTGGCGGCATTATTTGTATGGGGCAAAGTGTGAAGTCTGAAGTCTACACGGATCACAAAGTCTGAAATACTTCTTTACGCAGAAGGACTTGAACATGCGACAGAGGAGATGGCTTGAACTGATAAAAGACTATGATCTTGAGATTCAGTATCACCCTGGGAAAGCTAATACAGTTGCTGATGCCTTGAGCAGAAAATCAACGGGGAGCTTGGCTTGTTTGCTTAGTGAACAGAAGGAAATCTTGCAAGATTTTGAGAAGTCTGAAATTGAAATGGTATTGTGTGAACATGGTGGATTGATAGCCGCTATTTCAACCAAACCGGCAATCATTGAGGAAATTAAACAGAAACAAAAAGAGGATGAATTCCTTAAGAAAGTGATTGATGAATTTGAGACAAGCCCGAAAGCAGAGTTCAGCATTGAAGGCGAAGTGTTGAGATTTTGAAACCGAATGTGTATTCCAGATATTCTGGAACTAAAGAAAAGGGTTTTAGATGAAGCCCACAAATCAGTGTTTGCTATGCATCCGGGTAACAATAAAATGTATCGGGATCTGAAACAAAGCTATTGGTGGCCTAAAATGAAGAAAGAGATTGCAGAATATGTGTCCAAATGTCTTCAATGTCAGCAAGTTAAAGCTGAACATCAGAAACCGGGCGGTCTATTTCAACCTCTCCCCATTCCTGAATGGAAGTGGGAGCATGTGACCATGGATTTTGTTGTTGGTCTACCTCGGACTCCTCGAGGTATGGATTCTATTTGGGTTGTAGTTGATAGATTGACTAAATCTACACATTTTCTACCTGTTAAAACTACATTTAATGCTTATAGACTAGCTACAATATATGTTGATGAGATTGTCTGTTTACACGGAGTTCCGGTATCTATTGTGTCAAATAGAGATCCAAAATTTGTATCTAGATTGTGGAAGAGTTTGCAGGAAGCTATGGGGACAGAACTGAGATTTAGTACTGCATTTCATCCACAGACAGATGGGCTATCAGAACGGACCATACAGACATTAGAAGATATGCTGGGAATGTGTGCCTCAGATTTTCAGGGGAGTTGGGAAGACTATTTGCCACTAACAGAGTTTGCATACAATAACAGCTTCCACTCCAGCATCGGCATGGCACCATACGAGGCTTTGTATGGTAGAAGGTGTAGATCACCAATTTGTTGGACAGAAGTCGGGGATGGAGCTTTACTTGGGCCTGAAATTGTGCAAGACACTTCTGAGAAGATCAAAGCTATTCAGCAAAGGCTCAAAATAGCTCAGGACCGACAAAAGAATTATGCAGACGTTCGAAGAAGGCCTTTTGAGTATGAGGTGGGTGACCATGTATTTAGCCGTGTGACCGCAATGAAAGGCCAAGTCAAGTTTGGGAAGACGGGCAAGTTGTCACCCCATTACATTGGGCCGTTTCAAATTCTGGAAAGACTTGGTCCAGTTGCTTATCGAGTCGTCCTGCCACCAGGATTCGAACAAATCCATAATGTGTTTCATGTGTCAATGTTGAGGGGTTATCTTCGAGACCCGTTTCATGTGATTGACTATCATTGGGTAGCTCTTGATGAAAATATGGAGTACGCCGAATGGCCGGAATGAATCATTGATGGGCAGGTGAAACAATTGAGAAGCAAGTCCATCCCAATGGTAAAAGTCGAATGGAAAGAACACTATGGGACGGATGCCACATCGGAAAAAGAGGATGAAATGCGACTACGCTATCCACATTTGTTTCCCGACGAAGGTAAATTAAGTTTGGAGGACCAAACTTCCTAAAGGGGGGAAGACTGTGATAACCTTGTTCCGTATTATGCTAATTGATCCATATTATGAATGTGATTATGTGTCTGATATGATTTTGTGTGCCATTTATGTGAATATATGTGGTTTTGAATTTCTATCTGTTCACCATAGGAAAATTTGTTTGACTTTCTGCTTTGGAAATTAAATTGAAGGCCTTATCGGCCACAAAAATCGAAATTGACTACGCCATTGTGATTAGCGTAATTTTTAGAGTCTACGGTGAAATTTAATTGAAAATTGATTCGGATCAAAATAATTAAATTGAGAACGATTAATTAAGTGCCATTAATTAACTATAATCAAATTTGACTTAGTGGGACTATAAAAGGACATTTATACACTTAATTCCTCTCTTTTATTTCATTTTGGTTGATTTTGGCTCTCTAGAAAGTGAGAAGACCGAATTAGAGAGAGAGGGTGCAGGAGATTGAAGGTTTGATCAAGAAGCTTGAGAATCTTGAAGCTACACTCAAGAGTTAACCATAATTTGAAGGATTTGAGCCTCTAGGTAAGTAGATTCATGGGTTTGAGCTTGTGATTTTGTGAATTCAAGATTAAGTGGTGATCAAGAACATGAATTGAATTGATTATGATGAAAATGAGTTGGTTTTGTTGAAATTGGAAGTCAATATACACATGCATGTGGGAAATTGCTATGAATTTGCATGTTTGAGCATAAAATGTATAATCCATGTGAGATTTTAGCTAAAGCTCATATTTTTGGCCATCTCTTCATCATCTAAGTTGAGAATAGAAGTTGTGTTCCACATGCATGTACAATTCATAAGAAAATGAGTTTTGAATGCATGAAATTGTTATGTTGGAAATGAGTTTGGTGTAAATTGGGACATGCATGTGATTAATTCATGAAATTGAGCTTCATAATGTAATGAATTTGGTGTTGGATCATGTTAGTACATGTATATGTGAAGTTTGACCCATAATATGCAAGATATGCTGATTTGAATGCAAGTTTGAAGCTCAAGCAGAATTCTGGATTTTCCAGAATTTGGGATGTCCGCTCGAGCGGGGAAGGCACCGCTCGAGTGGGAAATACGAGCTCCCAGAACTTTTTGTAGACATGATGTCCGCTCAAGCAGGGAGCTATGTACAATGACCTTCAGCTCTAGCGTCCGAGTTCACGCTCGAGCGTAAAAATGGGGCAACCAGTACTTTTGCAGACCTAATGGGTCCGCTCGAGCGGGAAAGTCCATGCTCGAGCGGGGACCCATGTTTCTGAATTTTGTAAATGTGTTCTGTGTTTCATTTTTCCGTTCTCTTTCACTTCTAAGTACTCTTAGGCATGCATTAAGCATTGTAAATGAGTTAAAAGGATAAGAATGAAGCCTAAAGAGGAATATGTAAATTAAGAACGGATTGAATTGTTTGTGACCCATTGTGTTTATGGAATGTGTAGGGTCGAGCTCCGGGGCAAATCATCCAGCCAATCACTGTGAGTAATATCTTAATAAAGATATCTGAAGTATGTTATTTGTCCAATTACTTACTTCTATGTGAGTCTTATAAGTTCGTTAATTCGAATGAAAGTATGAATGGGCCAAAGGCCAGTTTGACATGAATGAAAGTATGAATGGGCCAAAGGCCAGTTTAACATGAATGAAAGAATGGTTGGGCCAAAGGACAGTCTGACATGAATGAAAGAATGGTTGGGCCAAAGGCCAGTCTGACATGAATGAAAGAATGGATGGGCCAAAGGCCAGTTTGACATGAATGAAAGAATGAATGGGCCGAAGGCCGTTTGACATGAATGGATTGGGCCCGAGGCCGTTCGATGTGTTTGGAACCGTAGTTACTTGACCTATGTATATATATATGTATTAGATAGAAATTTGAATTGGGCCCAAGGCCGTTTGGTGCATATTGTTCTAAGTACCGTTCGTGTAACTTCTTTATTTGATATTATTCACTGGGCTTTCGCTTACGCTCATTCATGTGTTTGTAGGTGAGCCAAGGGAGGTCCGAACCCAGCCTCAGTGAAGTTTGTGAGAAACAGCCAAGGTTTTGAAGAGTCAGTCATACGTCTCACGCACGAGACTTGTTTTCGCCTTTTGCTAGTTTGCTATATTTTGTCATGTTGGCGAGAACTTTGGTTTACAGTTGTATATAGTTTTGATTGGCTGACTTAGACTTGAATGATCCTGTATGTACAGAATTTTATGTTATTACATATCTTGATGTGAGTTATTAACATGTGTATGCATGGATTGGTATGACGTGCCATGTAAGCACAGCTCTATGGACAAAAGTTTGAAATTGCTTCCGTTTGGCCCCTTTACTTTGATGAGTTATGTCTTGTTTGGTTTGAGGCCCTTGATTACTGGCCGGTTATGTCCTTAGCCCATAGGGGCGGGTTCGGGTCATGACACATAAGGTATGCTAATTTGAAATATGTCCCTAATCTAACCATCAAAAGCGACTAAATAAAAGGGAGAAAGACGTGGGGTTGGAATATATACACACACGCACGCACACTTATTACAACATTACGCTCTTACGAAAGAGGGTCCAAATGAATAAAAGCTAACTTGTTAGCTATGCTAATTAAGCTAACTAATTATTACAAAACTTGAAACTAATTAACTAGCTATACTAGCTAACTAATTATTACAAACCGAAATCAAATAGCTAGTTAAACTAACTAATTATTTACAACTCTTAATTAACTACAACTAATTAATTACAACACGTAATTAAGCTAGATATTTAAACGTTAAATAAGCTTGAAATGCAAGGGAGGCTCATGCACGTGCTCGGTTTCCACCCGAAAAGCCGCTTTTTTGCTGCTGTAAGCCTTTATTTGCACATTTGATCACTAAAAATTCTGCGCACTTCTAGAACACCTCTGCTCCATCTTACCAACACACTGTGCAAATTTCACTAATGGCTGACAAGGGACCAGTTGGCTACCAATGGTGGATGGTCGGCTACCATTGGTGCCCGGTGGCTACTGGTGGTTGTCAGTCGGCCATTGGTGGTGGCTGTCGGCCACTGCTGTCCTAAACTTCCTTGCTACAACAAAGAGCAAAATAGAGCTAAACCGTGTATTTCTCAAGGGTTATTTGCACACTTTGCGTCTTCTTTTCAAGGGGAAATCAAAGGAGGGACAAAATTTAGTTCATAAACCATCAATTAAGAAATTTCATTGCATGATGACTTGTGAAACCAATTGTGCAAGTTCAATAAAT
Organism: Camellia japonica; assembly: GCA_030407325.1. Lineage (NCBI taxonomy): Eukaryota > Viridiplantae > Streptophyta > Magnoliopsida > Ericales > Theaceae > Camellia > Camellia japonica. The sequence goes on from JAPPVO010000002.1 coordinate 75,386,288, forward strand.
GCAAAATGAGACCAAAATGACCATCACCCTATCATGCATGATCAAAGGCAATGGAGACCTAGGAAAATGGCACATTTCATCACTTTTGAGTATGAAATGTCCCATTTTCCTTGTGTTCAAATTAACGTCCGATTTGAACACAAGCAATGCAACACAAAGAATGCTTATCTTGCCTTTTTTACTTGCCAATTTTGTTTACTCATTTTAATTACCAAATCATTTCTTTATCCATTAAGTCCATTGGGGAGTGTCCGCTAATGGAAAGAGGGTTCAAACTACAAGTTGCTTTAGGCATGAAAGAGGCATTACCCTCTTGGTAATGAACTCCCTAAGGGATTAAACCATTAGGTGTAGCACCTCCATTTCACACTTAAGCAAAAAAGTGGTTTGAAACCACTTTCAAAACAAAACAAAAGAGTGAAGAATTGAGGGGGATTGCAGAGATGATTAAGTGCTAGAAATGAGTGATAAAAGCAGTAAAACATGTAACCAACTCAAACCAATGGTGGTTAAAGTCTTAAAACATTAAGCTAGTGAAGGGACTTACACTACAACCATGCCATACAAGGCTCAAATGGCACCAAACAACCAAAACAATGGCAAAACAGTTCAAAACAGAGTGTAAAACATGTTGGACTTGAGCCATAAAAAGCTAAAACATTAAGCTAATACATGGGGCTAACTAGGCATGCAAACAAGACATAAGGAGAAGGAGGCTAACCCCTCCAATTTTGGACTTCCAAATGAGTTTTTTACCACTGAAAAATCTCTAAAATTTATTGGTTAAAAGGCCTAAAAAAGTTGGTTTGAAAGTGATGAATAAAGGCATAAAAACTTGACAAACTAAGAAGTAAGAAGGGTGAACCACCCCCTAACTAAAAAAGGGCTCAAACCACTACTTTTAAACCACAAAAACAGAACTTTTTACAGTTTAAAACCAGCCCCAAAATAGTAAAAAAAGATGGTAAAACAAGTATATTGAAACAAAGTAAACAAGGCAAGTATTATACCTTTGATGCAAAGCTCAAGTTTAGGCACCAAACCAAGCTAAAACCACTTGCTAGAGCTCAAAGAGGGTCTCAAATAACCTCAGTTGAAAGAGAAGCAACTTTGATTAAGGTAGTGTATATAAAAGTGTAGAGAAAACAATCAACTAAGCACAAAATTGCAAGAGAGAGAGAGAGAGAGAGAGAGAGAGGGAGATTTTTTGTTCCAAAATTTCCAACCCTCCACAATGGGGGAGGAACCCCCATATATATATAAAAACAAGCCTTAGCTTAGAAACATCCTACTATACACGTGTAGGGAGAAGCAACTCAGTGTGCTAACAGCTGTCACAACTGTCAACAAATATCTGGAAAAAGACACTGATGGCCGACCGGCCACACCAATGGCTGACAACCATAAGCCATGGCCAACAGCCTATGGTGATGGCTGACAGGTCACCAAAAGGTCCAGACACCAAGTTTTGGTCCAAAATAAGGCATAGAAAAGACAAGGTTTAAAGGCTCAAAGACAGGGCGTTCCGCCGAGGACTTCGGGCACTCAAAACGAACACATGCAATCACAATCATCATATGCACAAGTGATGACGTCCAAGTCTTGAGGACAGTCAAAAATGGGGTATCTACAGTTGCCCCTCTTTGACAGAACTCGGAAGTCATGAAGTGACAGAGTGAATGTCGAAGCCCAGAGACGACCCATTTGGACAAGGCCGAAGACTTGGACAAACAAACAAGCAAGACAAAAACGTTTGTGCCCGCTGGCTGCCTACATATCCCTTTGCAAAGAATCAAACTAGCGTAGTTCTAGGGCAAGATGTAAGTGATATCCACGATGCAAGAACATAACTTATGATCATGCAATGAAGCTGTAATGAAACATTTAAATGCAAATGCTATGCAATGAAAATGCCACATTCAAACAAACCGAAACAAGGTATAGCAACCTCAAACACAAAAGTAAGTAAACACGCCACACGTGGGAATTATGAACCAAACCACATTTCATGTAGAAAGGATGTAAGAAAATTGTGCAAACTTAACTATGCGACGCTCAGGAAAAGCGAAGAGCGACATAACTGCCGGGCGCACCCGAGGTCTCAACTGAGATCCCAATGCGTTGCACGCAGAAGGAGAAAAACGGATGGTGTAAACACCGGGACGCACCCAAATGTGTTTAACCAAAACAAACAATCCCAACGCGTTTCACGCGCGAGGAGAAAAGGTGGTGTAAACACAGGGACGCACCCGGATGTTTTTAACTGAAGGGAGGTGTGAACACCGAGACGCACCCGAATGTTTTTAACAAAAAGGAGTGGTGTAAACACCGAGATGCACCCAAATGTTTTTGACCAAAACAAACAATCCCAACGCGTCTCACGCGTGAAGGGAAAAGGGGGTGTAAACACCGGGATGCACCAGAATGTTTTTAACCGAAGGGAGATGTGAACACCGGGATGCACCCGAATTTTTTAACCAAAAGGGAGGTGTGAACACTGAGACACACCAGAATGTTTTTAACCAAAAGGAATGGTGCAAACACCGGGACACACCCAAATGTTTTGAACCAAAAAGAGTGGTGTGAACATCGGGACGCACCCAAATGTTTTTAACCAAAAGGAGTGGTGTAAACACCGGGACACACCCAAATGTTTTTAACCAAAAGGAACAATCCCAACCCGTCTCACGCGCGAGGGGAAAAGGTGGGACGCACCTGAATGTTTTTAACCGAAGAGAGGTGTGAACACTGGGACGCACCCGAATGTTTTTAACTAAAAGGGAGGTGTGACCACCGGGACGAACCCGAATGTTTTTTTACCAAAAGGAGTGGTGTAAACACCAGGAAGCACCCAAATGTTTTTAACTAAAAGGAACAATCCCAATGCATCTCACGCGCAAGGGGAAAAGGTGGTGTAAATACCAGGACACACCCGAATGTTTTTAACTGAAGGGAGGTGTGAACACCAGGACACACCCGAATGTTTTTAACCAAAAGGAGTAATCCTAACGCATCTCATGTGCGAGGAGAGGGAGTAAAAGGATGTGATTCGAAGGGCATGAATGATTTCACCTGGAACTCCATTGAATGAACCGTACATACAATATCGTTTGACTGTATTGGCTCTACTGAATGAACCATGCATACAATATCGTACCTGCGTAAGGAAGAAACTCAACAAGTACAGCATAGTAAGGGTGCATGTTTTAAAAGGATACACCTCATTCATGTTGACTAGCAATGAGCATCATGCACTGAAGACATGGTTTGGAGCTTCCACAGAGGCAATCTGAACTTAAAGGTGAACTTTCCATGCATTTCTTGAGAAATAAGGATACAAAACGGCATCAAAACTCAATGGAGGAGCACTGGGCAGTGGACAGCCGCGAGGGAAGGGTGTCGGCCACCTGTCAGCCACCCCTGAGCATTGTCGGTCACCGATGGCAGATTGGGCCCATTTTGGTCTTTTCAACGCGGGTCTTTATACACACTCACCCATACTTCATTTCCTGACTCCCCCAAAGCCAAAAATCCTTCTTCTCTCTCCCTAGACACTTTCCTCTCTAGATCCGAGCTTTGTACGCGTTTTCCAACGGCCCACGCACTTTTTTTTTCGCTAAACTCTTTTAGTTTACTCCATTTTGAACCAATTGAAATTTGATTTCGGTGCTTTTTCTTGGACTTTCACCACTTGAGGCTTGTTTCCCTTGAGTTCTTCTTGAGTTTGGTGCCTTTTTCCAAGCTTTGACTTTTTCTTCCGTTTTCTCTCTCCTAGGGTTGACTTTTGGCATTTTCTACCTATTTTCCTCATTTTCCTTCACTTCTCGCAGATTTTCCTATCTTCTTTCCAAATGGCGGATGATCTACCCCATGGCGGAGCTTCTCCAGAGATCCCACCCCAGTTGTCTCTAGAGATGGAGGCGGAGCCTGAGCCGATGCTACTGCCAGCCAAGATTCGACCTTTTGATCCGACGACATATCATCCTCAGATGCATGTGCTACCACCCAAGAGTATCCGGGGTTTCAGAGGGTTTGCGCGAGGTGCACTAGAGGACCTTTTGCTGCGAGAGATGAACTCTCATTTGTCATACAGCGCCACTGAGGTATCCACTATATTCTCATGTTTTCTTCACTATACATTGCATTTCTTGCTTTAACTGTGTTCCTTGCTTCAACTATATTGTTTACACTGCATTTATTGCCCTAATCACATCTCTTGTACTATATTTCTTACACTGCCTTTTCATCTGCTTGTTCTCATACCACTGTATATCACTATTCTGATCACAAGAGGATTCTCGCTCTATCAGAGGCTATGGAGTCACATCTGCGAGGGACTGGTACATGAAGCTTCATGCCGATGTCCTCCACATTATCGACGAGGTCGGCTTTGGCTTATTCTACACGGGGTTGTCGCTCATCATCGCGAGTCGGCCCTTACTTGAAGCATTAGTAGAGAGGTGGTGGGATACCACCAACTCTTTCCACTTCTCTATTGCGGGAGAGATGACGATGACTCCCTATGACTTCTCTATGCTCACCGGCATAGGAGTAGGGGCCACTCGATTCCTTATGATACAGACATGGGCGAGTGGGAGGCCGCCTGAATCTATCTGTTAGGGACACGCCCACCTCACTTCTGACTGGGGACGGTGCGATACAGTTGGTTCATGGAGCAGTTCCGGGGGACCGAGCCAGAGACTCCAAAGGAGACCGAGCACTATGCCCGAGGCTTTTTGATGTTGCTCTTTGGCACCACTTTGTTCGTGAGCAGGGCGAACACTGTAGGATTGTATCTTCTGAGCGCCTTGGTAGAATTATCGCAAGTTCGACTCTACGATTGGAGCGGTGCTGGCCTAGCCACATTGTACGGTTATATGAGCTTGACATCCCGCGAGGGTGGAGACAGAGTCAGGAGCTACTGGCGAGCCTGGGAGGTACGCTTTACATTTTTGTTTTACATTTTCTGCTTTCTGTTTCTATGCTTTCTACTTTGCACTTTCATGTACACCGCATACTGCATTGTTTACACCCATATACCGCACTTTCTACACTGTACACTTTGCATCCTCTGTATCTGTACTCTTTATACACTGTATACACTTTTTGCACACATTCTTCTTTCTGCATCTGCGCTCGTACTTTCCATACACTACACATTGTATTCTCACTATTGCCCCTTCCCTTACAGCTTTGGGTGTGTGCTTATTTCCCGACCCTCGCTCCGGAGTCGGAGGTGGAGATGCCCCCCGTTATGCCGTACTTTCATCGGTACGACAGTAGATGCTTGCGGAGGACCAAGGAGGCTTTTCCGTTCTTCTGTCAGTACTTCGACACAGTGACCATAGCAAAGAATGCTTGGCAGCCCTCGGTACTTCTACATGGGCTCTGATTCATACTTCGATATCTGATGGCCACTAACAATCTGTGCATTCTTTATTTACAGATCACTTGGCAGCCCTGGGCAACGATGCCGGCCGGAGTTAGGGACCAGTTCGTTGGATCTTGGGGAGCCTCCCATTTCAGCTTTTTTTTGAGGGCCCGATTTGTCGAGCTTGATTTCTAGGCGAGCGGTTCTTGCGCCAAACCAGTGGCTTGCCTGAGCCGATAGCTCCCGTGGCACCTCTGCCATCTATGAGAGGCACAGAGAGACTCACTTTCGAAGAGATGATTCAGTTCACGGAGGGCTTGGAGGCCGACTACTTTTGTGGGGAAGGGGACTATTCGACATTCATCTAGACACACCTCATGCCTCCTTTGATCGGTATTCATGGAGGTGAGGGGGCGGGGGTTCCAGCTGCAAGAGAGAGAGCTTGAGTGCCCAGGGCGACTAGGGTGACTAGGGTGCATGACAGAGGGGCTACCCAGGCAGGACAGAGGACCGGCTGGCCGGAGCTGCCTACTGCACTCACATGTTGGAGGTATGTTGGGGAGGCATACCAGATTCCGATTGAGCCTGCCGCAGCGGGGCAAAGATATGTTAGAGCTCATGATGCACCCTCGGTATATACTACATTTTTTAGTTTTCCTATCTCTTTCTGATATTTGTTCCTTCTAGACATAGATCATTCCCATTGCATTTGTAGGCACCCCCAGGATACACTGAGGATTTGCTCGATCTACTAGCTTCATTTGAGTGTATGATATTGAAGAGGGAGGCACTGCTCAGCTTCTACAGCATTTAGGTCATTTTTTCAGTTTTCTTACATTCCAGTCATCAAATTTCCACTGACACACTAACTTTTGCATATACTCATTCTGCACACCATACTTGCATCTGATACGTATACTATGGCTGGAATATGACAACTGTCTTTTCAGGTCCCACCCATACCGACAGCACCGGTGGCAGCTGCACCAGCGATGCCTCCTCCAACATTAGGGAGGAGAGAGAGACAGGCTCCGGCACGCAGCCGAGGCAGAGCCAGAGATACCCGAGATGAGATTGGTCTTTCAAAGCCCATTCTGAGCAATGACGACGCCGAGACGAGTGGCTCCAAAAAGGCATTGAGTCCACAGTCTGAGTCCTCTAAGAGAGGAGACGACGGTGACTCTGGTTCCGAGAGTGTGGATGTTAATGCCGAGGCAGGTTCAGAGACAGAGAGTGGAGATGGCACTAGCTCAGACTCTAGTTTAGATTCAGACAGCGGCGTTGATGGAGACAGTGCCCCAGAGTCCCTTCCTCCGAGGAAGAGGACGAAAAGGGCATCACAAGCCTGAGGCGACTGGCGCTAATTTTCTTGTAGTTTTTGCTTAGCTTCTTTTTGTTAGTAGCATTAGCATATATACAGCTTCAAATAGGTTTTATCTGCTTTAAAAACTTTTACTACACTTTTGGTAAAAGGAAACAACCATGATCGGAATGAAACCCAGTATATTTTTGAAAAAGGTGTTGTATTTTGCATCATGAGTACCACTTAGCATGAAAATGAGATTGAATTTGATAATGAAATTTGAACATGGTATTGGCACAACTCTCTCAATCAGGTAATGAGGAGATGTGCTTTGGAAATACTTTTCCGGTCTTGGGGGACGCTTGTGATCCTCAGCTAATCACCTGAAAATGAATGAACACTTCGATCGGGGGTGCCGGAATTAGCACTCCGACGGATAAGTTAGTGTATACTCTCTTGATTACTTGTAACTTAAGTTAAGTTCACTAGTTCTCACATACCTTTCTCTGACTGATGATCCCGTATTTATAGTGTTCTCTTTGGGCCTTAGGGCCAGGCCCATCCTTGATCCTTTACATGTACTTCTACTCGGCCTTTGTTCTACTGGCTGGAGTGCCGGTTATTTTATTCGACTCTTCGATTGACTAGGATCAATGCTGAATAGATGTTACGTTTCGGACCGGACGGGTCCATTCGTCCATATTGATCCAATTAAATTCGGCTCCCACAATTGCCCCCCAAACACCCCACTAGCATCAGTTAGTTGGCGTGTTTGGCTGCTAGCCGGGGAAGTCAAAAATTCGGCAGTTAACCCTCTTCCCAATGCATGTCAGAACGCGTACACGCTTTTTGGTCATTGTAATGCTTTCTCGTCCCTTCGTACACTGCCTCTATTTAATGTGATTTGAAATTGTCTCTTCAAATGCATGTTCTGAATACTCAAAGATATCTGGTTCGCCTTCTAGTGCAACTCATTCACTTCGCGGCTTCTGCAACTCCTTGTTTCTCGTCTTTCCCTTCGCCTCCTGTAAGTTTTCTTCTCCTTCACTTTCGATCCCACTTCCTTGTTTGCTTTTAGTTTTCCATAATCCTTGGGCTGGCCAAGATGGCAAAACATCTGAAGGAGCTCCTTTCAGCGGACCGAATCACCGGCTTTCGTCGTCATTTTTCGATCCCCGTTGACATCTATCTGTCACTTTTGGCAGACAGCACCACTGATATGGAGAGGGATGACGAGAGCACAATCGTCTTTCCCCTCCTGTCAATTGCTGAGGGTGGAGTCCGCTTTCCCCTTCATCCATTTTTGAGAGCCGTTCTACGATACTAGGGTCTAATCCCTTCCCAGCCCAACGTGAATTTCTTTCGTATCATAATGGGAATTGTAGAGCTAAATCGGCATCTTAGGATTAATTTAGGTATACCTGCCGTTCGGCCCTGTTATGTCCTAGCCAAATCTACTGGCCGGTTAGGACACTACTTTCTTAGATCCAAGGATACGGATCATCACTTAGTGACGATGCTTGCTAGCTCTGGCAAGCGAGTTGATGACGTGATGGTCATCGTCCGCGGCAATTGGGAATTCGGCGAAGGTGAAGATCGCCTAGACCCTGTGCCAAGGCGAAAAGGCGAACCAGGTGGCCGATTAGATCACTTTTGTTTATGTTATTTCCATATCTGAATTCAACCCTATATACATCTAATGGCTTTGCTTATGCAGGAAGCGACTTGAAGAAAGTGTTGGTCTCAGACGGCGACGCTATACTTGCAGAAATCAAAACCGCGCTACAGTTTGTCGGCCGTCCAAACCTTCAAAAACAAGGGAGGGCGGCCCACGTTCTTCTATGGTATGAGCCGACTTACATGACATTTTCGGCGGCAAACAACATTCCAATCCCGAAAGGTGACAACCATCTTACAGCCCTTATCTTCCCCAGCTTCAAAAACTTGAGACAGATTGGTTTAGAAGCATCCGATTCAGAACAAGTAGAAGACCAAGCAGTCGAACCAATCGCCGAGGACCCGAACCAATTGGTGGTGGAAATTGACAAAGCTCTTAATTCGGCTATTGAGGAAGCCGGACTCAACTCGTCTGACCCTCCGTCTACATCAGGCCGAGGGGACGTCTCCTTTGAAGATATTTTTACGAATTTGGGAGACCTTCCCGACGCTTAATCTAAGGGCATGGCTGGGGAAAGCCTCACGCAGTTGGCACGAAAGAGAAACGCCGAACGCATGGCCGCCCGACGGAAAGCCGAGGCCACCCGTTCTGGACCTGCCCCGACTGAATCTTCCAAACCCATTATAGTAGAAGAAATGGCTTAAGTTCGTGCGGCCGAGACGGAGAAGGATGTCAAGAGGCCGATGATAGAAGAACGGCCGATTTCAGAAGATCGGAGAGAAAAATGTACCGCTGAGAGCGAGGCCAGCTCCGAGGAGGGCCCCACTGACAAACGGCCACGCTTAGAGGAGTCGGGTGTGGTTGCTCCTTTCGTTGTCGAATCAAAGATAAAAACACATGCCGATCTCCTCTGAAGCGTTGGCTTTGAAAGATCCGATTGTGGCTCTGAGCTTGGCTGCCTCGGTCTCCTTGCCGGCCGACAAGGCAACCTTTCGTGCCGAGCCGAATTTGGTAGCAATAGCATTAGCTGCCCAGTCGGACCTTCTGGTATGTGACTTGATCTTTTTTACTCCTCGTTTGGTTTGCATACGATATTTCTTGGTATGTGACGATCTTAACTCCTTGTTTTGCAAACAGTTAGAAGGATAGCTGAACTAGGCCGCCGCCAGCACGATGCCATTAAAAGAATTGGCCGCTTGAAGTTGGAAGCTGAAGGTAAGAGGAGCAGGGCCAAGTTCGAGGCGGTTAGAGCCACAATGGAAAGTGCTCGAGCCGAAGCTGAGAAGGAGAGGGCTCGGACTGCTGACCAGCTTAGATCCGACGCTGAGGAGAGGGCAAACACGAGTGAGGAATCGCTCAAGTTAGCCAAGGACGTGCTTGCCAAGGTGGAGGCCGAGTTAGAAGAGTTTAAGAAGGCCAAGGAAAAAACCGACTCTGAGGCTTCTGCGGCGTTCAAGGCTAGAAAGAGCGCCGCCCTTGAAAACTACGTAGAAGAAGTCCCCAAATAAAAGAATCGGGGAATCAAACACAGGTGGCTCAAAGCCCTTGCTGCCACTGGAGTTACATTGGCCATGCCAATTCCATACGAGAAAGTGGACGTTGAGTCGCTTGAGTCTGATCTTGAGGCTTGATTTGGGAGACATTTTAGTTTTATTAGGTATTTTCTATTTCAATGTATGTTCTTTGTTAGTTGATTTTCATGTGTAAAATGTCTGCTGTTAGCGCCCAATTTATGAATGAAAATTTTCTATGCTCTCAAGTTATTGCTTGTATTGTTTGTTATATAAGTACATAATTAAAAGAATCAGCAGTTAGAACAAAATGTCACGACTACGTGAGGCGGCAAACTTAATAGCCGATTAAATTAATGAATTTGATTTATGATTGAATAAAATGAATTCATGAGGTGCCGATAGGTCTGCTCATAAGGCAGCTAGGATACATAAGCTGATTAGCTTGACACATCTGCCCTTAGCTGGTTCATGAACAAGAACGCCAAATGAAAGGAGCATAAGACGCTTAATAAAATGAACTTGTGCATATTGTACTGATGAATCGATTCATGGAGCGGCTGGGGCACTCAAGCCAACTAGATTGATGAATCTGCCCTTGCCCCAGCTGGTTCATGAACATAGAACGCCGAATAAAATGAACTTATGAATATTGTACTGATGAATTGATTCGTGGAGCAGCTGGGGCACTCAAGCCGACTAGATTGATGAATCTACCCTGGCCCTAGCTGGTTCATGAACATAGAATGCCGAATAAAATGAACTTGTGAATATTGTACTGATGAATCAATTCGTGGAGCGGCTGGGGCACTCAAGTCGACTAGATTGATGAATCTGCCCTTGCCCCAGCTGGTTCATGAACATAGAACGCCGAATAAAATGAACTTATGAATATTGTACTGATGAATCAATTCGTGGGGCGGCTGGAGCACTCAAGCCGACTAGATTGATGAATTTGCCCTTGGCCCAGCTGGTTCATGAACATAGAACGCCGAATAAAATGAACTTGTGAATATTGTACTGATGAATCGATTCATGGAGCGGCTAGGGCACTCAAGCCGACTAGATTGATGAATTTGCCCTTGGCCCAGCTGGTTCATGAACATAGAACGCCGAATAAAATGAACTTGTGAATATTGTACTGATGAATCGATTCGTGGAGCAGCTGGGGCACTCAAGCCGACTAGATTGATGAATCTGCCCTTGCCCCAGCTGGTTCATGAACATAGAACGCTGAATAAAATGAACTTATGAATATTGTATTGATGAATCGATTCGTGGAGCGGCTGGGGCACTCAAGCCAACTAGATTGATGAATCTGCCCTTGCCTCAGCTGGTTCATGAACATAGAATGCCGAATAATAGAGGTTGATGGGGCGATTGGGGCATATGACTCAATCGGCGCCGGGCTATTGAGGTTGCAATATTAATGAGATTGCCTCGGAGGTGCTGCCCTTGTAGGGAATAAATGGGCGTGTACTTCATGAACGAAGGTCCTATTGATACACTCAGTCAGCAACTCAGTCCAGCTCTTTGAGGAAGGTTAAACAAGTGCGAATGTCGAATAGACTTTTCTTCAACAGCAAAGGGGAAGCGAGGACGCTAGCTGAGCTGGGAGGAGATATGAGTCGAAGTGGTGAACCTTCGCGTGCAGGAAGTAGGACTTCGAGGGATCGGGAGAGACACCAATTTCCTCATCATCGAAGTAGGTCACCCAGGAGGGATAAGCAGCCACAGGGCAAATCTCCTCAACCCCGTTCTGGAAGGGAATCCGATATAACTCTGCGCCCATTGAATTTTGCGGTCTTCGTGGGGAATAGACCAATGACAGAGGCGGATTCGATCATTCAAGATCCAAATGTGGTAGTCGAGTTCGCTCGACAGGTTTTTCCGTCTGAAGTCCAGCAGTCGATGGTTGCTCGACAAGACTTCGAAGTGTTTCGTGAAGGCGTTCAAAGGGCGGTGGAGGGGCTGTACACCGCTTATGAAATCGGCATGCGTCTCCGCGCCGCTTGGCGCTATATAGAACAGAGAGATGAACGCATTTGGAAGTTAGAAGCTCGCGCGGAGAAGGCCGAGTGTGAGCTAAGGAAAATCAAGTCTGCCGAGTCTCAATCAGCCAGCCATCCCAACCCGATTGTGGAAGAGAGGGTGACTCAAAGGTTGATAAGTGATGCTATTGCCGATCGGAACACGACTAGAATGTTCGCGATTGAGACTGCGAGGGCCGCGGCCTATGAAAAAGGCTTCCATGATGGCCGAAAGGTTGGAATTCAGAAGACCAAGGAGAAACTCGCCGAAGAAGTTTGCCGATGTGAAAATTGTGGGTTTAGGCACGGCTGGACCAAGGCACTTCAGGAAGCTGAGGCTCTCCAGGCAACAGGTGTGAATTCTGTGTTGTCGTTGTACCAACAGAATGATTTCCCCTTTTCCGCTTTCGAAGTGGAGAAGAGTGATGATGAGGGAGCCGCTGAACAGAAGAAGACCTTGTAATGCTTATGTACATTGAGAGCGAAATTATGTATTTATTAGCTGATTTTAATAAAACGCTTAGTTTTCAATTTGTAGCGTACTTTTTATTTATATTAGTACACTTGATGCCAATCGATTTTTCTAAGGACACATTTTATTTTGAATGTTAGCACGTTTTAGACTATGTTTATGCGGCTTGAACTATTCCATTTTGAATATTTGCATATTTCAGCCTTTGTTTATACGGCTTGTACGAAGGCCATCCAAATCCAGAGGCTTTAATCGACCCAAAGGCGTCATGCGCTGATGGGGCTCCGAATCCGGAGTCTATTTGGCCATTCGTGGTATCCACGAAGGGCGCTCCAAATCCGGATGCTTTATCAGCCCAATGGCGTCATGCACCGATGCAGCTTCGAATCCGGAGCCTTTATTTGGCCAATCGTGATATCCACGAAAGGCGCTCCGAATTCGGAGGCTTTATCGGCCCAAAGGCGTCATACGCCGATGGGGCTCCGAATCCGGAGACTTGTGAACTGAATTACGCGATAAAGAAATGAGAAACTTTGCATTGCAAAAGTGAAATATGTACAAGTATCAAGCCCCACAAGTTGGGTCAATGATAGAGTTTACGTAAGTGCGTTGAATTCCAGGACTGTAGAAGACTCCTTCCAGACATGTCTTTTAGCCAATATGCCCCTACTCCTGTGATCGAGTCGACCTGATAGGGGCCGTCCCAGTTAGGACCCAATTTTCCATCGGCCGGTTTCCTGGCAGCTGGAAGTACTTTCTTCAGGACCAACTCTCCTAGTGTGTAGCGGCGCCGCTGAACACGTTCATTATACAACTTAGCAAGCTGCTGTTGACACCGCGCCACGGATGCAAGGGCACGGTCTCTTCGTTCTTCAATCAGAACTAAATCCAAGGCTAGCATCATGTCATTTTGGCTCATATAAAAAACTTCTGATCTCAAGGTTGGGAGGCTGATCTCCAGGGGCATGATTGCCTGGGTTCCAAAGCATAGAGCAAATGGCGTTTCCCCAGTGGATCGCCTCGGCGTAGTTGGATGAGCCCACAACACACTCGGCAGTTCTTCGACCCATTTGCCTTTAGTTTTCTCTAGCCTCTTCTTGATGCCGTCCAGGATGGATTTGTTAGAGGCTTCAGCCTGACCATTGCTTTGCAGATAAGCCAGTGTGGAAAAGTAAGGCCGGATACCATACTTGCTGCACAACTCTCGGTAGACGCCACAATCAAACTGGGTGCCGTTGTTTGAGATAAGTGCTCTTGGAATGCCGAATCGTGTTATGATATTTCTCCAAACAAAACGCTTCACGCCGGTATCTCGGATGTGCGTTAGTGCCTCAACTTTTACCCATTTTGTAAAATAATCTGTTGCGACAATCAAGAACCGCTTGTTACCCGAGGCATAAGGCAGTGGTCTGACGATGTCAAGTCCCCATTGGGCGAACGACCAAGGACTGGTTATGGAGCTTAGCTCTTCAGCAGGCAGGTGGGTCAAAGGAGAGAACTTCTGGCGCTGTTCATACTTTTTCACATAACATTCGGCGTCGGCTCTCATTGTCGGCCAGTAATACCCCTAAGTCACGGCTCGATGAGCCAAAGAGCGCCCGCCAGAATGGGCGCCACAACTACCTTCATGTATTTCAGTCAGAAGCTCTTCGACTTTGTCCGGATGCACACATTCCAAATATGGACCAGAAAGGGAATTTTTATAAAGCTTTCCTTGCGGATCCAAGTAGTATCGCAAGGCTTTGTTTCGCAGCTTGTGCGCTTCTTTCTTATCCTCTGGGAGCTATTCGGAAGACAGGAAAGCAGCAATGGGATCCATCCAACTCGGTCAAGCTTCTATGACATTGACCTGGACTTCCTCCGACGAGCCAATGCTCGGCTCCGGGATGAAACCTACTTCGATGGTCCGTTTAATCTCTGAGTTAATAGCGGAGGCTAGGCAAGCCAGGGCATCTGCATGTGTGTTCTGATCACGTGTTATCTGATTCAATTCATGATGGTCAAATTTTGCCAGCAAGGAGTTAGCCGTTTTCATATAAGCCGCCATACGGTCATTTCTTGCCACGTACTCCCCCTTTAGCTGGTTGACCACCAGTTTTGAATTACAAAATACAAGAAAACGCCGAGCACCCAGAAAGATGTGCATTACGCAAACCGGTTAGAAGGACTTCGTATTCTGTTTCGTTTTTGATGTTTCGAAGCCGAGCTTGACGGCCTGCCCAATTATTGCGCCATCGGGAGCCACGATTACTACTCCGGCTCCACTGCCCCGTTGATTGGACGATCCATCACAATACAACTGCCAAATGTCCCCAACATAAATTCTCCAGTTCGGCTTAGGTCGAATTTCATCAGACTTGAAGTCAGTAAGACCCCTTGTGAATTCGGCAACAAAGTCGGCAAGGACCTGTCCCTTGATTGAGGTTCTGGGTAGAAACTGAATATCGTACTGGCCGAGTTCAAGAGCCCACTTTGAAACACGTCCTGATGCTTCTGCACTTCGTAGTACTGATCAGAGGGGGTAATCTGTTAGCACCCCGATGCTATGCCCCTGGAAGTAGTGCATCAGTTTTCTTGCTGCCATGACAAGGGCCAGAATGAGTTTTTCCAATGAAATGTAGCGTGTTTCGGCGTCAACCATTGCCTTGCTCACATAATACACTGGCCGCTGCTCCCCCAGTTATTCCTTTATCAGTACGGCGCTGACGGCCCGGTCGAAAACTGCCAAATACAAAATGAGCGGATCACCGGCTGAAGGTGTTGTCAAGAGTGGAACTGATCGGAGGTAGGTCCTGAGGCCGTTGAAAGCAGCTTCGCACTTTGCGGACCATTCAAAAGCCTTGCCCTGCCATAATGTATGAAAGAATTGTCGGCAGCGGTCCGTGGAACGACTGATGAACCTATTGAGTGCGGCGCCCATCCCCATCAACTTCTGAACTTCCTTGACCGATCAAGGGGAGCCGAGTTCTAGGATTGCTATGATTTGCCTTAGGTTGGCTTCGATTCCTCGGTGGTTGACAATGTAACCCAAGAATTTGCCAGAGCCGATCCCAAACGCACATTCGGAAGCGTTCAGCTTCATTCTATATTTACGTAGAATGCCAAATGTCTCTGCCAGATCGGCTATATGATTCTACTCTTCCTTGGACTTGACCACCATATCGTCAATGTACACTTCCATAGTGTGGCCGAGTTGCTCCTTGAACATGGCGGTGACCAGTCTTTGGTAGGTTGACCCTGCATTCTTTAGCCCAAAAGGCATAACCTTGTAGCAGTAGGTTCCTCTTGGGATGAGGAATGCAGTTTTGTCTTTGTCCTCTGGATGCATGGCAATTTGATTGTAGTCTCTGTAGGCATCGAGGAAGCTCATACGCTGATGGCGTGCCATCACATCTACAAGTTGGTCAATTCTGGGTAGGGGAAAACAATCCTTGGGGAAGGCTTTGTTTAAGTCCGTGAAATCGACGCACACTCGCCAAGTCCCATTTTTCTTCTTCAGAACTACTGTATTAGAGAGCCATGTAGGGTAGGTCACCTCCCTGATTGCCCCGGCGTCAAGCAACCTGTCAACCTCCTCGACAACGGCGGCAGTGTGCTCTGTGGCTGACCACCGGCTTTTCTAAATGATCAACTTGCACTTAGGGTCAACATTCAAACTGTGCTGTGAAACAGACGGATCTATACCCGGCATCTCGTATGGAGTCCACGCAAAGACATCAAGGTTGCTGAGCAGGAAAGAAATTAGCTGCTGTCTGTCGGCTTGATTCAGGGAGGCACCGACCACGAAGAACTTGCCTGGGCTTCCGTCGATTTCAACTCGATCTAGGGCTTTCGTGGCCTTTTCACTTGGGAGCCACCCAACATCGTCGAGGCTCTCCTGATCCGGCACCTCAATGGAATTCACTTGCAAATCTCTTGGCGTCTTTCCAGCAAGGAGATAACATGCTTGTGCCGATTTTTGGGAGCCACGGATTTGCTCAATGTCGCGTTCTGTCAGGAAACGCAGCAGCTGATGATAGGTACTCGGCACGGCCTGCATGGTGTGCAACCAATTTTTCCCTATGATGAGGTTATACAGCGACAGCAGCTTAACGACCAAGAATTCCACTTCCACTGTCCGGGAGCCTGCTCGAATGGGTAGTGTGATTTTCCCCAACGGGTATTTTGGATTGGCGTTGAAGCCGAATAGTAGATAAGGTGCCGGAGAAAGATCCGAGCCGGAGAAGCCGAGTTTGGTGAATGTCTTGTAATACATGACTTCCGATGTGCTCCCTGGATCAATGAGTACGCGCTCAACGGTGAATCGGTTTACGCGTAACTCGATTACCAAGGGATCGTTATGGGGAAGTGTCACTCCGACCAAATCTGAATCGTCAAAAGTAATGCTTGTAGCTTCATGGGACCGTTTAGCTGGAGTGAGTTGATTTTGAGGGTCAGGATTCGACTGAATCGTATGCACCATGGATGACATTGGTAGGCTATATATCATGTGGATCACACCGAGTGGAGGAGAATCTGGTTGTAGGGCTATTGCTTTGGTTGAGTTGCCTTTGCGGACATACTATTGTAGTCGACCATCTTGTACCAATTCCTCCAGGTGATCCTTCAATGCGTAACAACTCTCAGTATCATGGCCGTGATCCTTGTGATACTCGCACCGCCTATCCCGTCTTCTCGTTTTGGGAGGTCCCACCATTTTGGATGGCCATTTGAAGAACGGAAGATGTTGGATTTTGGACATAACCGCGCTGATCGGCTCTGCCAACTCTGTGCATTTCTTGTCGGCGCGCCTTGTGCGCCTGCCATCGACTTGCAGTTGTTCATTTGCTCGGTGGGGGCATTGGTCGCTCGATCGGCGAGAATCCCGTCTATTGTCCCGTTCAGCCCGATGCCGCGGTTCAGGCCTCTGAGGTGGTACGGAACTTATCGGCTGAGCAATTTCGGAAGGGGCCGTCTTGTTGGCCACGTTTCCGGCTTTGACCAGCAAGGCGTCGTCCTCCACTTTGCAGTATTCCTCAACTTTCTTCATCAACGACCAGACTGTTTTGGGGGGTCGTCTAGTCAAGGAGTTGCAGAGAGCGCTGTCTGAATGCAAACCCATTTGGAAGGCGGTGATGGCCATGGAGTCGTTGCAAGCGTCATCAACAAGATTAAAGCACTCCCAGTAGCATGCCGAATACGCTCTTAGTGTTTCTCTCGGCTGGATCTGCATTGCCCAGAGAGAGTCGGCTTGTTTCGGTTGGACCTCGTTGGTGATGAATCTGGCCCTAAAGGATTTCTGTAATTGATGGAAGCTCTTGATCGAAGCCAGCTCGAGTTTATAATACCACCTGACAACTAATGGTCCCAAACTGCTGGGAAATATTCGGCACATGAGGGCCTCGTCATCTGCGTGCAATGTCATGGCCTGCTTGTAGTGACGGATGTGATCGGTGGGGTCTGATTTTCCATCATAGAGAGTGAATGACGGAGCTTTGAACTTTTTGGGCAGGACCACCCTTGCGATTTGTCGTACAAAGGGATCGTGTTGGTCTTCTTCGTCTGAACTGTTTTTTCTTCGCTTATGCCTTATATGTACACTCTCTTCCGAAGAACTGGTAGCTTCGATTCGACCCTTCTTTTTGGACTCCGGGGATAATGAGTCAGAGTCACTGTCAGTGTCTTGTTGTCGGGCTCGAGGTCGTCGACCACCTGCCCTCAGAGGTCGTTTTGGATCTTGGCATACAGCTTATTTGGACTTCGCCACTTCCAAGGCCAAATCTTGACGAAGATGTTCGTTCTCAGCGATCATGTTCTCCAACCTCTGTTCAATTTGCTTTGCTTGCTCCATAATCGCTTGCATTTCCTCTTATGCTGATGTCGAGGGTGAACCGAAATTCAAGGCCTTTCTTGCGGCAATATTCTCTAGCCCAAGCATATTGCTTGGAGTGGTTTCATCTTGCGGTGTAGGGTTGACAGTGACTGCCGGAGGATCTTCCGTCATACGCCGCCATGGATGTGCTTGAGTATTCCCACAGACGGCGCCAATTGTGGAGATGTGGTTTGGAAATACTCTTCCGGTCGTGGGGGACGCTTGTGATCCTCAGCTAATCACCTGAAAAGGAATGAACACTCCGGTCGGGGGTGCCGAAATTAGCATTCTGACGGATAAGTCAGTGTATACTCTCTTGATTACTTGTAACTTAAGTTAAGTTCACTAGTTCTCACATACCTTTCTCTGACTAATGATCCCGTATTTATAGTGTTCTCTTTGGACCTTAGGGCTAGGCCCATCCTTGATCCTTTACATGTACTTCTACTCGGCCTTTGTTCTACTGGCTGGAGTGCCGGTTATTTTATTCGGCTCTTAGATTGACTAGGATCAATGTCGAATAGATGTTACGTTTTGGATCGGACGGGTCCATTTGTCCCTATTGATCCAATTAAATTCGGCTCCCACAGGCAATGAACCAACTAACACTCGAAATTCTAAACACAATATACAACTCGATAATCAAAATAGGGACAATTTGATAAACAAAACAAGACAACACGATAAACAACAAAACAACTCGATAAACAAAACAACTTGATAAACAAAACAACTCAAATACAACTCAACAAACTTGCTAGAACTAAAAGGACTCAAAACAAGACCTTGAAATGGAAAAAGGATAGGACAAAACACATGGTTTCAGTATTCTCAGCACACAAGTGGACAATAGGTCAGAAAAGAAGGTTGTCGGCCATGAAAAGAGACTATCGGCCACCAGTGGTGGCCGGTTGGCTACCAAAGTGGCTTGTTGACCATCACTAGTGACCGGTTGGCCATCAATGTGAGGAACCTCCAGATTGTTGCCACCTGGCTTCCACTCACTGCCTTATTTTCTACAAAAGGTTGAGTTTCATAGTTTCGTCATTTCAACTGCAAATTCTTCACAAAATGGAGCCATTCTTTACCGAAAAACTTTCAAATTTGGATTGCAACTTTAGATGGCTCGAAAAAACTAAATTTTTGGGGTTTCAGTATAAATGCACTATTCCCGCTGAGTCATTCTCCGCTTTGTTTTCCATTCCTATATGCCGCGGCTAGATGTTGAAACCCGATTACACATGTTTTTAGCTTCGGGCGACAAGAACTATGCCCGACAATCGAAGAATTTCAAGTGTTAATGGAGTCCCAGCGCGATGAGGAAATCTTGCCTCAGGTTCATTTTGGTCATCTCCAAGCTTTGGGATAGATGTGCGGGCTTGCTTTACATGAGGCTCGTTCCTTGGTTCACAACGGAGAGCTGGGCATTCCCAGTTTGATCCATTGATTTTCTGACATCGGTGACCGCGGCAACCTTCTTTGGTGGGGTTTTCGACAACATGCCCTCTATTTGTGCATGCTATCACATTTTCTCCTTGCCCCTAGTTTCGGCGGGTCTAGCATTAGACTAATTGAAGTGGCACTAGGCCTAAAAGCGGGCTAGAGTTGCATTGGCTTGGTGTTGGCCGAGACTTTGATGGGCTTAGATGCCTTCCATCGGCAAGAGACTACCAAATTCGCGGGAAGTCCACTACTTCTTCAGGTAATGTTTCCCACCCCTTTCTAATATGTGTTTCTCACATCTCTCGGCACTCATGCTTTGTTTTTCTCTCAAAGCCCTTTTCTCACTTTTTCTCTCAGCGCATATCTTTCTATTCTTTAATCTTTCTTTTCTTTCATCCTTCCCTAGATATGGCTTATGGACAAGCTGAAGGTAGTGGACTCTTGCCCCGTATACTCAGCCCGAGCATACTTTTTCTGCCAACAACTAGTTGATTTTCCGAATGAACGATGGTGCTACTAGATGTGCAACAGGTCTGCTGCTGACATTGCTTGGTGTTGCTGTAGACGTCCCCGAACGCCCCGGGAGGGTTAAGTCCCGTTCTGTTCATATTGGGGTCACTACAGTTCGAAGGACTCAAATGTCACGGTTCTTAATCTTGAACCAAAGAGTCCAAATCCGGCAAATCGTTTTGAGAAAAACAGATTTTTGAAAGAAGTGCCAAACATGGATTGCTTTGCCAGATACAGAGTCGCCACCTAAATATTTTTTAAAATGGGAAATTTAGGAAACCCTGACTCGGTGCCAAAGGCCACGTGTCCGTCATCACCAAAGTTGCCTCGGCTCGGGAACTTGGGTACGATTGGGGAAGGTCACATCGTGAGCACCCCCGCTCGCCCGGTCAAAGACCGGCCTCTACTAACCATGATATCTGTTTTTGAAAACATTGTGAGTTCTTATGCCGATTATTAGCCTAGGTTACTATGTGATGCTCGCAGCAAACAAGTATAGACTGAGTCGCCTGAATTGGAACAAAACATTTCATGTTTGTTTATTTGAAAATGGTTTGATGGTGCTACCCGCAGGTAGGCTAAGACGCGGATTTGCCACCCTCAGGTGGGCTTAGAAAACATGATTTTGCCACTATCTAGTGGGCTTAAAACAAACAGTTGATGAATTGTCCAATCCAAGCAACACAACCTCCACCCACAGGCATTCAAGGCAGTTATATCATATAAGCATATAGCCTCATGGTAAGCATGCTATTCATGGCAACACTCACACGCATGCGAGAATGCTAAAGCATAAAACTCACCGAGTACTCCAAGCAAAAAACAGAAAACTGATTAGAAATCAATGCATGATCCTAAATATACAGGAATGCCTAATGCAACACATGCAACAATGCAACTATAGCAGGCTCGGCTATTCTAAACATGGCATATGGAATGCTACAGCTAACATGTACTCAATTTGGAATTGAAATACAAATGCAGTTTGTATGATGCGCCGAGCCCGGTGCGTGCAAAACAGATGAATGATGCAGACATGCTATCATACTGTATGCTAATTGAAATATGCCCTATATCTAACCATCGTAAGCGGGTAAATAAAAGGGAAGAAAGACGTGGGATTGGAAGACATACATCACACTCACCCACACTATTACAGTTATGCCCTCGCGCAGAGGGTCCGAATAAATATACAGTCCGAAATAAAAGAATATTACAGATTTTCTAAGTAATTAATAATTTAAACTAAGAAAGCTGTAAATTGGCTTGCAAGCCAGGGGGTGCTTCGTTTCTGATGAATAATGTATGTTGGGCTGCCTTGCGCAGAAATCCACTGGAATGCCCGATTTAGCCTCTGTTCGCAGTGTTTCTTGAAATGCGTGCCCGACTCTGAAAAGTTGCTGATTCCTTATCTTGCTGCAACAGAGAGCAGGAAAAGGGCATAGCAATGTATTTCACAAATATATGCATGCCTCGATCCTCGTGCCACCAATCACGCATACCGATGCATGATGGCCGAGGAACCGAATTGCACAACTCAATATAGAATGAATGCACATGAGTGCTACAACAAAACCTAACTCCATCATGGGTAATCCGGAGTGTCGGTGACTTGGGAATTGAGACCCGTTCCGTCACTCGGAGTACGAAACGTGCCTCGTTTCCCGTGCCCGGGCTAACTCCTATCCCGAACATGATGCAATATGCATGATATGCATGAAATGCAGCTAATATACAATTCTAACATACACAATGCTATGAAAATGAGATGCCTCGGAATGCGTGCCTACGGGCACGCAAACCGAGGCGATGGCCGTAAGGCATGAAATGGCATGAAATGTGATATGTAATGAGACTAGGATGAGATGCCTCGAAATGCGTGCCTACGGGCACGCAATCCGAGAAAATGGCATACGACGTGCAATAATGCTAGAATGGCATACAGAATGCAGAATGGACTTACACCAACATGAGAGGACCTCGGCCACTCTCACACAGGAGGCCGTAAGATGAAAATGAGTTGCCTCGAAATGCGCGCACGCGGGCGTGCAAACCGAGGCAATGCATTAAAGCATGAAATGACATGGAAAATGCAAATTGGGCTTACACTAACATGAGAGGGCCTCAGCCGCACTCACATAAGAGGCCGTCGGGTAAAAATGAGATGCCTCGAAATGCGTGCCCACGGGCGCGCAAACCGAGGCGATGCATACGGAATGCAAATGACATGGAAAATGCAAATTGAGGCTAAAATGAGATGTCTCGAAATGCGTGCCCACGGGCACGCAAATCGAGAAAAAGGCATACGGAATGCAAAGATGCGAAAATGGCATACGGAATGCAGAATGGATTTATACCAACATGAGAGGACCTCAGCCACTCTCACACGGGAGGCCGTCGGATAAAATTGAAGTGCCTCGAAATGCGTGCCCACGGGCGCGTAAACCGAGGCAATGATGTAAAGCATGAAATGACATGAAAAATGCAAATTGGACTTATACTAACATGAGAAGGCCTCAGCCGCACTCACATAAGATGCCGAGAGACAAAAATGAAGTGCCTCGAAATGCGTGCACACGGGCACGCAAACCGAGGCATGGCCCTAAGGCACAGAAATGACATGCGAATGAGATGTGACATATGGCATATGGAAAATGCCAATTTCAGCAGCTAAAATGATGCACAAATAGCCCTCGAATTATGACAAAATTACACCCGATGCCCGAAATGCGATGTAATGCACCCGAAATGGCCTACAGCCCTACTAAACATGCATAATTGACACATGACATGTAAAACAGTAGCAAGGCAGCCCCTAAACTAGCATTTTTTTAGTACAAAGTAAGGCTAAACAACAACCACAAGTATGGCAAAATTAGCTTGCAAAAACGGGGAAAAAGAGGGGAATTACAAAGCAAGTAGTATATACAATGCTCAAACCAAAAAAATCAGTTCTACAACATTAAAGAGGGACCAAAAATATGCACAATTACAAGAGATGACATCCCCCAATTCAGTGTGTAGATATGCTCAACATAGCATGCAAAATATGAGCCAAAAGAAGGCTATAACACGAGGTATCAAAAGGATGCACCAAACAGCCTAAGACCCTTAACAAAACATGAAGAATGGGTCATTTTAAGACACTTTCTAAGCCTGATGAAGGCTCAAAAATAGAAGCATGATGAGCTAACAAGACATGCAAAAATAAGGGACCAAAGAGAGGTATAACATGAAGTACCAAAAGTATTCACCAAATAGCCTAAGACCCTGAACAAAACATGACAAATGGACCAAAATAAGGCTCTCTTCAGGCCTGATGAAGGCCGAAATCAGAAGCCAAATAAGCTTAAAGAGGCATGCAAAATGGGGCCAAAGAGAGGTATAAAGAGAGGTACAACATGGAGGCCCCAAAACAAGTTGATCCCTTCTACAATAATGTAGAGGGACACAAAATAAGCTCACTCACAGTTCATGGCATGTTCCAAAACAGACTGCATGTAGGTCAAATAAATCATGCAAGTTTACGGTAATTTGAAGGAATTATGAAGCAAGTGCATGATAAAGAGGCCAAACAGGGTTGAGCCCTTCTTAAATGTTGAAGAGGGGCTCAAAATAGGCACACTCACAGTTTATGGCATGCTCGAAAACAGATCACTCATAAGCTAAACAAAGCATGCAAAATATTGGCATAAAGAGTGATAATGAAGGAAGAGCATCATGGAGACACCAAACAGGGTTGAGCCCTTCTACAATGTTGTAGAGGGGCTGAAAATAAGCACAAAACCAGTAGGGGTCAAAGCCCAAATCAGTGAGCAAGTAGGGTAAAGATTTGAAGCAAAATTGTGCAAGAAAAGGGGAATTAGTGACTTACCCTTGAAGATCAAGCTTTTATGGCTTCTTGGCTTGAATTTGTTGGTCCTTAGCCTCTGAGAAAGCTTCCTTTGCTGCTGGAATGGAAGTGGTGATGGTGAAGCTTAGGGTTGATGAACAAGTGGGCTAGGGACTTGAAGCTTTTTTGAGTTTTTGAGGATGAAAATGGAGGCAAATGGTTAAGGGTTCTTGAGATCAAAGCTTGTAACCTCAACAAAGGAGGAGGCCATCCCCTCAAATAGGCAAGAAAGGGGTGTAAAAGGGAGGGAAATGCACCCAAGCTTTCCCTCCCAAAATATCCCCCGGATGCTGAGATATTTTGGAAATACAGCTGGACAGCTGTAAAGGGTTGAAAAGCAGGAAGCAGGCCGGCCACCCCATTTTCTTGAAGATGGCCGGCCGGCCACCCCACTGGTCGGCCAGCCACTCCTCATGGCCGGCCGGCCATGGCCAAAAATGGAACAAAAAGTTAAGGGCCGGCCACCACACCTTGGTGTCCTCCTAGGTGTGTAGAACAAGGCCCCATGGTTGGAATTTGGCAACTG
Organism: Camellia japonica; assembly: GCA_030407325.1. Classification (NCBI taxonomy): domain Eukaryota; kingdom Viridiplantae; phylum Streptophyta; class Magnoliopsida; order Ericales; family Theaceae; genus Camellia; species Camellia japonica. Next base: position 75,410,815 of record JAPPVO010000002.1, read on the forward strand.
TGAAACAGGAGTCACAACAATTCACTTGAAGGAGAGGCTCAAAAATGAAACAAACAATTACTGGCCGGCCATCCCTTTTTAGGGTCCTCCCATGTGCCCTCATCACAAATATGTAGCTTTGGTTGGAAGAAAATGGGCCTAGGGTGTTCAACATTAGCCCGGAAGTGAGCAAAACGGGCGCCGGAAGAGCAGAAAAGGTTATCTGGGATAATTGCTGGCCTCCCACCCTCCAGTGATCTTCCTGGTGTTGAAACAGAGGTACCTACCAAAATTGAACAAAAACTAATGAGAAATGAACGCTCGGGGCCCAAACCGTGCAGTTCGGGGTCCCGAAAATGGGCTGCGGGCACCGAAAGTGGCATACGGCCACGAAGTGGGCATCAGGGGCCCCAGTGTTCCTCAAAATGACAAATCAGAGGCACCTGCCAAAAATCGGAGAAAACCGATGCAAAATGAATGCTCGGGGGCCAAACCGCGAGGTTCGGGGCCCGAAAACCGGCTATAGACACCGAAAGTGGCATTCAGCCACGAAGTGGGTATCTACGACCCCAGTGTCCCTCGGAATGATAAAACAGAGGCACTTGCCAAAATTGAACAAAAACTAATGCAAAATGAAATCTCGGGGACCAAAACCGCGCGGGGTCCCGAAAATGGGCTGTGAGCACCGAAAGTGGCGTTCGGCCACGAAGTGGGAATCAGAGGCCCCAGTGTCCCTCGGAATGATAAAATAGAGGCACTTGCCAAAATTGAACAAAAACCGATGCAAAATGAATGCTCGGGGGCCAAAACCGCGCGGTTCGGGGTCCCGAAAATGGGCTGTAGGCACCGAAAGTGGTGTTCGGCCACGAAGTGGGTATCTACGACCCCAGTGTTCCTCGGTATGATAAAACAGAGGCACTCGCCAAGAACCGGAGAAAACGGAGATGGTTGGGCGGTCCCGAACCGAGGCACACGGCCTGACGGCTCTGAAAATCGGGAACCGGGCTCCGAAATGGGCAAAATGGCCTGCGGCCACGAAATGTAGCTCACGGCCACCGGGAGATAGTCTACGGGACCACTCCCTCCCCTCAGGAAAGAAAACAGAGAAAACCGAGTTTGGTTCGCAAATCGAGACAAGGCACGAAGAAGGTTCGGAAGTCCGGAGGCAGGGCGCACGACCGCGGCTCTGAGACTTCTGAACGAGCACAGCATGCAACATCACCAAGCGCTCAATCGGTGACGTCTGAGTCTTAAGGTCGGTCAAAAATGGGGTGTCTACAGTTGCCCCTCTTTGACAGAACTCGGAAGTCAAGAATTGACGGGAGTGAATGTCAAAGCCCAAGACAACCCATTTTTGACAAGGCCAAAGACTTAGACAATCATACAAGATAAACAGAGATATGCGCCCGCAGGCATGCCCGCAGGCAGGGGGCAAAATGCAAAACGATATGCAGGAAGATTTGATAATTGGACTTATACGCTACGCGAAGCCGGTTTGACAATTGGACTTATACGCTACGCGAAGCCGGTTTGAAGATTGGACTTATACGCTACGCGAAGCCGGTTTGAAAATTGGACTTACACGCTACGCGAAGTCGGTTTGAAGATTGGACTTATACGCAAAGCGAAGCCGGTTTGTAGATTGGACTTATACGCAAAGCGAAGCCGGTTTGTAGATTGGACTTATACGCAAAGCGAAGCCGGTTTGTAGATTGGACTTATACGCAAAGCGAAGCCGGTTTGTCGATTGGACTTATACGCTGAGCGAAGCCGGTTTGTAGATTGGACTTATACGCAAAGCGAAGCCGGTTTGTAGATTGGACTTATACGCAAAGCGAAGCCGGTTTGTAGATTGGACTTATACGCAAAGCGAAGCCGGTTTGTAGATTGGACTTATACGCAAAGCGAAGCCGGTTTCTAGATTGGACTTATACGCAAAGCGAAGCCGGTTTGAAGATTGGACTTATACGCTACGCGAAGCCGGTTTGTAGATTGGACTTATACGCAAAGCGAAGCCGGTTTGTAGATTGGACTTATACGCAAAGCGAAGCCGGTTTGTAGATTGGACTTATACGCAAAGCGAAGCCGGTTTGTAGATTGGACTTATACGCAAAGCGAAGCCGGTTTATAGATTGGACTTATACGCAAAGCGAAGCCGGTTTGTAGATTGGACTTATACGCAAAGCGAAGCCGGTTTGTAGATTGGACTTATACGCAAAGCGAAGCCGGTTTGTAGATTGAACTTATACGCTGAGCGAAGCCGGTTTGTAGATTGGACTTATACGCAAAGCGAAGCCGGTTTGTAGATTGGACTTATACGCTGAGCGAAGCCGGTTTGTAGATTGGACTTATACGCAAAGCGAAGCCGGTTTGTCACTCAGAATCATGCAAAGAGAGCTGTAATGAAGCAAATATGCAAAATAAATGCAACATTTTAAGCGAAAGCTAGGCAAGAAGTAAACTCGAGACAAATTACATATTGTGCAAAAGGGATGTAAGAAAATTATGCAATGCTCACTGCGTCTCACGCGGAGAAGGCTAAAAGCGACTACCGAGAATACCCGTAGTCTCACACAAGACATCTCTCTGCGTATCACACACAAGAGAGGAAAAGGTAAAACCGGGTAAACAATGGTGTAACCAACAGGCGTATCTCAACGTATTTCATACGGAGAGAGGAAGGTTTTAACGGGGGAACAATAGTGTGAGTGTGTGCGATAGATACACCAAGCGAAGCAAATAAAGTGTGATGGATACACAATTAGTGAACACGAAGTGTGATAGATGCACTAAGTGAAATGAAGTGTGTTAGATACACTGAGTGAAGCAAATAAAGTGTGATTGATACACTAAGTGAATGACCTCAAACGGAACTTCTTTGAATGAACCGTACATACAATAACGTGCATGACTGAGAAAGAAACTTGATAGATACAATGCATTACAATGCATGATGCTTACGGAAAGCAATAAATGGACAAAGCGGCGCTTTAGAAAGCACCTCATGAGGTGAGTGGCGGTGAACCGCTCTACTCTGATGGGGATCTCCCCTCGTGCTCTTCGAACACTTTACCTTGAACACACAGCACAAAGGCTCTGGAATGCTAACAAGTAAAAATATCTGCATGTGGGAGCCACGGCTGCCGCTTGTCTTCCTGATCATACTCACAACTTTCCCTATTCTCCAACGGGGTGACAGACTAGGTTGGTTCAGTATCCAGAATTGAGGTGCATACATGCTATCTCAACCTATGGGGCTTCCATACAGATTTCAAGCCGAGGGCACGCCTCTGGGTATTTAAACCAGACTTTAGTCTCGGAAATCCCGAACCTTTGCGTTCTGGGCAACAGCCATTCAAACTCTAGTTTCCACCGTCGCAGTTGGTCTCCTAGGAACTCATCGCAAACACGGCCAGGACGCATCTGGCAGGGGCTGGTATTCAGAGAGAGCATTTCTGATTGCCATTCTGGCTTGAAGTAGACTTGATCTTGAGCTTGAGGTAGAGGCACACTCATACTTCGGAACATTGGCAAGACTTGAAGAGATACACACGGAATACAGTCTCGGAACTTACTGAAGTTGGAGCAAACTCAGATGCCCGACATTTTCCTCTTTTGCTTTTGCTTTGCAGCCCGAAACTCATAGCTTTAGATAGGTCCTGGTTTCACTGTTCTCATATGACCTGGGTTGAACCTTGCGGTTTTTTGAAAGAACAAAATTCTGTTTTGCACAAATGTGGAGAACGACACGGCACTCGGAGCACAAAACAATTTTTGAAATTGAGAGTGAGCATAAGTTCTCAACTGGGTATTGAGCCTACGACTGAACACAGTGCACTACGACTCAACAATGGAAAACAAAAGGCACACAACCTAGACATATCGAGTAACACTCGAGACGACTCAAAACAATGATCGAAATAAAACAAAAAGACACGACACTCATACGTGCACAGGGAGCCTGTTTCATCGGGTAGTGTTTCCCACCCTTTCTCATTTGTGGTTCTCACATCACTCGGCCCTCAAGCTCTGCTTTTCACGAAAAATCCCTTTTCTCACTTTTTCTCTCATCGCACATCTCTCTATTCTTCAATCTCTCATTTTTCATCCCTCCCCTGGGTGGTTGATAGATAAACAGCAAGTTGTGGGCTCGTGCCCCTAGCATTCTGCTAGATTCTCTTTCTTCCGCTCATAACTAGTGAATTTCTCCCACAGAGGGGTTATGCTACAAATGAGTGTGTAGCGAATCTGCAGCTGACACCGGTTGATGATGCTTTGCAGGGGAGCTTGGACGTGATCAGATATGTTAAGATGAGGGAGTGGAATATCTTGATCCATTCCCGTTCATGCTTCGTACTTGGCTTGATACCTTGCTGCTTGGAGGGTGAGAGAGCCTTTTCGACCATTTTGTTGCCGCCTTCAGTTGTGCCTTCTTCTGGCAGGTAGAGTGCCCTTCTTGGCAAATGCATTGATAACGGGGAAAAGACAGAACACCTGACTCAACTGTGCCCTTAGTTCATCATTTTGACCATTTTTATTTTTGCCTTCTGCTAAAACAATTTTGACCAAAATGAGAGTTAGATTAACATGCTTGTTCAATTTTTGATTTGAAATCACGCAAGTCAGGCTATGAGCACTGAAAATTTTCCTCCTTTTTTTTTTTTGAGTCCAAGAAATGGTCCAGTTTTAGAAAAATGGGATAATTTTCGAGAGAATTAGTCAACCTCAGTAAAAATCCTCAAAAACTATTTTTGCAAACGGCCATTGCTCAACGAGCATGAAACCTACTCTTGAGATGCACAACCTCGGATCCAAGGGAAAACTGCCCCGTGCTTGAAGAGAGCTGCATGGCAACGGAAAGTTGCCCCTTGTTTGAACGGCACCGCGGCGCATTGAATGGCAACGGAAAGTTGCCCCTTGTTTAAATGGCGCTGCAGCGCATTGTAGTCAGTCCTCAGAGCGACGAACACAACCAGACTCTCGGATACAGAGAGGCGAAGATGATCAGAAACCATTACATGGACACAATCAAATTTGAATTGTTTTACGGCTGGACTTCAGGATGAAGTTGCCTACGTATCCCAAAGATGGGAATCAAGCCTTACGTAGTTCGGGGGTTAAGGTACACTCGGGTATTTAACCTCTCCTTTTTATGCTCTAACTTTTGCCAAGGCGCCTGTTGCAGGTTTTCAACCTTGCGAGCTTTGCTTTTCTTTTCTTTTTCATTTCTTTCTTTTCTTCTTTTTTCATCTTTTCTTTTCTTTTCTTTTCTCTTTCTTTTTTGTATTTTTCTTTTCTTTTCTTTTTTCTTTCTTTGTATTTTTTGTCTCGCTCTAACTTTTGCCTGGGTCGCCCTTCCGGGTTTTCGGCCCAGCGAGCCTCTCAAAGGGTAAAAGTGTAACAGGTCCATGCCAAATGGTTGTAGGGTTTTGAAGCCATCCGTATCCAAGAGAGTGGCTGTTGATTTGCAAGAGGACTCATCTTCGACTCTTCGAGCACATCGGATATTTTTTGCCCCTAGTTCGAGGGGTGCTTCTGATCTAGCTTTGCAAGCTTCTTCTGATGAGGTCTGACCTTCTTGATCTGACTTTGGTGCCTCTTGTTCGAGGGCTGCTTCAAATCTGGCCACACAGGCCTCATATCGTAGTTGACCGTTGAACATTCTGAATTCAAGTTCAAGGTTTGAAAGCAAAGGGGTCGAGTCTCGAGGCTGAGAGCGATCCTAAGCTGCACAATCTCAAGAGCGATTCCACACATGTCTTCGCAGGACCGCGCAAAGGACCGCGCAAAACTTTTTTTGAAAGTTTTTAAGAAAGCGACAAATCGCTCGCGCTGCTGACAGTGTAGGATCAATCTGGATCAAAGCCAGGGTCCTTCTCAATACTCACACTAACAAGCATGATTTCATTCATTAAGGGCTTAGCACGCCTCTCTTTCTCTCATTTGATCAAAGTTTTGCAAATCCCGAGGAATCCCTCCCTCTTTGTTTTCACCGCAGTGTTCAAAAGGTTTTGAAAAACTTAGGTCAATACAATGACTTCAAGGCACAAGAGAGCAGGTGGAATGCACTGCCATTTCATTCAAATCCTGGCACAACTAGCACACGGCAGAAGCAAATGTGAGAGCGTGGAAATCACTGCTGTTTCATTCAAATCTGTTGGCACAACTAGCTCCCTGGCAGAAACAAATTCAAAACAAAACAAAAGACAAACGCAACAAAATGGTGACGCCCGAGGTAACACCCCCCAGAATCACCCGACTCCTATACAACAGGACTGACTCGATACAACAAGACAGACCAAAACAAAAGAGACTGACTCAAAACAAAAAGACAGACTCAAAACAAAACAACAAAACTGACCAATACCCAAGTCAGAAAGCACAAAATTAACTAGCACTTGTACATTGCTCAAAACAGTGCATGCCATTCACCACAGCTGGAGTAATCTGAGCGCCATTCGCAGGTGGTTCATCCCCTGATCACATAGTCACCTTATCCCCCACAAGTTCACTGATCAAGTGCCGATAGACTTTGCGGGACCTGGTGCGGCAATGACCCCTTTGTCAAACAGATCTTGTACATCATGGCGCAGACGAAAGCAACTGTCGGTGTCATGACCGGTTTGCTGATGGTAGGCACAGTATTTAGTCTGGTCATGCTTTGCAGGGATAGGATCGGGTAGGGGCCGTTGTTCCAACGGTTTCAAATGTCCTTCCCGGAGTAAGACCTCTAGAGCCTTTGACAGAGGCATATGAAGTGGAGTGAAAACCCTCTTGACTCGGGGTGGATATTTGGCCGTCTGTGAGTTACTCCGGACGCACCGGTGGATGGGGTAGCCTTTCTTGATGTGGTGGTAGTGACCATGCCCACTTCAGAAGATCTTGCAGCTGCATCACCACTGGTGGTCACATTCGAACTGCGGGAAAACGCCCGCCTAGGCTGCTCTTCTCCTGGTCAATAAGGCCCTGCTTCATGGCATCCTCGATCTGTACTCCCATCTCATGCAAATCTGAAAAGGTAGGGAAGGGGAGCACGATCATTTTCTGTATTAGTTTGGGCTGGAGGTTGCGCACAACCATCCGTATTTGATCCTTATCCGTTGGCCTGATGGTCATCATTGAGGCCTTGGCCCTCCAGCGAGCTACAAAGTCAGAGAAACCCTCTTTCGGCTCTTGCCTGGTCGTCTCGAGATCACGGGTTGTGATCTCAATCTGGGTATTGTATGAATATTGTGCGACGAAGGCCTCGGCCATCTCCTCCCAGTTTCGTTTCACTGAATCCTCCAATTTGGCATACCAGATGGTTGCAATACCCGACAGGGTCCTGCCAAAAAGGGAAAGCTTCTGTAGTCTTGTCAAGCCCATTGGGCGCAGAACATCTGAAAACAAACTCAGGTGGACCATGGGATCTCCTGACCCGTCAAAACGGTCGATATGAGGCATCTTGAACCCGTCTGGCAATGTCACAGCTGTGTCAGTGTATCCATCTTCAATGTCAGGGATGGAGTTGACTCCCTGGGATTTCTTGAAACAGCTTTCAAGCTTGCTCAATTTCAGTGCTGTGGGTCGTCTCGAACTCAAAGGGAGAGTCCGGTAGGTTGGTGGGTGTTTTTGATAGCTGGGGTAAAATTGGGGGGCGGAGCCGGCCCTACCGGAATGTCTGTACCTTCCTGGACATTTGGCATCTCCCCAGGTACTGGAGCTCCTGCTGGGGGAGGAACTTGTTGTGAAGAGACGCGCCGCTTTGCTGTTGCAGCCTGGTGATGAGCTCAGCCTGCTGAGCCATGATTGCAGCCTGCTGCTTGGAAAATTCCGCTTGGCGGACAGCGTCCTCTTCCATGAGCTTCATATTTTCTTGCATCTGACGCATCATTGCCTCCATCCCTGACGTGTTCTGCGGATCCATCTAACTGACGGTATCTATCCCTGCAGTAGAAACTAAGACCTCAGCCTGACTGTTCACTGGTGGAGTGGATAAGGGCCACTGATCTGGTAACTACTGAACTGGTGATCTGTGCCTGACTGGCCCTCTTCACCCTGCCTCTGGTAAAGGAACACTGATTGCCCTTGAACTGAATCTCTGACCCGACAAAGTCTATCAACACAAGTTCGGTGTACCCGGGGGATATTGGAGCCTCTGAAGCTATGGTTCCAAGACTACCCTAGCAAAAGAGAAAACATGCAGCATCTCAGCCTGATTTCACCTGAACAGATACGAGCAAAGTTTGAATGAGTGTGCCCTCTACTGAATTCTGCCCCAAAATTCTGCCTGTAAACTGTTACCCTCAGGTAAACTGAATCCCAAAATACTGAACTGGTGCCCGCGGGCCTGATGCCCAAACTTATAAACTGATACATGCATTCCTGTAGAGACGCACTCTAAAAGCACATAGCAGATAAGTGAGAGCCAAAACACCCCTATGTTGGGGTAGGGTTTCCCTGTCCTATTTTGTCAGGAGCTAGGGTTTCACTACGCACGCAGCGGTTTCAAACAACCTATAAACGGGTAAGCAACCTGTCCTAGTTTGGAATGGTCACTATGGATCCGAATATGCACTAGGTCGAATGGTCAAAAAGGGTGCCCCGGTAAAACCGGGGTTTGTGTTCCCATGCTGCAGAGCCGTAACCGATCAGCCTTATGGACATGCCTTGACAAGACAAGCCTCCGGCAAAACGTTCAGGAATAGCAGATGGCAAACACGGTGTCCTAGGCGCACCAATGCAAATGCAATGCAAAGAAACACACAAGTGTAGTCAAGAAGAGATATCATGAGTTCGAGTCAAGTTCTCTAAATCCCCAGCGGAGTCGCCAGAAACTGTAGACGTCCCGAACGCCCCGGGAGGTTAAGTCCCGTTCTGTTCATATTGGGGTCACTACAGTTCGAAGGACTCAAATGTCACGGTTCTTAATCTTGAACCAAAGAGTCCAAATCCGGCAAATCGTTTGAAAAAAAACAGATTTTGAAAGAAGTGCCAAACATGGACTGCTTTGCCAGATACAGAGTCGCCACCTAAATATTTTTTAAAATGGGAAATTTAGGAAACCCTGACTCGGTGCCAAAGGCCACGTGTCCGTCATCACCAAAGTTGCCTCGGCTCGGGAACTTGGGTACGATTGGGGAAGGTCACATCGTGAGCACCCCCGCTCGCCCGGTCAAAGACCGGCCTCTACTAACCATGATATCTGTTTTGAAAACATTGTGAGTTCTTATTCCGATTATTAGCCTAGGTTACTATGTGATGCTCGCAGCAAACAAGTATAGACTGAGTCGCCTGAATTGGAACAAAACATTTCATGTTTGTTTGTTTGAAAATGGTTTGATGGTGCTACCCGCAGGTAGGCTAAGACGCGGATTTGCCACCCTCAGGTGGGCTTAGAAAACATGATTTTGCCACTATCTAGTGGGCTTAAAACAAACATTTGATGAATTATCCAATCCAAGTAACTCAACCTCCACCCACAGGCATTCAAGGCAGTTATATCAGATAAGCATATAGCCTCATGGTAAGCATGCTATTCATGGCAACACTCACACGCATGCAAGGGTGCTAAAGCATAAAACTCACCGAGTACTCCAAGCCAAAACAGAAAACTGATTAGAAATCAATGCATGATCCTAAATATACAGGAATGCCTAATGCAACACATGCAATAATGCAACTATAGCAGGCTCGGCTATTCTAAACATGGCATATGAAATGCTACAGCTAACATGTACTCAATTTGGAATTGAAATACAAATGCAGTTTGTATGATGCGCCGAGCCCGGTGCGTGCAAAACAGATGAATGATGCAAACATGCTATCATACTGTATGCTAATTGAAATATGCCCTATATCTAACCATCGTAAGCGGGTAAATAAAAGGGAAGAAAGACGTGGGTTGGAAGACATACATCACACTCACCCACACTTATTACAGTTATGCCCTCGCGCAGAGGGTCCGAATAAATATACAGTCCGAAATAAAAGAATATTACAGATTTTCTAAGTAATTAATAATTTAAACTAAGAAAGCTGTAAATGGCTTGCAAGCCAGGGGGTGCTTCGCTTCTGATGAATAATGTATGTTGGGCTGCCTTGCGCGAGAAATCCACTGGATGCCCGATTTAGCCTCTGTTCGCAGTGTTTCTTCGAAATGCGTGCCGACTCTGAAAAGTTGCTGATTCCTTATCTTGCTGCAACAGAGAGCAGGAAAAGGGCATAGCAATGTATTTCACAAATATATGCATGCCTCGATCCTCGTGCCACCAATCACGCATACCGATGCATGATGGCCGAGGAACCGATTGCACAACTCAATATAGAATGAATGCACATGAGGCTACAACAAAACCTAACTCCATCATGGGTAATCCGGAGTGTCGGTGACTTGGGAATTGAGACCCGTTCCGTCACTCGGAGTACGAAACGTGCCTCGTTTCCCGTGCCCGGGCTAACTCCTATCCCGAACACGATGCAATATGCATGATATGCATGAAATGCAGCTAATATACAATTCTAACATACACAATGCTATGAAAATGAGATGCCTCGGAATGCGTGCCTACGGGCACGCAAACCGAGGCGATGCCGTAAGGCATGAAATGGCATGAAATGTGATATGTAATGAGACTAGGATGAGATGCCTCGAATGCGTGCTACGGGCACGCAATCCGAGAAAATGGCATACGACGTGCAATAATGCTAGAATGGCATACAGAATGCAGAATGGACTTACACCAACATGAAGGACCTCGGCCACTCTCACACAGGAGGCCGTAAGATGAAAATGAGTTGCCTCGAAATGCGCGCACACGGGCGTGCAACCGAGGCAATGCATTAAAGCATGAAATGACATGGAAAATGCAAATTGGGCTTACCTAACATGAGAGGGCCTCAGCCGCACTCACATAAGAGGCCGTCGGGTAAAAATGAGATGCCTCGAAATGCGTGCCCAGGCGCGCAAACCGAGGCGATGCATACGGAATGCAAATGACATGGAAAATGCAAATTGAGGCTAAAATGAGATGTCTCGAAATGCGTGCCCACGGGCACGCAAACCGAGAAAAAGGCATACGGAATGCAAAGATGCGAAAATGGCATACGGAATGCAGAATGGACTTATACCAACATGAGAGGACCTCAGCCACTCTCACACGGGAGGCCGTCGGATAAAATTGAAGTGCCTCGAAATGCGTGCCCACGGGCGCGTAAACCGAGGCAATGATATAAAGCATGAAATGACATGAAAAATGCAAATTGGACTTATACTAACATGAGAAGCCTCAGCCGCACTCACATAAGATGCCGAGAGACAAAAATGAAGTGCCTCGAAATGCGTGCACACGGGCACGCAAACCGAGGCATGGCCCTAAGGCACAGAAATGACATGCGAATGAGATGTGACATATGGCATATGGAAAATGCCAATTTCAGCAGCTAAAATGATGCACAAATAGCCCCCGAATTATGACAAAATTACACCCGATGCCCGAAATGCGATGTAATGCACCCGAAATGGCCTACAGCCCTACTAAACATGCATAAATGACACATGACATGTAAAAAAGTAGCAAGGCAGCCCCTAAACTAGCATTTTTTAGTACAAAGTAAGGCTAAACAACAACCACAAGTATGGCAAAATTAGCTTGCAAAAACGCGGGAAAAAGAGGGGAATTACAAAGCAAGTTAGTATATACAATGCTCAAACAAAAAAAATCAGTTCTACAACATTAAAGAGGGACCAAAAATATGAACAATTAAAGAGATGGCATCCCCCAATTCAGTGTGTAGATATGCTCAACATAGCATGCAAAATATGAGCCAAAAGAAGGCTATAACACGAGGTATCAAAAGGATGCACCAAACAGCCTAAGACCCTTAACAAAACATGAAGAATGGGTCATTTTAAGACACTTCTAAGCCTGATGAAGGCTCAAAAATAGAAGCATGATGAGCTAACAAGACATGCAAAAATAAGGGACCAAAGAGAGGTATAACATGAAGTACAAAAGTATTCACCAAATAGCCTAAGACCCTGAACAAAACATGACAAATGGACCAAAATAAGGCTCTCTTCAGGCCTGATGAAGGCCGAAATCAGAAGCCAATAAGCTTAAAGAGGCATGCAAAATGGGGCCAAAGAGAGGTATAAAGAGAGGTACAACATGGAGGCCCCAAAACAAGTTGATCCCTTCTACAATAATGTAGAGGGACACAAAATAAGCTCACTCACAGTTCATGGCATGTTCCAAAACAGACTGCATGTAGGTCAAATAAATCATGCAAGTTTACGGTAATTTGAAGGAATTATGAAGCAAGTGCATGATAAAGAGGCCAAACAGGGTTGAGCCCTTCTTAAATGTTGAAGAGGGACTCAAAATAGGCGCACTCACAGTTTATGGCATGCTCGAAAAACAGATCACTCATAAGCTAAACAAAGCATGCAAAATATTGGCATAAAGAGTGATAATGAAGGAGAGCATCATGGAGACACCAAACAGGGTTGAGCCCTTCTACAATGTTGTAGAGGGGCTGAAAATAAGCACAAAACCAGTAGGGGTCAAAGCCCAAATCAGTGAGCAAGTAGGGTAAAGATTTGAAGCAAAATTGTGCAAGAAAAGGGGAATTAGTGACTTACCCTTGAAGATCAAGCTTTTATGGCTTCTTGGCTTGAATTTGTTGGTCCTTAGCCTCTGAGAAAGCTTCCTTTGCTGCTGGAATGGAAGTGGTGATGGTGAAGCTTAGGGTTGATGAACAAGTGGGCTAGGGACTTGAAGCTTTTTTGAGTTTTTGAGGATGAAAATGGAGGCAAATGGTTAAGGGTTCTTGAGATCAAAGCTTGTAACCTCAACAAAGGAGGAGGCCATCCCCTCAAATAGGCAAGAAAGGGGTGTAAAAGGGAGGGAAATGCACCCAAGCTTTCCTCCCAAAATATCCCCCGGATGCTGAGATATTTTGGAAATACAGCTGGACAGCTGTAAAGGGTTGAAAAAGCAGGAAGCAGGCCGGCCACCCCCTTTTCTTGAAGATGGCCGGCCGGCCACCCTACTGGTCGGCCAGCCACTCCTCATGGCCGGCCGGCCATGGCCAAAAATGGAACAAAAAGTTAAGGCCGGCCACCACACCTTGGTGTCCTCCTAGGTGTGTAGAACAAGGCCCCATGGTTGGAATTTGGCAACTGTGAAACAGGAGTCACAACAATTCACTTGAAGGAGAGGCTCAAAAATGAAACAAAACAATTACTGGCCGGCCATCCCTTTTTAGGGTCCTCCCATGTGCCCTCATCACAAATATGTAGCTTTGGTTGGAAGAAAATGGGCCTAGGGTGTTCAACATTAGCCCGGAAGTGAGCAAAACGGGAGCCGGAAGAGCAGAAAAGGTTATCTGGGATAATTGCTGGCCTCCCACCCTCCAGTGATCTTCCTGGTGTTGAAACAGAGGTACCTGCCAAAATTGAACAAAAACTAATGAGAAATGAACGCTCGGGCCCAAAACCGTGCAGTTCGGGGTCCCGAAAATGGGCTGGGGGCACCGAAAGTGGCATACGGCCACGAAGTGGGCATCAGGGGCCCCAGTGTTCCTCAAAATGACAAATCAGAGGCACCTGCCAAAAATCGGAGAAAACCGATGCAAAATGAATGCTCGGGGGCCAAACCGCGAGGTTCGGGGCCCGAAAACCGGCTATAGACACCGAAAGTGGCATTCAGCCACGAAGTGGGTATCTACGACCCCAGTGTCCCTCGAAATGATAAAACAGAGGCACTTGCCAAATTGAACAAAAACTAATGCAAAATGAAAGCTCGGGGACCAAAACCGCGCGGGGTCCCGAAAATGGGCTGTGAGCACCGAAAGTGGCGTTCGGCCACGAAGTGGGCATCAGAGGCCCAGTGTCCCTCGGAATGATAAAATAGAGGCACTTGCCAAAATTGAACAAAAACCGATGCAAAATGAATGCTCGGGGGCCAAAACCGCGCGGTTCGGGGTCCCGAAAATGGGCTGTAGGCACCGAAAGTGGTGTTCGGCCACGAAGTGGGTATCTACGACCCCAGTGTTCCTCGGTATGATAAAACAGAGGCACTCGCCAAGAACCGGAGAAAACGGAGATGGTTGGGCGGTCCCGAACCGAGGCACACGGCCTGACGGCTCCGAAAACCGGGAACCGGGCTCCGAAATGGGCAAAATGGCCTGCGGCCACGAAATGTAGCTCACGGCCACCGGGAGATAGTCTACGGGACCACTCCCTCCCCTCAGGAAAGAAAACAGAGAAAACCGAGTTTGGTTCGCAAATCGAGACAAGGCACGAAGAAGGTTCGGAAGTCCGGAGGCAGGGCGCACGACCGCGGCTCTGAGACTTCTGAACGAGCACAGCATGCAACATCACCAAGCGCTCAATCGGTGACGTCTGAGTCTTAAGGTCGGTCAAAAATGGGGTGTCTACAGTTGCCCCTGGCTTAATCTGACCGAAATGAGGTATAGCATGGCTCAGTAACCTGGCATTCAGCTGATTGGCTTGACACACTGTATATTCTACTTTTCATTCCAGTTCAAACGTCAATTTAGACATGATCAAACTTGCCCAGATGAGGGGGTAGAGTACCGGGTTCCATTCCCCGTCCGAGGTTCACATTTGGCTAGGTACCTCACTGCTTGGAGGACGAGAGAACTTCTGGCTCTTGCCCCTAGTTTTAGCTACGCTCTTTCTGACGAGTGCATGACTTGGCTTGACGATGAGGCACAATCTAGGCCCACTTTGGCATCAGAAGCTTCCATAAGCACAAGTTGGGGACGCAGGAACACCTGACTCATCTATGCCCCTAGTTTATTTGCTTTGATCTTACTTTTCAAGTTTTATGCATGTAATAAAAGCAACTTTGATTTGTATTGAGAGTGAGAGAATTTTGTACTAAAATCAATGAAATTAAAGTTGTGAGCACTCAAAATTTTCTTTTTGGTCCAAAAATGGTCTAAGTTGTAAAAGGTAAATTTTGAGCAAAGATCAACTTTTATCAAAACTTTTCAAAACCATTTTCGATAAGGATCACAACTTGACACACACAGAATCTATCCTTGAGATGTACAAACCCGAATCCAAAGATGGAAAATTGCCCCTTGTCTGAATAGCACTGCTTAGCATTGTAACCATTTCTCAGAGACAATTACAACTGAACACTCAGATAAAGACAAGACAAAGATGGCATGATCAAACACATGGACAGGACAGTTGATTTGGAGGTGTTTACGGCCGAACTTCAAGATGAAGTTGCCTATGTATCCCGAGGATGGAAATCAGGCCTTACGTAGTTCAGTTCGGTTCAGTTCGGTTCACTCGAGTATTAACATTTTCCTTTTGTGCTCTAACTTTTGCCAAGGCCGCCATTTAGGGTTTTCAACCTTGCGAGCTCAGTTTTTCTTTATTTCTATTTTTTTTGTGCTCTAACTTTTGCCTAGGTCACCCTTCTGGGTTTTCGACCTAGCGAGCCTCTTAGGGGCAATATTTCTTCAACTTGTCCATGTTGATCGGTTAGGAAAATTCTAGGCCATCCAAGTCCATAGAATAATAACTCCACCCGACCAGATAGTTTTGATGATGTAAGGACTAGTCCAATTGGGTCTGAACTTGCCCCTAGGGTCATGGATGGGAGCTCGGTTATCTTTCAGCACCAAATCTGCTTCTTTGAGATTCCAGGACTTAACCTTCTTGTTAAAAGCCCTGGCAATCTTGCGTTGATAGCCTTGAACATGATATAGTGCTTTCAGCCTTCTCTCATTAAACAACATTAGTTCTTTGAACCTGCTCTACTGCCAGTCTGTCTCTGCTATCGGACATTTAGCCATAACCCACAACGACTGAACTTCTATTTCAATCGGTAGAATAGTTTCCATCCTATAAATAAGGGAGTAAGGAGTTGCCCCAGTAGATGTTCGAATTGAAGTCCTATAACCCCAGAGTGCAAATGGCAATTTGTCTAGCCAGTGCCTATAGGTCTCGACCATCTTCTGCAGGATATGATTGACGTTCTTGTTGGCAGCCTCAACAGCTCCGTTGGTTTGTGGCCGGTATGTAGATGACTTATAAAAAGCCACATTGTATTTCTCCAACAAGTCAATCATTTCTTTCTTGAAATGGGAGTCATTATCTGAAATTATCTCATTCGGGACTCCATAACCGCAAATGATGTTGTTTCGGATGAATTTAGCCACATGCGCTGCCTTCAACACTGCATAAGACTGAGCTTTCACCCACTTTGTAAAGTAATCAATTGCCACTAGAATGTATTCATGCCCATTTGACCCTTTCGGTGTGACTGCGCCAATGATGTCGATTCCCCAAACTGAGAAAGGCCATGGTGAAGTCATGTTATACAGCTTCGACGGCGGGATATTCGTGCGATTGGCATGAATTTGGCATTTGTGGCATCACCGAACAAAACCGATACAATCCTCCTCCATAGTAGACCAGTAGTAACCTTGCCTGAGAATCTTTCGGGCTAACATTACTCCATTCATGTGCGCTCCACACTCTCCCCCATGAATGGCCTCTATTACGCGCTTTGATTCTTCTGCGTCGACACATAACTTGTGCATTCCGAGATGACCCCTCTTGTACAGTTTACCTCCGCAGATGATAAATTGAATAGCCATCCACTGTATTGCTCTCTTATCTTTGGTATTCGCCCCTGGTGGATGAACCTCCTTTTCCAAGAAGTTCCAAATATCATAAAACCAAGGGTTTTGATCTTGTACTTCATCTATTGCGGCAATAGACTCATAGGCCGGCGTATATCTTTGATCAATAATGATGAGACGCATCCGGACTCCAAATGGGATGTCTCTCATGGAAGATAGAGTTGATAAGGCATCAACAAACCTGTTGTTCTCTCTTAGTAGATGCGTAAAGGTCAGCTTCTCAAACCCAGGAATCTGAATGTCCCAGGTTTGGTGGTAGATCTTTATCTTTTCTTCTTTGACCTTCCAGTCTCCTTTTGCTTGAGACACAACTAGGTTTGAGTCCCCAATGACGTCCAACCTTTTTGCCCCTAATTCCAGGGCGGCTTCCAAACCAGCGATACACACCTCGTATTCTGCTTCGTTGTTGGATACCTTGAACCAGAGTTTGAAGGCTAAGGATATATGGGAATTGTCGAGTGCTATCAGCAACAGTCCTATCCCATAACCATACTGGTTAGACGCTCCGTCAAAGTACATTGTCTAAATCTCTTCCTTGACTTGCAGAATAGCTTCATCTAGAAATAGGTATTCTACTGCTTCATCCCCTTCTACTGGGTGATCTGCCAGGAACTCTGCTACTGCTCTCCCCTTGACAGACTTGCGGGTAACATACTTAAGATCAAATTTGGAAAGAAGAAACAACCAATGGGCTAACCTACCCATAAGTGCTGGTTTCTCAAAGAGATATTTGATAGGATCTAACCTTGAAACCAGAATTACAGAGTAAGCTAACAGGTAGTGCCTCAACTTCCTGGTAACCCATACCAAGGCTAAGCAAGCTTTCTCCAGCGGGGTGTAACGGGTCTTATAATTCAGCATCTTCTTGCTCAGGTAATAGATGGCTTTCTCTACCCTATCCTCAGATTCCTGAGCAAGCATGCATCCCATCGTTGTATCCGTTACTGACAGATACAGAATCAAGGGCTTCCTCGGCTCCGACGATGACAACACGGGTGGATTCTGAAGGTACTACTTGATCTGCTCGAAATCGGTCATCCCATCAAAATTTCTCTCCTCAAAAAGTGGTTCACAAGTCAAGGTTAATTTAGAAGTAAATCATCTTATGAATTGCACTTTATCGAGAAAGCCTCGCACCTCCTTTTCAGTCCTTAGTGGTGGCATTTCTAGAATGGCCTTGATTTTGGAAGGATCTACCTCGATGCCCCTTTGTGTGATCAAAAAACCCAGCATTTTCCTTGCTGTTAAACTGAAAGTACACTTCTGTGGATTCAACCTCAGTTTGTATTCTCTGATCCGTTGAAAGAATTTCTTCAAGGCGGTGTAGTGGCCCCTCTTTCCTTGGACTTGACAATCATGTTGTCCACATACACCTTGACCTCTTTGTGGCTCATATCATGCAGAATTGTGGTTGCAGCCTCTTGATAGGTAGCCCCGGCATTCTTTAGCCCAAACGCTATCACGCTGTAGTAGTAGGTTCCCTACGGCGTTGTGAAAGATCCATCCATAAAGGAGACCAACGCATGGCCTACGGTGAAGTCCACCAATTCATTGATATATGGTAGAGGAAAGTCATCCTTCAGATTGGCTCTGTTTAGATCTCTGAAATCCACACACACCCGAATTCTGTCATCTTTCTTCGGCACCGGAACAATGTTGGCCAACCAAGTTGGATACTCAGCTACTAGCAAGAACCCTGTGTCTATCTGCTTGGTGACCTCTTCCTTAATCTTCAAAGCCCAATCTGGGCATATCCTCCGCAGCTTCTATTTGATGGGTCGGGCCTCGGGGTTAAGAGGGATCCGATGCTGTACAATCTCAAGATCAATTCCAAGCATGTCTTTGTAGGACCACGTGAAAACATCTTTGAAATCTTTTAATAAAGCGACTAAGCACTCGCGCTCGTCCAAAGACAACGTGGACCCAATCTGGACCAGACGTGGATCCTTCTCAATACCCACATTAATAGCAAAAACTAAGGATCCGAAAGGAGACATGCCAGTGCTGCTCTTACTTCAAGTTCATTGCTTTCGGAATCACTTCCTGTGCTCCTTGCAGCCTCAGCGGTTAGTTCAGTCTGTTCCTCTGTATCACTCTCTTGCAGCTGCAAGTCAAAGAAAATCTCAAAGCCAGGAACTCGCTGCCTCTCAGAGTTGAACCAGGGTTCGACGAAACCACAAAATGGGAAGTCTTCTCATTCCTGAACAAAATAGCCATTTAGGGTTCTCCAATTGGTCTATGCACAAGCTTGTAGCACTTCCCGGTCTGCTTAGCTCTGGTTCTTCTGACCATTTCTTTCCCTTTCCTAACCCAGTCCTCTTTGGTAGGCGTTGTAGATGGGCCCGGACGTCCCGGCTCCGCGCACGAATCGACGGGAAATTCGGTTTGTTCATTAGACTACTACAGTTCGGACACAATGTTACGGTTTTGAATCTAATCTCGCAAAGTGCAATGCAAGACCGATAAATCACCAAAGAGTCCAAATCCGGCAAATCGTTTTGGAAAATTGATTTTTATAAAGAAGTGCCAAATATGGACTGCTTTGCCAGATACAGAGTCGCCACCTAAATGTTTTGTTTTTGGAAAATTTAGGAAACCCTGACTCGTGCCTAAGGCCATGTGTCTGTCATCACCAAAGTTGCCTCGGCTCGGGAACTTGGGTACAAGAGAGGAAGGTCATGCAATGAGCACCCCTTCTCACCCAATCGAAGATCGGCCTTTACTAACATGATATCTTGTTTTTGAAAACACATGCACTCTTATTCCGGTTTATTAGCTAGCTTACTATGTGATGTGCACAACACACTAGTATAGACTAGATCGCCTAAATTGGAACAAAACATCTCATGTTTGTTTGTTTGAAAATGGTTTGAAGGTGCTGCTTGCAAGTAGGCTAAGACGTGGATTTGCCACCCTCAAGTGGGCTTAAGAAAACATGATTTTGCCACTCTCAAGTGGGCTTAAAACTCGCATTTCAATGAATTGTTCGAATTCAAGTAATCCAACCTTCACCCACAGGCATTCAGGCAGTTATATCAGCTAAGCAAATAGCCTCATGGCAAGTATGCTATCATGGCAACACTCACACTCATGCAAGATGCTAAAGCATAAACACTTACAGTGTACTCCGAGCCAAAATCGAGAACTAGTTAGAAATCATGCATGATCCTAGTTCATGTTAAGATGGCTAATGCAACACATGCGAAATGCAACTAAAATAGGCTCGGCTATTCTAAAATGGCATACGAGATGCAACTTGATAATCATGTATTCAAATTCGAATTGAAATACAATGCAGTTTGTATGATGCGCTGAGCCCGGTGCATGCAAGACGAATGAATGGATGCAAACATGCGAGCATAAGGATGCTAATCAAAATATGACCTAGAACTAATCATCGTAAGCGGTTAAGTAAAAGGGAGAAAGATGTGGGATTAGAAGACATTCATACACTCATGCACACTTATTACAAAAGTTGGCCCTCTCGACGGAGGGTTCGAATGAATTAACTAACTAGCTACGCTAAGCTAATTAATTACAAACCAACTAATTCACTAACTAACAAGCTAATTAATTACAAACTAAAATTAACTAACTAACAAGCTAATTAATTGTTACACAGCCGAATCGAAACAAATAACTATTCTAAGTTATCAAAAGCACTGAAATGGCCTCGTGACGAGGGATGCATGCGTGCTCGGTCGGCTTTGCTCGGAAATCCGTTGCCATGCCTCATGTTACCTCTGTTTGCACTGTTTTTGACTTCTGAAAATATGAAAATTTATGTGATGCTTCTGAACCACCTCATGGATATGTTGGGACGCCATCGGCCAAAAAGGTAAGGCCATCGGCCAAAGGATAAGGGTCATCGACCACTTATGAGGCTATCGGCCAAACATTCTTAGCCTCATAAGTGGTCGATGACCCTTATCCTTTGGCCGATGGCCTTACCTTTTTTGGCCGATGGCGTCCCAACATATGAGGACTTATGAGGATAAGGGTCATCGACCACTTATGAGGCTATCGGCCAAACATTCTTAGCCGATCGGCATACTAGATAGCCGATCGGCCATCTCTTCCTGTAGACTGCTCCTTTTGTTGCAGCAAGGACAAACAAGGGCATGGCAATACATTTGTAAGAAAATGTTGTGCAACTACACCCCTTATCATGTTTGAGACTCAAAGGAGTGTAGTGTTCGACTCTTGAGCCATCAATCACGCATTTCGATGCATGATGGCCAGAGAGGCCGAATTGCACAAATCAATATGGAATGAATGCACAAAAACACATGAATGCCTCACACTCTATCATATTGGATCAAGAGTTCGGCGACCGAGAATTGAGGCACGTTTCATCACTTCAAGTATGAAACGTCCCTCATTCCTCGTGTTTGGTTTAACACCCAAACCAATCACAATGCAATGCATGAAACATGGAGATGTTATGCAATGCAACATAAGCATGCCAAATGTAATGTAACAAGCATGCAAAATGTAATGCAACCTAGACATGCAAACATGCAATGTACCAAGCATGCAAAATGCAAACATGTAATGTAATAAGCATGCAACAACAATGCCAACAACAGGCATGTGACAGCATGCAATCTAACAAGTATGCAACAACATGCAAGATGGATAAGCATGCAACAACATGCAAAGATGGACTAACATGTAACAAGATGCAAACTAGCAAGCATGCAACAACATGCAAAGATGGACATAAACCAAAATGGGCAGACCTTAGCCATGTCCAAATCAGTGGCCAAAGTGATGAATTGATGACATGAAATGCAAGGCAAACATGCATGCCAATTGGCCCAAGAATTATGGCATGAAGACACCAACTCTTAAGAGCACTTAAAGAGTGAAAAGTGTGGACAAGTGACAATACTATAGGCCCTGAAATTAAGCATGGAGTGATGCCAAATCAACCAAACAATGCAAGTATAGCATATCAAAAGGCTCAAAGCTCAAGGTTAGCAAATGGACTTGCACTAAGGCTATGCAAAACATGAAGCAAATGGCCTAAGTAAACCAAAACAATCCTAAAGCATACCAAAGTGAGTCTAAAACATGCATGGACCTAGCCAACACAAGCCAAAACAAAAGACCAAAAGCATGAAGCATGCAAGGCTACCAAGGGGTGTTACCCTACACCTATTAAAACCAAACATGACATGACTTAACCAATAAAAATCAGAGTTATGACACGACAAAATAAGCCCAAAAACCCACTGAGATGGCATTCTAAAGGCCTAAGCATAGAGGCATGCACAATGGTTCACTCTTAAGGCATAAAACACCAACTCTTCAAAGCATTGAAAGAATGACAAATGCAAGTGTATGGCTACACTACATGGACTGAAATCACATATGAAATGATGCCAAATCATGAAAATGGTCTAAGCAATGCATGCTAATGACTTGGACACCTAAAGCTAACAAGCTAGATTGAACCATGGCTATACAAAACAGTGCATGGATGACTAAAACAACATGAAACAGAGCTCAAGCATGGTAAAACATGACTAAAAGCTTCTTTGAGTTGAGCCAAAACATACAAGAATGATGATCCAAATGCAAGATGCATATTAAGGCAATAGAGAGGATTACACTACAAGTGCATGATGCATGTAAGGCTATCAAACCAACTTTAGATAGAGGTATAGCATGCTAAGATAACACCAAAAAGTTTCTAAAATAGGGCCAAAACATGCCAAGAAAACATGCTACTATTATGAGCCATTTATACTAGCAAATGAGACACAAGGAGAGGGGGGTGTCCCTCTCCTATTCAAGACTCCAAAACCACCTTTCCACCACTGAAAATCCTCTGGATTTCAGTGGTAGAAAGGTCATGCAAAGGTTAGAACAAGAGCCAAAAGGGATGGCTCAAAACTAGGCCAAACAAGGCCTAAGAGGGGGTAGACCACCCCCAACCAAAAAGTGACCTTAAACAAACATCACAAGCATGAAAAATCAGAACTTTTTGTCGTTTAGAGTTAAGCTTAAAACAATATGCAAGTAGGTCTAAAAGCTTAAGCCAAAATAGGGAATTAAAAGCTAGAATCTCATCCTTGAAGAACACCTTCAAGAACACAACTCCAGCAGCTTTTCTGAGCTAAACCACTCCAAAAACACTAAAACCAACTCCTCAGTACCTCAGCAACAAAAGGATGGTGTTCTAGTAGGTGTTTGTGTGCAATAGTGTGAAGGATTTACACTTTTGGGCACAAACCAAGGTAAGAGAAGAGAGAGAGGTAAAATATATAGAGAGAGAGATATAGAACTTGTATATCAAATTCTCAGAACCTCTGGAAAGGGTGGGGAGGCTCCCTTCTTATAGAATTTCAATTCTCAAGCTTGTTGAACAAGCTTGAGTCTTGAATACAATCCCTCCATACACGTGTATGGAGGATAAGAATTGTACCCACCAGCTGTCACAGCTAGCACAAAATATCTACAAAAAGCAGATGGAAAGGTCTCGGCTCAAAAATATGGCCGATCAACCAAAAAGAGTGCCGATCGACCAAAAAGAGTGCCGATCGGCCAACATTTATGGCCGATGGCACAATGCCTTAGCCGATGGGTTGCAGGGATGCCCAACAAGACACCCTCTTTCCTCAGAAGCAAAAACACAAGTGCTTGGTCAACAACCAAGTACAAAACAGACAAGTTGAGAGATCCTAAGGCAAGGCACGCAGCCGAGACCTTCGGGAACTCAAAACGAACATGAGCATGGATGATCACCGAGTGTTCAAACGATGACTTCCAAGTCTTGATGGGGTGTCTACAAACGTATAACCAAGACCAAAGGCATACAGGTTATATGGCATGTCGGCCGATACAGTGACGCCTTTTCGGCCGCTGTTTCCTAATACCATTCCGAGCATGTGCTGTAGCTTGTTCAAGAGGTATATAGATTGGGAATTGACATACAAGCCCTCATCAATAGCCAGGATATTCTGTACTACCGGGCCTCAACCAAGGTAAACCCCGAAAGGAAGACATCCTCTTCGCCATGCACAATCTCTAGCACAGGTGTAGTGACCTCTGGCAAAGGATATATAGATGAATTCCTGAAGACTATGGCTACCCCTTTCCCATGGAAGTAATTTAGCATTTGGTGGAGGGTGGAAGAGACAGCTTTTACTTGGTGCAGCCATGGTCACCCAAGTAGTAAATTGAAAGTGGTTGGGACATCTAGGATATGGAGCTCGATGTCCTGTTGAGCTGGGCCAACCTGTACTCTAATCAGCACCGTCCCCATCACCTCTCTGCTTGTATTGTCATAAGCCCTGATCACCTGGGCTGTAGGCACAAACTCGCCTGGTTTCAGGCCAATAGCATAAGTCGTACGACAAGGACATACATTGATTGCCGACCCGGTGTCGACTAATACCACTGGTATCCACTTTTCTCGGCACTCTACGGATATATAAAGGGCTTGTTGTGTGCAGAGCCTTCTGGTGGTAATTTCTTGTCTGAAAAGGTCAAGGTTGGCGCAGCACCTCCCGGGAAGACTAATCCCACCAGTTGTTCCAGGGTGGTGTCGATGGACAACTTAGCTTTATCCATCGCCGTTAGTACAGCCTGTCTGTACACTCGTGAAGCCATAAGCAGACCCCAGATAGATATGTTAGGTTGAATCTTCTTCAATTGTTTCAGCACAACCACTTCCTCTAACTACTTTTCCTTCTATTTCTCAATTTCTTTATCCTTCCCAGATGCCTCGGGTTGGTCTAGATGTGGTGGTTTGAAATATTGGCCACTTCTTGTCATGTGGTCGACTTCTTCCACATACCAAGTGTTGTCAAGATGGCTTTCACCCCAATCCTCATCGGTATGGGCCAAGTGTAGGTCGTCATCATCCCACCAGACCCTTTCGGCGGCCAACAGGCATTTGTCCAGCTCTGTTCGGATCATTCTGTTATCACAAACATTCCCCGTAGGGAGTTGAGCTTTTCTCTCTTTTCGATCGTTTTCACTCATTTCTTGCCAAAAACTGCTCCAGCTCGGCTTCTTGTTCTGTATGCACAGTACAAACAATGCCCAGTTCCTGAGCCAATTGCTCTTCACCGATGTTTTCTGGCAGTTTACCATTTCCATCTGCCGTTCTAGCCATTGTAGCGGTTCTCGCTTTTTGTTCTTCCAGCTTTCAATTCAGTTCCCTTATCTATATCGGGTTCATCACTTAGCCACCCAAAATTGTCTGTTGACCCGTTCAAATGAAACCAATCAATATGCACGTCCCTTTGATCTTGCTCATCAAAGAACTGCAAATTATTTATGTCCTCCTCCAGGTCGGCTAGATCATCTAATCCCTGACTTGGTCCATCTTCTCGAACTACACTGACCTTTATCCCAGCTGGCAACACCACTTTTGGCTTACCTTGATCGATTGGCACGATATAGAAACTCGGGTTGCACATCCCCTCAGATAAGTCCTCGGATCCCTCAGGCTCCACCAAGGCTGACCTCCCTTTATCTTCCACTATCACTACCACTGGTTCGGGTTGGAGTGAAGGCGTGCTCATCATGCACAAGTCTATGCTCTCAGGGATGAACAATGCCGGCTTAGGTAGGTGGGAAGGGGTGATGTATATATTGGGGTCATAAGGGACGATCAATGTATGAATGAGGTTTATATGCCGGGGTGGAGGGGCTTGGTTATGTGGTGGGAGAGAATTTGTAGGGACATTTGGCTTTTGGGGAGGCGCTATCACCTTGTTGTCAATGAGATCTTGAATCTCATGACGCAGTCTATAGCACTGATCAGTATCATGACCATGCTACTAATGAAAAGCACAGTATTTGGCCGGGTTATGTTTCGAAGGGAGAGGATCGGGTAGTGGGCGTTGTTCTAACGGCTTCAGATGCCCCTTTTTTATTAGGATCCCTAAGGCTTTGGAGAAAGTCATATAGAGTGGGGTGAAGACCCTTTGGTTTCGGGCTTGATGGCTCGAGGTTTGTGAAGTTGTATTGGATGTACCGCCAAAAGGGGTGGTAGTTTTGGGTGTGGTGGTGACCATGCTTACATCCGAAGTTTGTGCAGAAGTGCCACCAGTCATGGCTACATTGGAGCTACGTGTAAAGGGCCTCTTTGGCTATTCCTTCTCATGGTCTATCAGCCCTTGCTTCATCGCATCCTCAATTTGAACCCCTATTTCATGAAGCTCAGCAAATGTAAACAAAGGCAAGACTATTATCTTCTGTAATAATCTTTTTTGCAAGTTACAGACCACCATTCTTATTTGGTCCTTTTCAGACGGTCGGATGGTCATCATAGAGGCCTTGGCCCTCCACCGAGTCACAAAGTCCGAAAAGCCTTCCTTTGGCTCCTGGCGGGTCACTTCAAGATCACAGGTTGTGACCTCGATCTGGGTATTGTAGGAGTACTGCGTGATGAAGGCCTCGGCCATTTCCTCCTAGTTTCTCTTCACAGAGTCTTCCAACTTTGCATACCAGATAGCCGCTATGCCTGACAGGGGCCGGCCAAAAAGTGACAACTTCTTCAATCTAGTGAGACCCATTGATCGTAGGATATCAGAGAATAATTGTAGATAGACCATAGGATCCCCAAAGCTGTCAAACCGGTCTATGTGCGGCATCTTGAATCTATCCGGCAGAGTCACTACCGAGTCAGTGTATCCATCCTTAATATTAGGGATTGAATTCAAGCCCTGCGCCCGTTTGAAAAGCTTTTCTAGCTTGTTGACCTTCAATGCAGTGGGGTCAACCTTGAATTCAAACGGTGCCTCCATTTGATAAACTGGTGCCTTGGAGGCTTGAGGTGGGATCGGATCTGCCGGGATGCCTATATTCTCTTCAACATTGATTGTGACCCTGGGCGCCGGAATTCCTATTGGGGGTGCATGAGATACAAAGGCTATCGCCGGTTGTGGTTGCTGTTGCTGAAGCCTATCTATCACTTCTACTTGGCAGGCTACTTAGCTTGGCGGGCTGTGACCTCAGCTTGTCGGGCAGCATCTAGCTGCATAGTCTCAATGGTCTGCTGGAGCTGATGAAGCACATCTTCCATGCTGCCTAGGGGATGCTGGGCTATCAGAATTGGCGAATACTCTCTTTTTCGAGTAGAAGTAGAAGACTGGGCCTGACTGGGCGCAGGTGAAGTCAAAACGGATTGCTGGATTGATGAATTCTGCCTGATCCTCCTCCGTCTGGTAATCGGTGGGAGTGAAACAAACATTGGTTGTCCCCTGACAAGATCCCCGGATCTATAAAGTCTTCTCACTCGGGTCTAGAGTGCTTGGAGGGTAACAAAATTGTCTGAAGCAATGGTGAAAAACTACCTTGCAAAAAGAAATAATGCAAAAGAAAGCAAAAATCAGAAACCGTACAGCACCTCTGCTCAGACACAAACAACATGCAGTTGTAATCATAAGCTGGAGAACTATACTCAACACTGATTTCTACCCCAAAACTGATGCCCAAACTTGCAACTGATACATATATTCCTGTAGAGTTTCACTCCAAAAGCACATAATAGTCAAGTGAGAGCCAAAACACCCCTATGATGGGGTAGGGTTACCCTGTCCTAGTTTTGTCAGGAACTAGGGTTCACTACTCAAGCAAAGTGTTTCACATAATCCTGATTTGGGTAAGCAGCATGTCCTAGTTTGGAACAGTCTCTATGGTTTCCGATATGCAACTAGGCCGATTAGTCAAAAAGGGTACCTCAGCAAGACTGCCTAATATATCTCTTACACCTAACACTGAGAAGTGAAAGGAGGATCAAATGGTACAACGGTAGTCCAGATCCAAGGGTTGTGTTCCCATCGTGGCAGAGCCCACAACCAGTCAGCCTTTTGGCAAGCTTTTTCAAGGAAGCCTCTGGCAAACCGTTCAGGAATAGTAGATGGCAAACACTGTGACTTAAGCGCACCGATGCAAATGCAAATGCAAAGAAACACATAAGTGTAGATAAAATAACATATCATGAGTTCGAGTTAAGTTCTCTAAGTCCCCAGCAGAGTCACCAGAAACTGTGGCTCACCTTTTTCACGCCCTCCTCTTGGAAGGTTTGAAAGAAAGGCCTCATAGTTCGGACTCCCGCGGTTCTAAATCTAATCTCACAAATGCAATGCGAAACTGATAAACACCAAAGAGTCCAAATCCGGCAAATCATTTTGGAAAATCGATTTTAAATCAAATAATGCCAAAATTGGACTGCTTTGCTAGATACAAAGTTGCTACCTAAATATTTTTTTTTGGGGAAATTTAGGAAACCCTGACTCGTGTCAAAGGCCATGCGTCTGTCATCACCAAAGTTGTCTCAGCTCAGAAACTTAGGTACAAGAGGGGAAGGTCATGAATTGAGCACCCCCACTTGCCCGATCAAAGATCGGCCTCTACTAATCATGATATGATTTTTTATAAACATTATGTGTTCTTATTCCGATTTATTAAACTACCTTTACTATGTGATGCGCACAAGCAAGTATAGATTAGTTTACTCAATTTGGAACAATTCAACTCATGTTTGTTTGCGAAAATGGTTTGAAATTGCCACCTCAACTGGGCTTAAAGTTTTACGGATTTGCCACCAAACATAGTGGTCTTAAAACATGATTTGCCACTCAACAAAGTAGGCTTAAAATGCACATTTGTTGAATCGTTCCAATTCAAATAACGAGCTTTCATCCACAGGCATTCAAACAGTTTAGCATTTAAGCACATAGCCTCATGGTGAGTATGCTAATCATGGCAACATTCACATTCATCAAGTATGCTAAAGCATAAAAACTCACCTAGTGCTCCAAGCTAGGAAAACGTGAGAGTTAGAAAAATATGCATGATTCCTAACTATACAAGATGCCTAATGCAACATATGCGAAGAATGCAATTAATAGGCTCGGCTACTAATATGGCATATGATTTGATTTCAACAACATGTGGTTAAACACGTATTCAAATAAGTATTGAAATGACAATGCAGTTTGAATGATGTGCCGAGTCTCGGTGCATGC
Source organism: Camellia japonica (assembly GCA_030407325.1). Classification (NCBI taxonomy): domain Eukaryota; kingdom Viridiplantae; phylum Streptophyta; class Magnoliopsida; order Ericales; family Theaceae; genus Camellia; species Camellia japonica. The sequence goes on from JAPPVO010000002.1 coordinate 75,439,458, forward strand.
AATACAAATGAATAGATGCAAGCATAAGGTATACTAATTTGAAATATGTCTCTAATCTAACCATCAAAAGCGATTAAATAGAAGGAAGAAAGACGTGGGGTTGGAAGACATACACACACGCACGCATACTTATTACAACATTATGCCCTCGCGAAAGAGGGTCCAAATGAATAAAAGCTAACTAGCTAGCTACACTAATTAAGCTAACTAATTATTACAAAACTCAAAACTAATTAACTAGCTATACTAGCTAACTAATTATTACAAATCGAAATCGAATAACTAGTTAAACTAACTAATTATTTACAACTCTTAATTAGCTACAACTAATTAATTACAACATGCATTTAAGCTAGATATTTAAATGTTAAATAAGCTTGAAATGCAAAGGAGGCTCATGCACGTGCTCGATTTTCACCCGAAAAGTTGTTGTTTTGCTGCTGTAAGTCTCTGTTTGCACATTTGATCAATAAAAATTCAGCCCACTTCTAGAACACCTTTGTTCCATCTTATCAACACACTGTGCAAATTTCACTAATAGCCGACAAGGGGCCGGTCAGCTACCAATGGTGGTCGGTCGGCTACCATTGGTGGCTGGTCGGCTACTGGTGGTGGTTGGTCGGTCGGCCACTGCTATCCGAACTTCCTCGCTGCAACAGAGAGCAAATAGAGAAAAAAAGTGTATTTCTCAAGGGTTATTTGCACACTTTGCCTCTCATTTTCAAGGGAAAATGAAAGGAGGGATAAAATTTGGTTCATAAACCATCAATCAAGCAATTTCATTGCATGATGGCTTGTGAAACCAATTGTGCAAGTTCAACAAATGCAAAATGAGACCAAAATGACCATCACCCTGTCATGTGTGATCAAGGAAAATGGAGACCTAGGAAAATGGCACATTTCATCACTTTTGAGTATGAAATGTCCCATTTTCCTTGTGTTCAAATCAACGTCCGATTTGAACACATGCAATGTAACACAAAGAATGCTTATCTTGCCTCTTTACTTGCCAATTTCGTTTACTCATTTTAATTACCAAATCATTCCTTAATCCATTAAGTCCATTGGTGAGTGTCCTCTAATGGAAAGAGGCTCAAACTACAAGTTGCTTTGGGCATGAAAGAGGCATTACACTATTGGTAATGAACCCCTAAGGGATTAAACCATTGGTGTAGCACCTCCATTTCACACTTAGGCAAACAAGGGTTTGAAACCACTTTCAAAGCAAAATAAAAGTGAAGAATTGAGGGGGATTGCAGAGATGATTAAGTGTTGGAAATGAGTGATAAAAGCACTAAAACATACAACCAACTCAAACCAATGGTGGTTTAAAGCCTTAAAACATTAAGCTAGTGAAGGGACTTACACTACAACCATGCCATACAAGGCTCAAATGGCACCAAACAACCAAAATAGTGGCAAAATAGTTTAAAGCATAGTGTAAAACATGCTGGACTTGAGCCACAAAAAGCTAAAACATTAAGCTAATACATGGGGCTAATTAGGCATGCAAACAAGACACAAGGAGGGGGAGGCTAACCCCTCTAATGTTGGACTTCAAAATGAGTTTTTTGCCACGAAAAAACCTCTGAAATTCAGTGGTTAAAAGGCCCAAAAAAGTTGGTTTGAAAGTGATGAATAAAGGCACAAAAACTTGACAAACTAAGAAGCAAGAAGGGTGAACCACCCCCTAACTAAAAAAGGGCTCAAACCACCACTTTTAAGCCACAAAAACAGAACTTTTTACAGTTTAAAACCAGCCCCAAAATAGTAAGAAAAGATGGTAAAACAAGTATATTGAAACAAAGTAAACAAGGCAAGTGTTATACCTTTGAAGCAAAGCTCAAGTTTAGGCACCAAACCAAGCTAAAACCACTTGCTAGAGCTCAAAGAGGGTCTCAAATAACCTCAGCCCAAAGAGAAGCAACTTTGATTAAGGTAGTGTATGTAAAAGTGTAGAGAAAACAAGCAACTAAGCACAAAATTGCGAGAGAGAGAAAGAGAGAAATCTAGAGAGAGAGATTTTTTGTTCCAAAATTTCTAACCCTCCAAAATGGGGGAGGAACCCCCATATATATAAAAAAACATGCCTTGAGCTTAGAAACATCTCACCATACACGTGTAGGGAGATGCAGCTCAATGTGTTAACAGCTATCACAACTGTCAACAAATATCTGGAAAAAGACACTAATGGCCGTCGGCCACCCCTGGTAGCCGACCGGCCACACCAATGGCCGGCAACCATGAGCCATGGCTGACAGCCTATGGTGATGGCCGACAGGTCACCAAAAGGTCCAAACACCAAGTTTTGGTCCAAAACAAGGCATAGAAAAGACAAGGTTTAAAGGCGAAAAGGTAGGGTGTTCTGCCGAGGACTTCGGGCACTCAAAACGAACACATGCAATCACAATCTTCATATGCACAAGTGATGACATCCAAGTTTTGAGGACGGTCAAAAATGGGGTGTCTACAGCATTCTACTCGAGGGCCCAGTTTGCCGGGCTTGGTACATGCGCCAGATTATGGGTCTGCCTGACCGGATCATCCCGATGGCTCCGCCAAAGTCCATGCGATCAGTAGATGGCCTATCTGTTGAGGAGGTCATCCAACTTATGGTAGGCTTGGATGCCGACTACATCCGAGTAGAGGGTGATTATGTGGCCTTCATCCAGACATATCTGATGCCGCCCCTGACCGGTGTTCGTGGAGGTGAGGAGACGAGAGCTCCTGATCCGAGAGAGAGACCTAGAGTGACCCAAGTGAGCAAGGCCCGTGGTAGAGGGACTTCCCGAGCGGGGCAGACGACTGGTTGGCCAGTGCTTCTCACCGCGCTGATATGCTGGCGGCATACCCGAGAGGCTTACCAGGTCCCGATCAAGCCTGCAGCAGCGGGGCACGAGCTTGTCAAGGTTAGAGGCCTGACTCAGGTATAAACCTCACTTTATATCAGCACCCCACATTTCATTTCAGATATGTTCATTTGCAGATACAGATCATCCAAATACATTTGCAGGCCTCTATCGAGTACACAGGAGGCGCCCTGAAACTGATAGCCTCGTTGATGGGGATGGTACAGAGAAGAGAGACGCTACTCGGTCTCCACAGTATCCTGGTAAGTTCTTCAATTTGCACTCTAGGCATCAAATTTCCACTGACACACTAACACTGACATTTCAACTGAAAACTTCCCAAACTACACTGATACACTGTATTTGACACATTGCACTCACACACTGTATTCATACAGTGTATCTGATTTCTGTATACACTCATTCTACACATCATGCTTACATCTAATACACATACTGTAACTGAAATATGACAACCGTCTTTTCAGATCCCACCCTTACTGATGGCACCAGCGATAGTGTAGCACGATAGGTACCTCCTTCAGCAATAGGGAGGAGAGAGAGACAAGCTCCAGCACGGGGCCAAGGCAGAGCTAGGGTCATCTGAGTCAAGAGCGGTCCTTCAGAGCCCATTCTGAGTGATGATGATGCTGAGACGAGTGACTCTAAAGAGGCTGCGAGTCAGCTTCAGAGTCATCTGAGAGTGGAGATGATGACACCGGCTCGGGTCCGAAAGTAGAGGTGATGCCAAGGCGAGCTCTGAGGCGAAGAGCGGAGATGACGCTGGCTCGGGTTTGGGACAGATTCAGATTCAGCAGTGGTGCTGATGGAGACAGTGCCCCAGAGTCCTCTTCTCCTAGGAAGAGGACGAAGAGGGCCTCTCGAGCCTGAGACTACTGGCACTGATTTTTTTGTACTTTTGCTTAGTTTCTTTTTGTTAGTAACATTAGCACATTGTATAGCTTCAGATAAGTTTTATTTTCTTTAAAAACTTGTACTCTACTTTTCTAAAAATAACCATGATTGGAATAAAAACAGTTTTTATGAAAAAGTGTTGTATTTTGCATCATGAGCACAACATAGCATAGAATGGACATGGAAACGAAGCGGCCAAGAATACTCTTGATTGAAGCAAAATCTTAATCGAGTAACGAACCGACCAACAATGGAAATACAAACAAGCAAGATACAACTCGATGAACAAAACAACATACAACTCGATGATCAAAACAAAACAACACAAATACAACTCAACAAACTTGCTAAAACCCAAAAGGACTCAAAACAAGACCTTAAGACACACAAAGAGCAAGACATAACACATGCTTTCAACATTGTTCAGCACAAAGGAGGACAGAAGGCCTGAGAGGAAGGCTACCGGCCACAAATAGAGTTTGCCAACCACATGCCGACCATGACAGGTGGTCTGCCGGCCACCAATGTCTCTTGCCAGCCATCAATAAGGCTTACCAGCCACCTGCTGGCCACATGCCGGCTATCAATGTGAAGGACCTCCAGATTGTAAACACCTAGCTTCCACTCACTGCCTTATCTTCTACAAAAGGTTGATCCTCGTGATTTCTTCCAAAAAACTATCAAATTGGATTGCGACTTTAGGCAGTTAGGAAAACGTGAATTTCTAGGGTTTCGGCATAAATGCACTTTTGCTACTGAGCCGTTCTCTGCTTTGTTTTCCATTCCTTCATGTCGCGGCTAGATGTTGGAACCCGATTACACATGTCTTTAGCTTAGGGGGACAAGAGATATGCCCGACAATCGAAGAATTTCAGGCACTAATGGAATCCCGACGTGATGAGAAAATCATACCTCAGCCCCGTTGCGGCCGCATCCAAGCTTTGGGACGGATGTGCGGGCTCACTCTACACGAGGCTCGATCCTTGGTCCACATGGAGAGCTGGATATTTCCCAGTCTGATTCATCGATTTCTGACATGGTGACCAAGGCAATCTTCTTTGGCGGGGTTTTCGGCAACACGCCGTTTGCTTATGTATGTTGGCTCCATTTCTTCTTGCCCCTAATTTCGGAGGGTCTAGCATTCGACTGATTGAAGTGGCCCAAGTTTTGAAAGAAGGCGAGAGTTGCATTAGTTTGGTGTTGGCCGAGACTTTGATGGGCTTAGACGCTTTCCATCGGCAAGAGACTACCAAATTCGCAGGGAGTCCACTACTTCTTTAGGAAATGTTTCCCACCCTCTCTTATATATTTCTCACATCACTCAGCACTCATGCTTTGTTTTTCTCTCAAAGCCCTTTTCTCATTTTTCTCTCAACAAACATCTCTCTATTCTTTAATCTCTCTTTTTTTCATCCCTCCCAAGTGGCTTATGGAGAAGTTGAAGATAAGGGACTCTTGCCCTGCATACTCAGCTCGAGCATACTTCTTCCGCCACCGACTAGTGGATTTACCAAATGAAGGATGGTGGTGCCTCTGGATGTGTAACAGGTTCACTGCTGACATTTTTTGGCATTGCCCCTGGCTTAATTTGACCGAAATGAGCTACAGCGTGACTTGGCAACCTGGCATTCCGTTGATTGGCTTGACACACTGTGTATTCTATTTCTCTCTCCGGTTCAGGCGTTAGTTTGGACATGATCAGGTTTGCCCAGAGAATGGGGTAGAATACCCGGTTTCATTCCCCATTCAAGGTTCACATTTGGCTAGGTACCTCACTGCTTGGAGGATGAGAGAGCTTCTGGCCCCTACCCCTAGTTTCAGCTGCGTCCTTTCTGGAAATTGCTTGGCCCGGCTCGAGGATGAGGCACAAACCGGGCCCACTTTGGCATCAGAAGCTTCCACAAGCACGAGTAGGGAGACACAGGAGCACCTGACTCATCAATGCCCCATAATTTATTGCTTTGATCTTTCTTTTCAAGTTTTTCAATGTAATAAAAAGCACCTTTGATTTGTGTCGAGAGTTGGAGAACTTTGTATTGAAATCAATGAAATTAAAGTTGTGAGCACTGAAAGTTTTCCTTTTGGTCCAAAAATGGTCTAAGTCGTACAAAGTAAAATTTGAGCAAAAATCAACTTTTATTAAAACTTTTCAAAACTATTTTCGAAAAGGATCACCACTTAACATGCATGGAATCTATTCTCGAGATGTACAAACCTGAATCCAAAGATCACAAATTGCCCCTTATTTGAATAGCACTGCTCAGCATTGTAACCAGCTCTTCTCTCAAAGTAAAGATCACAACTAAACCCTCAGGTAAAGAACAGACAAAGATAACCTGATCAAACACATGGACAGGACAGTTGAGTTGGAGGTGTTTACGACCGAACTTTAGGATGAAGTTGCCTACTTATCCGAAGATGGGAATCAGGCTTTACGTAGTTCAATTCGGGTTCACTCAAGTATTAACACTCTCCTTTTGCGCTTTAACTTTTGCCAAGCCACCCTTTAGAGTTTTCAACCTTGCAAGCTCAGTTTTTTTTTATTTCTAATTTTTTTGTGCTCTAACTTTAGCCTAGGTCGCCTTTCCGGGTTTTTGGCCTATTGTGCCTCTCAGGGATAGTATTTCTTCAACTTGTCCATGTTGATCGGTTAGGAAAATTCTAGGCCATCCAGGTCCATGAGAATAACAGCTCCACATGACCAGATAGTTTTGATGATGTAAGGACTAGTCCAATTGGGTTTGAACTTGCCCCTAAGGTCATGAATGGAAGCTCGGTTGTCTTTCAGCACCATATCCCCTTTTTTGAGATTCCGGGACTTAACCTTCTTGTTAAAAGACCTAGCAATCCTGCGTTGATAACCCTAAACATGGTATAATGCTTTCAACCATCTCTCATTAAACAACATCAATTCTTCAAACCTGCTCTGTTTCCAGTCTGCCTCTTCTATTTGACACTCAGCCATAACTCGCAGGGACGGGACTTCTATTTCGATTGGCAGAATAGCTTCCATTCCATAGACAAGGGAATAAGGAGTTGCCCCTGTAGACGTCTGGATTGAAGTTCTGTAGCCCGAGAGTGCAAATGACAATTTCTTTGGCCAGTCCCTGTAGGTCTCAACCACTTTTTGCAAAATATACTTGATGTTCTTGTCGGCGGCCTCAACAGCTCTGTTGGTTTGCGGCCGATATGTAGATGACTTACGAAAAGCCACATTGTATTTCTCCAACAAGTCTATCACTTTTTTCTTGAAGTAGGAGCCATTATCTGAAATGATCTCGTTTGGGACTCTATATCGACAAATGATGTTGTTTCGGATGAACTTAGCCACATGCGCTACTTTCAACACTGCATAAGATTGAGCTTCCACCGACTTTGTAAAGTAATCAATTGCCACCAGAATGTATTCATGCCCATTTGACCCTTTTGGTGTGACTGGGCCAATGACATCGATTCCCCAGATTGAGAAAGGCCATGGTGAAGTCATGTTGTACAACTTCGACGACGGGATATTCATGCGATTAGCATGAATTTGGCATTTGTGGCATCGCCGAACAAAACCGATACAATCCTCCTCCATAGTAGACCAGTAGTAACCTTGCCTAAGAATCTTTCGGGCTAACATTACTCCATTCATGTGCACTACGCACTCTCCACCATGGATGGCCTCCATCAGGCGCTTTGATTTCTCTACTTCAACACACAATTTGTGCATTTCCAGATGACCTCTTTTTACAGTTTTCCTCTACAGATGAAAAATTGTATGACCATTCGTTGTATTACTCTCTTGTCTTTGGCATTTGCCCCTGGTGGATATGCCTCCTTTTCCAAGAAGTTCCAGATATCATAGAACCAAGGGTTTTGATCTTGTGCTTCATCTATTGTGGTGATAGTCTCATAGGCCAGCGTGTATCTCTGCTCAATGATGATCGGACGCATCCAGACTCTGAGCAGGATTTCTACAATAGAAGATAGAGTTGATAAAGCGTCAGTGAACCTATTGCCCTCTCTCAGTAGATACGTGAAAGTCAATTTTTCAAACCTAGGAATCAGAACATCCAGGGTCTAGTGATAAATCTTCATATTTTCTTCTTTGGCCTTCTAGTCTCCTTTTGCTTGAGACACAACTAGGTTCGAGTCCCCAATGGCGTCCAACCTTTTTGCCCCTAGTTCCAGGGTGGCTTCGAAACCAGCGATACACGCCTCATATTCTGCTTCGTTGTTGGATACCTTGAACCAGAGTTTGAAGGCTAAGGGTATATGGGAATTGTTTGGTGCTATCAGCAACACACCTATCCCATAACCATATTGATTAGACACTCCATTAAAGTACATTGTCTAAGTCTCCTCCTCGACTTGCAGAATGGCTTCATCTGGGAACAGGTATTCCACCGCTTCACCCCCTTCTACTGAGTGATCTGCTAGGAACTCCGCCACAACTCCCCTTGACCGACTTCCGAGTGACATACTTCAAATCAAATTCGGAGAGAAGAAGCAACCAATGGGCTAGCCTACCCATAAGCGCTAGATTCTCAAAAAGATATTTGATGGGAACTAATTTTGAAACCAGAATTATAGAGTGGGCAAACAAGTAGTGCCTCAACTTCTTGGTAGCCCATACCAAGGCTAAGCAAGCTTTCTCCAGCAGAGTGTAGTGGGTCTCGTAATCCAGCATTTTCTTGCTCAAGTAGTAGATGGCTTTCTCCACCTTACCCTCAGATTCCTGAGCAAGCATGTATTCCATGGTTGTGTCGGTGATTGACAGATACAGAATCAACGGCTTCCCCAGCTCTGGTGTCGACAACATAGGTAGATTTTGAAGATACTATTTGACCTGCTCAAAAGTGAATTGGCATTAATCATCCCATCGAAATTTCTTTCCTTTCTTCAGGAGACCAAATAGTGGTTCACAAGTCAAGATTAATTTAGAAATAAACCGTCTTATGAATTACACTTTACCCAGAAAGCCTCACACCTCCTTTTCAGTCCTTAGTGGTGGCATTTCTAGGATGGCTTTGATTTTGGAAGGATCTACCTCGATGCCCCTCTGTGTGATCAAGAAACCCAGTATTTTCCCTGCTGTCACACCGAAAGTACATTTTTGTGGATTCAACCTCAATATGTATTCTCTGATCCTTTGGAAGAATTTCCTCAAGGCGGTATAGTGGCCCTCTCTTTCCTTGGACTTGACAATCATGTCGTCTATGTACACCTCGACCTCTTTATGGATCATATCATGCATAATTGTGGTTGTGGTTGTAGCCTTTTGATAGGTAGCCCCATCATTTTTCAACCAAAACGGCATCACTTGATAGCAGTAGGTTCCGCACAGCGTAGTGAAGGCAGTTTTCTCTCTATCCTCGAGCGCCATCAAAATCTGGTCATACCCACAAAATCCATCCATGAAGGAGAGCAATGCATGACCTACGGTGAAGTCTACCAATTCATCAATATGTGGTAGGGGAAAATCATCCTTTAGACTATCCTTATTCAGATCTTTGACGTCGACACAGGCTCTGATTATGCCATCCTTCTTCGGGACTGGAACAATGTTGGCCAACCACGTTAGATATTCAGACACTAGCAAGAACCCTGCGTCTATCTGTTTGGTAACTTCTTCCTTAATTTTCAAAGCCCAATCTGGGCGTATTCTCCGCAACTTCTGTTTGACGGGTCGGGCCTCGAGGTCAAGAGTGGTTCGATGTTGTATAATTTCAGGATTGATTCCAGGCATGTCTTAGTAGGACCACACGAAAACATCTTTGAAATCTTTTAATAAAGCAACTAAGCGCTCGCGCTCCTCCGAAGACAATGTGGACCCGATTTGGACCAGACGCGGATCCTTCTCAGTACCCACAATAAAAGCAATGATTTCATCAGTAACGAGTTTTGCAAACCTCTCCTCTTCTCGATTAATCAAATTTTTCAAAACCAAAGGAATTCCTTCCTCACTGTTTTCATTAAAATTTTGAAAATCCTGATCAATGCAATAAACAAGCAACACAGAGAAATACTCAGAATTTGCAGCGGCATTCTCATTCAAAAAGTCCAGCTCATCCAGCTCTTCGGTTACAACCGATTCAAAACAAAAAGAAAAGGACGATCGGGACAAGACCTTGGCATCCGAGTTATCACCCCTAGGAATACTAGACTCGAACTTAGAAGAACCAAAATCTGATTCTGACTCTACAGACTCTGTGGAATCTGATTCTGGATCACTACCCGACTTAGAACTACTAGACAGGTAGCCCTGCTCCAGTTGCCAAACGTGAGATGGTGCGTCAAATGCATCCAAAATGCTGCTAGAAGGGTTCACACCCGGTTGGTCCCTGATCATGGAGATAGTCAGGTTATCCCCCAAGCTCTCTGAGTCGACCGGAGGATCCAAAAGGAGACATGCCAGTTCTGCCCCTACTTCAAGTTCGCTGCTGCCTGAGTCATTTTCCATGCTCTTTTCAGCTTCAGTAATTGGTTAAGCCTTTTCCTTTGTATCACTATCTTTCAGCTGCAAGTTAAAGAAGATCTCAAAGCCAGGAACACGCTGCTTCTCAGAATTCAACCAAGGCTCGGAGAATTCACAAAATGGGAAGTCTTTACCCTCCCGAACAAAATGGTCGTTCAGCGTTCCCTGGATCGGCCTGTGAACAAGCTCATAGCATTTCCCGGCCTGCTTGGCTCTAGCTCTGCCTGCCATCTCCTTTCCTTTCCTAACCCAATCGTCTTTGATGGGCGTATAGCCAAGACCAAAGGCATATGGATTATGTGGCACATCAGCCAGTGCTGTGATGTCTTTTCGGCCACTTCTTTCTAGTCCCATTCCTGGCACGTGTTGGAGCTTGTTCATGAAATAGATTGATTGGGCACTGACATACAAGCCTTCATCAGCTGTCAAGATGGTTTGCACTTCTCGGGCCTCGGCCAGAGTAAACCCTAAAAGGAATACATCCTCTTCGCCATGAACGATTTCCAGCACCGGTGTAGTTACCTTTGGCAGAGGATGTATGGATGAATTCTCGAATGCAATAGCCACCCCCTTCCCATGAGGGTATTTCAGCATTTCGTGGAGGGTAGAGGAGACAGCTTTCACAAGGTGCAGCCAGGGTCTTCCTAACAGTAGATTAAAAGTGGTAGGCACATCCAGGACATGAAACTCAATATCCTGTTAAGATCGGCCCACTTGAACTCGGATCTATACTATGCCTATAACCTCTCTGCTGGTATTATCATACACCCGAATCACTTGGGCTGTAGGCATGAAATCTGCTGGTTTCAGGCCAATGGCGTAAGCTGTGCGAGATGGATAGACATTGATTGCTAACCCGGTGTCAACCAATACCACTGGCACCCACTTTTCTCTGCACTCCATTGATATGTACAGAGGTTTGTTGTGTGCTGAGCCTTTCGGCAGCAGTTCCTTGTCTGAGAAGGTTAGAGTTGGTGCAAAGCCTCTCCGGAAAACTAATCCCACAAGTTGTTCAGGAGTCGTATCAATGGACAATTTGGCTTTATCAATCGCTGATAGTACAACCTGTCGATGCACCCTAGAAGCCATGAGCAGACCCCACATCGAAATATCAGCTTAAATTTTCTTCAACTGTTTCAGCACTGCCTCTTCCTCCAAATGCATTTCTTTCTGTTTTTCAAGCTCCTTATCTTTCCCGGAGGCTTCAGCTTGGTCCAAGTGCGGCGGCTTGAAGTACCGTCCACTTCTTGTCATGTGGTCAACCTCTTCAGTGTACCAGGTATTGTCTGGCAGGTCTTCACCCCAATCTTCATCGGTGTGAACCAAAAGTAGATCATCATCTTCCCACCATACACCTCCGGTAGCCGAGAAACAATTATCCGGCTCTGGTCTAACCATTCTCTCTCAGAAATATCTCCTATAGGGAGTTGGGCTTTTCCAGCTTCCTGTCTGTCTTGATCTCTTTCTTGCACAAACCGCTTCAACGTGGCTTCTTGCTCTAGATCAGCAGTACTCATGACACCTAATCCCTAAGCTAAATTCTTGATACCGGTGCTCTCCGATAGTTTTCCCTTTTCCTCGGCCATTTTCTTTAGGTTTTGGTTCAGTTACTTCCTCTTAGTCAGGTTCATTACTAAGCCACCCGGAGTTGTTTGTCGACCCATTCAGATCAAACCAGTCAATCTGCACATCCCCTGATCTTGTTCGCCATAGAACTGTAGATCGCTTAAATCGTCTTCCAGCTCCGCCAGATCATCCAAACCCTGGCTCGGGCCATCCTCTCGAACCACATTGACCTCTGCTGCTGTCGGCAATACCACTTCGGGCTTGGTTTGGTCAACTAGCACAATATAGAAGCACGTATTGTACACCCCCTTAATCAAATCCTCAGAGCACTCAAGCAGCAGACTTGTACTCTCTTCCAAGACCAACCTCTCTTCTTCTACCATTGTTGCCACCACGGGTTTAGGTTGAAGTGTGGACGTGTTTATTATGCACAAATCTGTGCTTTTAGGAATGAACACGGCTGGCTTGGATAGGTGCGAAGGGGTAATATATACGCTGGGGTCGTACGAGAAGGCCAATGTCTGTATTAAGTTTAGGTTTCGGGGTGGGGGAACTTCGTTATGGGTCGGGAGAGGGTTAGTGGTCACATTTTGGCTTTTGGGGTAGTGCTATAACTTTGTTATCAACGAGATATTGAATCTCATGACGCAGCCTGTAGCATTGGTTGGTGTCGAGACCATGCTACTGGTGAAAAGCACAGTATTTGGCCAGGTTGTGTTTAGGTGGGAGAGGATTGGGTAGCGGGCAACACTCTAATGGCTTAAGATGCCCTTTTTTTATCAGCACCCTCAGGGCTTAGGATGAAGGCATATAGAGCGGGGTAAAGACCCTTTGAGATCGGGCCTAGTTGTTTGAGGTTTGTGGAGTTGTGCTGGCGAAAGGGTTGGCGGTCTTGGCTGTAGTGGTGACGACATTCACATCAGATGGTTGCACAATTGTGGTTCCACTAGTGGTTGCATTGGAACTGTGCGTAAAAGGCCTCTTGGCTTGCTCCTTCTCATTGGTTATCAACCCCTGTTTCATTGCATCTTCAATCTGAACCCTTATCTCATAGAGCTTAGTGAATGTGAACAATAGCAAGACAATAATCTTCTGCAGTAATTTCCCTTGCAGATTGTGGACCACCATCCTGATTTGATCCTTCTCAAATGGCCTGGTACTCATCATCGAAGCCTTGGCCCTCTACCTTGTTACAAAGTCTGAGAAGCCCTCATTCGGCTCCTGAAGGGTTGCCTCAAGATCACAGGTTGTAACATCGATCTACGTGTTGTATGAGTATTGTACGATGAAGGCCTTGGCTATTTCCTTCCAACTCCGCTTCACAGAGTCCTCTAGCTTTGCATACCAGATAGTCGCTATTCCTAACAAGGTCCGACTGAAAAACGACAGCTTTTGAAGTCTAGTAAGGCCCATCGGCCGTAGGATATCAGAGAACAACTACAAATAGACCATGGGATCCCTAGAGCCATCGAACTGATCTATGTGTGGCATTTTAAACCGGTCCGGTAGAGTTACTGTGGAGTCGGTGTATCATTCTTCGATGTCAGGGATTGAGTTCACACCCTGTGCTCGTTTGAGAAACTTCTCTAGTTTGTTGACCTTTAGTACAGTCAAGTCAACTTCAAATTCAAACGAAGGCTCAGTTTGGTACATTGGTGCCTTAGAGGCTTGCGGTGGGATGGGGTCTACCAGATTGCCGAAATTTTCTTGGACATTAATAGTGATTCCTGTCGCTGGGATACCTACAGGAGGTGCATAGGAAGCGAAAGCCACTGCTGGCTGTGGTTGCTGTTACTGCAGCCTGTTTATCACTTCAGCTTGATGGGTTGCAACTTTAGGTTAGCGGGCAGCATCTTACTGCATGGTTTCCACTGTTTGTTGGAGATGACGAATCAAGTACTTCATACTGGCTGTCGGCACTGAGTCATTTGAATAGGCGAGTGATCTCTTGCTGGCCTAGATGTAGAAGATTGTCCCTAGTTGAATGCAGGTGAAGTAAAGGATGTCTGCTGGGCTGGTGAATTATACCTAACTCTTCTCCGTCTGGTTACCGATGGGAGCGAAGCAAACACAGGTTGTCCCCAAACAAGATCCCCAGATCTGTAAAGCCTCTTAACTCGGGTCCAAAGTGCTTGGGGTTATCCGAACTATCTGAAGCAATTGTGATAAACTACCTTGCAAAAAGAAATAAAGCAAAAGCAAAGCGAAAATCAGAAATCGCACAACACCTCAGCTCAGATGTTAACAACAAACAGTTGTAATGAAAGCTGTAGAGCTACACTCAAACACTGAATTTCTGCCCCCCAAATCTGATAACAAAACTGCAACTGATACGTACATTCCTGTAGGGTTTCACTTTGAAAGCACATACCAGTTAAGTGAGAGCCAAAACACCCCTACGAGGGGGAGGGTTACCCTGTCCTAGTTTCGTCAGGAACTAGGGTCCACTATTCAAACAATGCGGCTTCACGCAATCCTGTATTCGGGTGAGCATCCTGTCCTAGTTTGGAACAGTCTCTATGGTTTTCGATATGGAACTAGGCTGAATGGTCAAAAAGGGTACCTCAACAAGACTACCTAATATACCTCTCATACCTAACACTGAGAAGTGAAAGGAGGATCAAAAGGTACAACGGTAGTCCAGATCCAATGGTTGTGTTCCCATCGTGGCAGAGCCCGCGACCGGTCAGCCTTTTGGTAAGCTTTTCCAAGCAAGACTCTGACAAACCGTCCAGGAATAGCAGATGGCAAACACAGTGACTTAAGCACACCAATGGAAATGCAATGCAAAGAAGCACATAAGTGTAGATAAAAAGTCATATCATGAGTTCGAGTCAAGTTCTCTAATTCCCCAACAGAGTCGCCAGAAACTATAGCTCGGCTTTTCTTGTCCCCTTTCAAAAACTCAAAAGAAGCCCTATAGCTCAGACTCCCGCGGTTCTGAATCTAATCTCACAAGTGCAATGTGAAATTGATAAACATCAAAGAGTCCAAATCCGGCAAATCTTTTGGAAAATTGATTTTGAATAAAAATGCCAAAATTAGACTGTTTTACCAAATATAGAGTCGCCACCTAAATATTTTTTGTTTTGGGGAAATTTAGGAAACCCATGACTCGTGCTAAAGGCCACGTGTCCGTCATCACCAAAGTTGCCTCGGCTCGGGAACATAGGTACAAGAGGGGAAGGTCATGAATTGAGCACCCCCGCTCGCCTGATCAAAGATCGGCCTCTACTAATCATGATATGTTTTTTTATCAACATTATATGCTCTTGTTCTAGTTATTTGGGCTAGCATTTACTATGTGATGTGCGCACACAAGGTATAGACTAGTTTGCCCGAATTCGAACAATTCAATTTCAATGTTTGTTTCTCGAAATGAGTTTTGTTTTGCCTATTAACAAAATGGGCTTAAAGTTTGCAAATTGCCACTTGACAAAATGGGCTTAAATATACATTTGTTGAATCATTCCAATTCAAGCAACAAGCCTTCATCCACAGGCATTCATGCAATTCATCAAGTAAGCATTTAGCCTCATGGCAAGCATGCTAGTTATGGCAATCACTCACACTCATGCAAGTATGCTAAAGCACTAAAAAGTCACTTAGTACTCCAAGCTAAAGTAAACAAAAGAGTTAGAAAAATATGCATGATTCCTAACTATACAAGATGACTAATACAACACATACAAAGAATGCAATTAATAGGCTCAGCTACTAATATGGCATATGAATCGATTTAAATAGCATGCGGTTAAACACGTATTCAAAGAATTATTTAAACAACAATGCAGTTTGAATGATGCGCCGAGCGTCGGTGCATGCAATACAAGATGAATGGATGCAAGCATGCGATATGCTAATCGAAACGTGATGTCCCTAAATTAACCAGAGTAAGCTAGTAAATAAAAGGGAGAAAGATGTGGGATTGGAAGACATACACATTATTACATTACGCTCTCACGAAGGAGAGTCCGAATGAATAAATTAACTAGCTAACTAAGCTAAGCTAATTAAGCTAATTATTAGAAAACCAAATAAATAGCCAAACTAGTTAACTAATTATTACGACACTTGATTTAACTAGCTAATAAGCTAACTAATTAAATAATTACAACACAAGAGAAAGTAAACTAAGCAATTAACTACTCTTCCTCTGGAAATGAGAGATGTGCATGTGCATGTTCGATTTCCACCCGAAAAGACCACCGCTTGGCTCTCGAAAGCCTCTGTTTGCACAATTGAACACTTCCAGAACAATTTTGCTCCACCTTACCAACATTCTGCTGAGATATGCATCAGTGGCTAGCCGGCCACTAGTAAAGATTGCCGGCCAAGAAAGTGGCTTGCCGGCCACTGATGCACAGGTTCATCTTGCTTCAAGAGAGGACAAACAGAGCATATACAGGGTATTTTCAAAGGTTGCCTGCACAACTCACCCCTCATTTTCATGAGCAAATCCAAGGAGTGATGAATCTTAAGCTGCAAACCACCAATTCAAACAATTGCATTGCATGATGGCTTGTGACTTAAGATGCGCAAGCTCAATAAATGCAAAACAATACACAAGCCTCCTCCCTTTCATGAATGATCAAGGGAAGGAGTAGACCTTGGAGACTTGGATCATTTCATCACTAGTAAGTATGAAATGGTCCAAGTTTCATGTGTTCAATTAACGTCCGATTGAACACAACCAAACATTATCTTGCTCACTTTTAGTCCCAATTTTAGTTACTCATTTTAGATTACCAACCATCCTTTAATCCAATTAAGTCCATTGGTGAGTAAGTCCTCCAAAAGAGAAGGAAGTTTCAAACAAGGGGTAGTTTAAGGCAAGAGAGAAGTGTCATGCCGTTGATTATGAACCCTCAAAAGAGGATTAAACCATTAAGCAAGAACTCAATCTCAAGCTTAAACAATTCCAAGGTTGAAACAACCCTCAAAGAAAACAAAAAGTCAAGAATTGAGGGAGGTTACAGAGATGATTAGTGCTAAAATTAAGCATGAAAAGCACAAAAAACATGCAATCAACTCAAACAAGATGGTGTCTAAAGCCTAGAACACCAACCTCATGAGGACTATTACACTACAACTACGCAAAACAATGCTCATATGCAACAAAAAGCCAAAAATAGAGGCAAAACGGTCTAAGTTAGAGCCTAAAACATGCTAGAATTAAGCTACAAATGGCTAGAAAAATAAGCTAACACATAGAGCTAACTAGGCTAGCAAACAAGACACAAGGGGGGAGGCTAACCCCTCCAAATTTGGACTTTAAAACTTGATTTTCACCATTGAAAATACTCTCAAATTCAGTGTTCAAAAGCCTAAAAAAGATAGTTTGAAAGTGGGAAACAAAGGTGGAAAGGCCCTACAAGCAAGGTGCAAAGAAGAGTGAATCACCCCCTACCTTTAAATGGCCTAAAACCACAAATTTCAGCCCACAAAGACAGTTTTTATAGCCCAAAAACAACCCAAAAATAGTGGGAAAAAGATAGAAAAACAAATATGCAAAGCAAGCTTATAAGGCAAGTATTATACCTCTTGAAGAGGAGTAATTCCAAGCAACAATTCAAGCCAAAATCAACTTCAAGAGCTCCAAGAAGGCCTCAAGGAACCTCAACTCAAAGGTGATCAACTTTGGTTAAGGAGGTCTAGGCAAAAGTGTAGGAATTGTAGGCAAAAGTATACAGAATTTGTACAGAGAGAGGAAAATTTTTGAGTTCAAAATTTCTAACCCTGCTACAAGAGAGAGGGGGTCTCTTTATATAGAAAATATGAAATTCCCTCAAGGAGATCCAGCTCTCCACGTGTGGATAGATGCATGCATCTGTGTAAATAGTTGGCACATGTGGCATAAAATATCTGCAAAATACACTGGTAGTTGGCAAGCCACATCAGTGGCTGGCAAACCAAAAATGATGGCCGGCAGCCTCTAGGGATGGCCGACAGGCCACCAGAGGTTGCAGGCTGGAAAGACCAAGCCATGGTCCAAAAATGAGACAAAAGGGTGTAGGGTTTGAAAGACTCAAAGTTATGGCATTCTGCCGAAGACTTCGAACACTTGGTGAGCAAACAAACTCATCATCAGGTGTACCTGCAAGGACGTCCAAGTCTTGAGGGCTATCAAAAATGGAGTGTCTACACTTACACATAACAGAACTATGTTTCAATGTGAAAGGGTGCGAGCACATGCAAAACGATGTGTTTTGTAGAAAGAGAAAGAGTAAAAGTAATTGGATAGGATAATATAAGTGAGGAGTGATCCGCTAGGGAAAGATATTGATTCTACATGCTAAATGCAACAAGGCAAAGTACAATGCAATGAATGCAGTGAATAAAAGCCGCATGCCGAACCATATCTTACCCAGAAAAGGTATGGACACAAAACAGACCACGTCTAACACAAAAAAGGTGTTGACACCCTCAATACTGGCCTCAGCACAACATGGGTACTGACACATGAAAAAACCATGCTTCAATGAGGGAAAGGTATGAGCACATGCCGAACTAAGCTTAACATGGAAATGATGCAGGTAATAAAAACAGTATGATGTAATGAATGCAATAGATAGTGTAGTAGATGAATAAGGGTGACATACTCCAACCACGCTGGAATCGTGAGAGGAAGAACAAATTCCAAACACGCTGAAATCATGTGAGAAAGGGAACACTCTAACCATGCTGAAATCGTGAGAAGAGGTCCAACAAACCACTCAAGGGCGCGTTCCGCGCGTTCCACGCGTCCTGAGAGAAATTCCAAACACGCTAAAATCGTGTAAGGAAAAACACTCCAACCATGCTGAAACTGTGAGAAGAGGTCCTAAGAAAATCACTCAGGGTCGTGTTTCACGCATCCTGAGATAAATTCCAAACATGTTGAAATCGTATGAGGAAAAGAACACTCCAACCACGCTGAAACCATGAGAAGAGATCCTAAGAAAACCACTCAAGGTCACGTCTCACATGTCCTGAGATAAATTCCAAACACGCTGAAATCGTGTGAGGAAAGGGACACTTTAACCACGCTGAAATCATGAGAAGAACTCCTGAGAAAAGCCAAAAAAGGGCGTGTTCCACGCATCTTGAGATAAATTCCAAACACACTGAAATCATGTGAGGAAAGGGACACTCTAACCACGCTGAAATCGTGAGAAGGGGTCCTAAGAAAAGCCCCGGGGACAACAATCCTAAATGCTGCTCAGCGTAAAAGGATAAATGATACAAGATAACACAAGATGCAAATAAATGCAATAAGTGTGATGATATGATACAGGTTACAAGCAATGTAGTGCATTTTAGGGAAATGCAATAAACAAACAAAGCGGCGCTCTAGAAAGCACCTCATGGGGTGAGTGGCGATGAATCGCTCTACTCTGACAAGGATCTCCCCCTTGTGTTCTTCGAACTCTTACCTTCAACTCACAGTTCAAAGGCCCTTAAATGCTGACAAGAGGTAACCTCTGGATGTAGAAGTCACGGATGTCGCCTTTCTTCCTGATCATATTCACAACTTTCCCTATTCTCCAACAGGGTAACAGACTAGGTTGGTTCAATATCCAGAATTGAGACGCACACATGTTATCTCAATCTATGGGGCTGCCATACAGATTTCAATCTGGGGATACACCCCTGGGTATTTAAACCAGACTTTAGTCTTGGAAATTCCAAACCTATGTGTTCTAGGCATTGCCATTCGAACTCTAGTTTCCATCGTCACAGCTGGTCTCCTAGGAACTCATTGCAAACACAGCCAAGATGCCTCTGACAGGGAATGGTGTTCGGGGATAGCACTTTGATCGCCATTCTGGCTTGAAGCAGGCTTGAGCTTGAGCTTGAGGTAGAGGTACGCTCATACTCCGGAGAAAAGACAAAGCCTAAGACGGTGCATTCGGAATGCAATCTCAGAAATTGCTAAAGTTGAAACAAACTTAGACGCTCCAATTTTCCCTCTCTTTTCTCTTGCTTTGCAGTCTGGAACCAATGTAGCTTCATATAGGTCCTTGTTTGATTGCTCTCACTCTTGACCTGGGTTGAACCTTGCAGTTTTATGAAAGAACAAATCCTATTTTGCACATATATTGAGAATGGCACAGCACTCTGAGCACAAAACGATTTATTTTTGAAATTGAAATTGAGAATGAGTTCTTGACCAGGTACTGAGCCTACGACTGACCACAGTCAAAACGATCCAACAAAGGGAAAGTAAAAAACAACCTAAACACAAAACGACTCAAAATAAAACTCACAACAAACAAAACCACAAACACAACATTCGGATATTTGCTTTCCATCGGCGGGAAACTTCTCAGTTAACGAGGAGCCTGTTTCTCCAGGTATTGTTTCCCAACCATTCTCATTTGTGATTCTCACATCACTTTGGTACTCAATCTCTATTTCTCTGACAAGCTGTTTTCTTACTTTTTCTCTCAGCACACATCTCTCTATTATTTAATCTCTCGTATTTTTTTATCCCTTCCCTGGGTGGTTGATGGATAAGCAGGAAGTTTGTGGGCTCTTGAACCTGGTATTTTGCTAGATTCTCCTTCTTTCGCTCACAACTAGTGAGCTTTCCCACAGAGGGGTTATGGTGTGACTGGACGTGCAGCAGATCTACAACTGACATCGGTTGGTAATGCCGTTGGCTTAACTTGACCAAGATGAGTTATAACATATCCCACCAACCGGGCATACAATTGATTGGTCTCACATATTGCATTTTCTACGTCCCCATTCCAGGTCAGACGCCAATTTGGGTGTGATCAAACCCGTCTAGATGAGGGGGTTGAATATCCAGCTCCATTTCTAGTTCGTGCTTCACACTTGGCTTGATACCTTGCTGCTTGGAGGATGAGAGAGCTTTCGGCCCTCTGTTGTTAGCTTCAGTTGTGCCCTTTCTGGCGAGTACGTTGATAATGGGGAAAAGACAGAAAACTTGACTCACCTGTGCCGCTAGTTCATCACTTTGACCATTTTTTTGTTTCTGGCTTCTGTTAAAACAATTTTAACTAACATGAGAGTTTGGTTAGCATGCTTATTTGACTTTCTGATTTGAAATCATGTAAGTCAGGTTGTGAACACTAAAAATTTTCCTTTTTTGGGTCCAAGAAATGGTCCAGTTTTTGGAAAAATGGAATAATTTACGAGAAAACTAGTCAACCTCATTAAAAATCCTCAAAACTGCTTTTACAAATGGCCACTGCTCAACCAACGTGGAATTAACTCTTGAGATGCACAACCTCAGATCTGAACTTGATTTGTCTTGCAGCTGAATCTTCTAATGGAATAGGACAACCAAATTTGAACGAAGATGAGTCAATTTGGACATGGATAGGATAGCCGAGTTTGAATAAGGATAAGCTAACCAACATGGATGAGACAAGCAGATTGAAAATGGTTGGGGCCGAACTTCGAGATAAAGTTTCCTACGTATCCCAAAGATAGGATTCAGGTCGTACGTAGTTCCTAGTTAAGATTCACTCGGGTGTTGACACTCTCCTTTTGTGCTCTAACTTTTGCTAAGGCCACCCTTTCAGGTTTTCAACCTTGCAAACTCTATTTTTCCTTTTCATTTTTCTTTTTTTCTTTTCTCTTTCTTTTTATTTTCATTTTTTGTTTTTTCTTTTCTCTTTGTTTCCATTTTTTCATTTTTGTTCTTTTTCTATTTTTCTTGCTCTAACTTTTGCCAAGGTCGCTCTTTCGGGTTTTTGGCCCAGCGAGCCTCTCAATGATTGAAAAGTTTAACTTGTCCATGTCGATTGGCCATAGGGTCTCTATGCCATCTGAATCCACGAGAATGGCTGTGACTCAATAATCTTGATGATGTAAGAGCCCATCCAATTGGGTCTAAATTTGCCCCTCATGTTATGGATAGGAACTCGATTGTCCTTTAGCAAAAAAATTTCTTCTTTCAAATTCTGGGATTTGGCTTTCATGCCAATCTTCATTGGTTTGAGAAATGTCCCATCTTTTGAATCTTCGAGCACATCTGACATTTTTGCCCCTAGTTCAAGGGTTGCTTCTTATCCAGCTATGCAAGCTTCCTTTGATCACATCTGACCTTATTGCCCCTAGTTCAAGGGCTGCTTCAAATATGGCCATGCAAGTCTCACATTGTGGTCGACCATTAAACATTTTGAATCAAAGTTTGAAAGCAAAGGGGTCAAGTCTTGAGGCCGAGAGTGATCCTATGCTATACAATCTCAAGATCAATTCCAGGCATGTCTTCGTAGGACCACGCAAAATATTTTTGAAATCTTTTAATAAAGTGACTAGTTGCTCGTGCCCCTCTGAAGACTATGTAGAACCAATCTGGAGCAAGCTAGGATCCTTCTCAGTACTCACACTAACAGGCATGATCTCATCCATTACAGGCTTAGCGCACCTCTCTTCCTCTCCATTGATTAATTTTTTGCAAATCCCAAGGAATTCCTTCCTCTTTGTTTTCATTGCAGTTTTGGAAACAATTTTGAAAAACTTTAGTCAATGCAATGATTTAAAGGCACAGAGAAGTAAGTGGAAAAGTACTGCCATTTCATTTAGATCTGTTGGCTCAACTAGCTCAATGATAGAAACAGACGTAAAAGAAAGGGTATAAAAGACAAACACAAAACAAGAAAGTGATGTCCGAGTTAAAACCCCCGAAATCACTAACCTCCGATACAACAAGATTGACTCAATACCCAAGTCCGAAAGTACAATAAACAACATTTTCAAAGTGCTAAAAAGTACGTGCCATCCACCACATTTGAAGTAAATTGAGCACCATCAGCAGGTGGTTCATTCCTGATCACATAGTCACATTATCTCCCTAGTTCATTGATCTAGTGCCGATAGACTTTGTAGGACCTGGTGGAGTGATGACCTTATTGTCAATCAGATCTTGAACTTCATGGCGAAGACGAAAGAATTTGTCAGTGTCATGGCCAGTTTGTTGATGGAAGGCACAGTACTTGGCAGCATTATGCTTGGCTGGAAGAAGATCAGGGAGAGGTCGAGGGTCAAGGGGTTTGAGATGGCCTTGTCCTATGAGGATTTGGAGGACTTTGGACAAGGTCATGTAAAGGGGATTGAAGGTGTGGTTTCTAGTCCTGCCAGGGTTGAAAGAGGGGTTGGTGGGTGTTGACTGGGTTTGATGACCTCTTATGGGTGTAGGATTGGAGCTGAAATGGATGTTTGTGGTACAACAGCCCTTTTCATGGTTTATCCCTAGATTCAAATTGCTCCCAACCTAAACAACAAAATTGTCATCCATAATTTTTACAACAACTGCAAGCAGTTGCTGTTTGTTCAACCCTTTGCCCTTCAAAGCCTCAATAGCCCATTGAAGCTGTTCATAGGGATCAATACTTGCCCCGGCCTTGTTCTTGTCCCTTGCTTCCACTTTGCCAAGGGATTGAGTCGCTATGTTAGAGCGTAGCCCAATTGTTGTCGACATGTCATCACCCAGACTTGAGATAGCTTAAGGTTGCCCATTTTCAATTACAGCTCGCCCCAAGATTCAGGAGCCTTTTGGCGTGAAATTTATGGCCTGTGATGTGGTCGATGATGGAGCCAAAATTACAAAGGTTAAATCTGTCATAGTTTTTTACAAACCTTCAATCATGCTCATCAGCTCAGGAGTAGTGGGTTCATCGGTTTGAGATTATTGGGGTTCAAATGCATCCATCATACACAAGTCCATGCTTTCTGAAATGAACACCTCTGGTTTGGGTAAATAGGCTGGGGTGATGTATATGCTGGGCTTGTAGATGGATGGTAGTGTATGGATTAGGTTGAGGTGTGAAGATAATGGGTTAGTGGTGGCCTGAGATCCTTTTGGTAGAGCCATGATCTCTTCATCAATAAGATCTTGAATCTTATGACGGAGACGGATGCAACAGTTTGTATCATGACCATGCTACTGGTGATAGGCACAGTATTTAGCTGGTTCATATCTTGGTGGAAGAGGATTTGGGAGGGGTTGGGGTTCTAGGAGCTCTAGGTACCCTTTTTCTAGCAGCATTTTCAAGGCTTGGGAGAGACTTATGTAAAGAGGATGGAAATTTCGAGCTTGGGCCAAGTTGAAGTGGTTGGTTTTTGGCCATTGATGGGAGTGGTGACAGTGTTTACTTCTAAGCATTTCGTAACTATGCTACCATTGGAGCTACGAACAACATTCCTCCTCATAGGCTCATTACCTCCACAATGATCCCGTGCTTGATGGCATTCTCGATTTGGACACCAATTTCATAGAGGTCCTTAAAGTTGAATAGCGGGAGGACTATCATTTTCTATAATAGCCTTTCTTGCAAATTTCAAACAATGACACGAAGTTGCTCTTTCTTTGGAGGCCTTTTCGTCATCATAGCCGTCTTTTCCCTCCATCGAGTAAGAAACTCTAAAAAGCCCTACTTCAGTTCCTGACGCGTTGCCTCAAAATCACTAGTTGTGACCTCTATTTGCGTGTTGTAAGAATATTAGGCAACAAAGGATTTAGCCAACTCCTACCAGCTCTGTTTCACAGAATCCTCCAATTTAGCATACCAAATGGCAGCTATTCCGGACATGGTTTGGCTGAATAGTGACAACTTCTATACTCGGGTCAAACCCATTGGTCGCAGGATATCAGAACACAGATGCAAATGCACCATCAGATCTCCAGAGCCATCGAAACGGTTAATATACGGGCATCTTGAACTGCTCTGGTAAGGTAACTATCACCCATCCTTTATGTCTGGGATAGAGTTGACCCCCTGTGCCTTTTTAAACAGCTTTTCCAGCTTGTTGACTTTGAACGCGGTTGGATCAAGCTCGAGTTTGAACGGTGCCTCAGTTTGATACGTCGGGGCTCTGGATGTTTGTGCTTGGATGGGTTCTTCCTGGACTGGGAGAATCGGAACACCCTCGATTTGTGGATCTTGAGCAGTGGCAGCATTAGCTGTGGTACCGGGCACAGGGATAGCCACGGTGGGTACATGTGATGCAGAGGCCACTGTTGGCTGCGGTTGCTGTTACAGTAGGCTAGTTATAACCTCGGCCTGACGAGCCACATCATGCTGCAGTGTCATAACCGTTTGTTGCAGATGGAGTATTAGTCCCTCCATATTGGCCTGGGGGCACTGTGCCATTGGAATATGTAAGTGCACTGGTGCTAAACTAGAAGTAGATAACTATTCCTGAACTGAGCAAACACAGGTTGCCGTTGAACTAGATCTCTGACCTGACAAAGTCTATCAACGCGAGTCTAGAGTACCCGAGGGATATCGGAGCCTTCTGAAGCTATGGTTCCAGGACTACCTAGCAAAAGAGAAAACAGACAGCACCTTAGCCCAATTTCATATGAACAGATATGATTACAGCTGAGTGACTGTACTCCACATTGAATTTTGCCCCAAAATAGATACCAACTTTGCAACTGATACGCACATTCCTATATAATTTGACTATAAAGCACATATCAGTTAATAAGAGCCAAAACACCCCTATGAGGGGGTAGGGTTACCCTGTCCTAGTTTCGTCAGGAACTAGGGTTCACTATTCAAGCAAAGTGGTTTCACACAATCCTGGATTCGGGTGAGCAACTTGTCCTAATTTGGAACAGTCTCTATGGCTTTCGATATGTGACTAGGACGATTGGTCAAAAAAGGTACCTCAGCAAGACTACCTAATATACCTCTCACACCTAACACCGAGAAGTGAAAGGTGGATCAAACGGTATAGTGATAGTCCAGATCCAAGGGTCGTGTTCCCATCATGGCAGAGCTCGCGACTGGTCAGCCTTTTGGCAAGCTTTTCCAAGCAAGCCTTCAGCAAACCGTTTGGGAGTAGCAAATGCCAAACACAGTGACTTAAGCGCACCAATGCAAATGCAATGCAAAGAAACACATGAGTGTAGCTAAAATTTCATATCATGAGTTCGAGTCAAGTTCTCTAAATCCCCAGTAAAGTCACTAGAAACTATAGCTTGACTTTTTCGTGCCCCCCCCTTCGCAGGTTTGAAGGAAGCCCTACAGTTCGGACTCATGTGGTTCTGAATCTAATCTCACAAGTGCAATGTGAAATTGATAAACACCAAAGAGTCCAAATCTGGCAAATCTTTTGAAAAATCAATTTTGAATAAAAAAAATGCCAAAATTGGACTACTTTGCCAGATACAGAGTCGCTACCTAAATATTTTTGTTTTAGGGAAATCTAGGAAACCCATGACTCGTGCCAAAGGCGATATGTCCATCATCACCAAAGTTGCCTCGGTCAGGAACTTGGGTACGAGAGGGGAAGGTCATCAAATACATTCGGGCACCCTCGCTCGCCCGATCAAAGATCGACCTCTACTAATCATGATATGTTGTTCTGGTTTATTAGGCTAGCATTACTATATGATGTGCGAACACAAGGTATAGACTAGTTTGATCAAATTGGACAATTCAATTCATATTTGTTTTTCGAAAAGGGTTTGATTTTGCCACTTGACGAAGTGGGCTTAAACGTACATCTCATTGAATCATTCCAATTCAAGCAACAAGCCTTCATCCACAAGCATTCAAACAGTTTAACAGGTAAGCACTTAGCCTCATGGTAAGCTTGCTAGTCATGGAATTCACTCACACTCATGCAAGTATGCTAAAGCACTAAAAACTCACCTAGTACTCCAAGCTAAGATAAAACAAAAGAGTTAGAAAAATGCATGTTCCTAACTATGCCAAATGTCTAATGCAACGCATGCAACAATGCAACTAATAGGCTCGGCTGCTAAACATGGCATATGATTTCAATTAAATAGCATGCGGTCTAAGCATGTAGTCAATGAAGTATTGAAATGACAATGCAGTTAGAATGATGAACCGAGCCTCGGTGCACGCGATACAAATGAATGGATGCAAGCATGCGATATGCTAATTGAAACGTGATGTCCCTAATCTAACCATCAAAAAAGGATAAATAAAAGGGAGAAAGACGTGGGGTTGGAAGACATACATATCATTTACAACTGATGCCCTCGCGCAGGAGGGTCCGAATGAATAAACTAACTAACTAATTAAGCTAAGCTAATTATTACAAAACAGATGAATAAATAATTAACTACCTCTAAGCTAATTAAATATTACAACAATTAAATAATTAATTATTCGAAGTTAATTAAATATTTACAGCACAAACTAACATAATTAATCAATCTAATTAAATAAGTTCAAAACAAACTAATTAGCTACAACTAATGAATTACAACAAAGTCACTAATTAAACTAGTTAACTAAATGACAAATAACTAATTTGAACTAATTAACTAGTCTGGAAAGCGAGGGCGGCCCATGCATGCTCGGTTTCCACCTAAAGAACGTCCACTGTCTGCCTCTAAAAGCCTCTGTTGCACAACCTTTGCATTGGCTTTCCACCTCTGGACCAACTCTGTTCTGTCTCAGAAGGGAATTGCTGAATTTTCACTGGTGGCCGACAAGGGGCCGGTCAGCTACTACTGATGGTCCGTCGGCTACTGATGATGGCTTATCCGCTACTGTTGGCTTGTTCCTCCCTCTTCAACAGAGGACAAACAGAGCAAAGAGAGGGCATTCTCACAGGTTGTTTGTACTGTGTATCCTTCATTATCATCAAAACATCTCAAAGAAGTGATACACTTAGCTCTTAAACCATCAATCAAGCATTTTCACTGCATGATGGTCAAAGAACCAAGACGTACAAGTTCAATAAATACACAAACAAAGACCAAAACCTTCACCCTATCATGCATGATCAAAGGCAATGGTGGCCTAGGAAACTTAGCGCATTTCATCACTTTGAGTATGAAATGCCCCAATTTTCCTTGTGTTCAATTAACGTCTAATTAAACACAACAAGACATAACCAATTTTTATCTTGCACAATTTTAGTTTTAACTTTTATTTACTCATTTTAGATTACCAACCATTCTTTAACCAATTAAGTCCATTGGTGAGTAAGTCCTCTAAAAGGGAAGGAATTGTCAAACAAGGGGTAGTTTAAGGCAAGAGAGAGGTGTCATGCTGTTGGTAATGAACCCCTAAAAGAGGATTAAACCATTAAGCATGGACCTCAATCTCAAGCTTACACAATCCCAAGGTTAAAACAACCCTCAAAGCAAATGAAAAAGTCAAGAAATGAGGGAGGTTGCAGAGATTAACAGTGCTAAAATTAAGTGAGAAAATCACTAAAACATGGCAATCAACTCAAACAAGTGGTGTCTAAAGCCTTAAAACACCAAGCTTGTGTGGACACTTACACTACAAGCATGCAAAACAAGAGTCAAATGCACTAAACAGCCAAAAACAGAGGCAAAACAGTCTTAAACAGAGCCTAAAACATGCTCGAATTAAGCTACAAATGGCTAGAAAAATAAGCTAACACATAGAGCTAACTAGGCTAGCAAACAAGACACAAGGAGGGGAGGCTAACCTCTCCAAGTTTGGACTTCAAAATATGATTTTCACCACTGAAAATACTCTGAAATTCAGTGCTTAAAGGCCCCAAAAAAGATGGTTTGAAAGTGGGAAACAAAGATGGAATGGCCTTATAAACAAGGAATAAAGAAAGGTGAACCACCCCCTAACCTTAAATGGCCTAAAGCCACCAATTTCAGACCACAAAAACAGAGTTTTTACAGTTCAAAAACAGCCCAAAAACAGTGGGAAAAGATAGAGAAACATGTAAAACAAGTTTAAAAGAGGAGTATTATACATTTTGAAGCAAAGCTCAACTTCAGGCAACAATTCAAGCCAAACCACCTTCTAGAGCTCTAAGAAGGCCTTAAGAAATCTCAGCTCAAAGATGATCAACTTTGGTTAAGGAGGTGTAGGCAAAAGTGTGATGCATGTAGGCTAACATGCACAAATTTGCAAGAGAGAGAGAGAGAGAGAGAGATAGATTTGTTCCAAAAATTCTAACCATAAAAAAATGAGGGAGGAGACCTCCTATATATAGAAAACATGAATTCTATACAAGAAGATCCAGCCCTACACGTGGGTGCAGATGCATGCATTTGTACAAACAGCTAGCATAGCTGGCATAAAAATATCTGCAAAACACACTAGTGGCTGACTTGACACACCAATGGCCAACAACCAGGACACATGGCCGACAACCTATGGTGGTGGTCGACAAGTCACCAGAGAGTTCAGGCTTGAAACACCAAGGTTTTGGTCCAGAACAAGGCATAGAATAGACAGGGTTTAAAGGCTCAAAGACAGGGCATTCCGCCGAGGACTTCGGGCACTAAAACGAGCACATGCAGTCATAATCATCGAGTGCATGAGCGATGACGTCCAAGTCTTGAGGACGGTCAAAAATGGGGTGTCTACAGGGATGCATCCGGCTGAACTAACAGTTGGTTTCCCACTTTTTTGCTGTTCAATTTAGGTGTAATCCCTTGCCATATGCCCCATTTCACCACATCTGTAGCATGCCCCACAAATACGGTAACAAACCCTGTGATGCTTCTTACCACATTGAGTTCATATTGGTGCCGTATTTTTGGTAGAGCCCGAAGTGCTTGAAGACCCCGAGTTTTGTTTCTCTGATGATTTCTTTCCTAAGAAAAAGCCTTGCCTCTTAGCCTTCCAGTCAGCTGGTGGTTTACCTTGGTTGGCCATGTTAGCTTCTGACATCAAAGCTCGGTCTAATACATCAACATAAGTAGGGAATTTCATCACATTCACCATTTCCAGTATGTCATTGCGAAGATCATTTTCAAACTTTCTCGTCTTTTTATAGTCAGTGTCAACCATATGTGGGGCGAATCTTGCCAATTCAGTGAACTTAGCTTCATACTCAGCTACGGTCAAACTGCCTTGCTTCAGTCCTTCAAATTCTGACATCTTTCTATCACGAACACACTATGGAAAGTATTTCTCATAAAAGAGTGCAAGAAACTGTACCTAGTTGATGCGCTTGTTATCATCACGGATTAACATCCACGACCTTCTTGCTTCATTCTCCAATGTAAAAGTGGCCAATTATACTTTCTGTGTCTCCACGCATGGAAATACCTCAAATAACTTTTCAATACCAAGGACCCAAGCTTCTGCCTTCAATGGGTCCACACCCCCATGGAACAATGGTGGCTTCATTTTCTTGAATTCTTTGGTTAGGGATATTGTTCGGTCGTCATTTTGCATATCCGGTATAGGTTGTACCAGAGGTGGGGGTTATGGTTGTTGCCACTGTTGTTGCCACTGCTGTTGTTGCCTTAGTGTTTTTGCCATGTCTTGCATCATTCTCTCCATTCGGTCTAGTCGAGTAGTGGAGGACTCTTCTAGCTCATCGGCTCTTGTTCTCACCATTATCTAATAAGACTTGCATTATTATTCATACGAAAGATATACACAATATTCATGTATAAAAAAGTACATTCATACGACTAGGCAACAATTATATATATATATATATATCATATAGTTGCATACTTCAATTCATTTAGTAAGTTCTCAATGCATTCCACACATGTACTTATCTTATGAATGTAACTTAGGACTTTTCTAGACACTCTATCGCTCATTTGGACAAATATGTGAGTTATTATTCATGCTCTGATACCACTCTGTCATGACCCGAACCCGCCCTTATGGATTAGAGTCATAACTGGCCAGTAATCACGAGATTACCAGCGGCCTCAGTCAAAAACCGAGTCATATTTAATAATAGGGGGCCAAATTGCGGAAGCAAAATTTACAAATATTGTCCAATGAGCTGTGCATACATGGCTTAACCAAACATTCTCATATTCATATAGTAACTCACACCATACAAACATTCATATTATGTATGTAATGCATACATTCAGGACCATTCGATAGTCAGCATTAACAAAACCAAGGTTGTACAGAATTGGTCATACGTGATCTCAAAAGATCAAAGGACAAGTAAAACAAAGATAAGGCCTCTTATGTGAGGCAACCTTGGTTGACCTCTCAAAACTTGGTTTCTCATTGCTCACTGGGGTTGAGGTTGGACATCCCGCTGCTCACCTACATACATATAAATAAGGGGTGAGCTAACGCCCAGTGAATAATACCAAAGCAAAGGAGTTCATGAACAAAATTCTTATAATCATAATTCGCTATTATGTTTGAAAATCAATAATAAAGCAAAATGACCTCAGGTCCTGTCTATCATTTCTCAAACACAAAATGACCTTAGGTCCATGTAGCATACAAAACAACGTTAGGTTCATCAAGGGCAAAACGACCTTGGGTCCAACTTATACACAGAATGACCTTCGGTCCATTACACATGGAACGGCCTTAGGTCCAATACTCACAGAACGACCTTAGGTCCAATATTTACAAAACAACCTTAGGTCCAATACTTACAGAACGACCTTAGGTCTAATTCATATACACATTTATTACATTTGAATCTATGATCATATCCATTCTTGTATCCAGAACGACCATAGGTCCATATCTTTTCCTTATCCCAAACGGCCTCAACCCATTTAATCATCATACAGAACAGCCTTAGGCCCAATCCATATCCTTGTTGAATATACTGAATGGCCTTAGGCCCATTTCATACTCATACATTGATCACTTCGTATATTTCATTCCTAATTGAGGGATTAGAATGCTCGTTCATAATATCACTTCAAAGGTTTAGAACCTTACCACATAGGCATCATTTAGAAAATAATGTGTATACCAAAAATATCTTTGCTAAGATATTACTTACCGTGTTTCGGTGCTTGATTTGTCCTTGCACTTGACCCTACATAATTCATAACACATTGGGTCATAATACCATTTAATTCGTCCTTTAGTTTGCTTAACGCTCTTAGGCTTCTTTCATGATCTTTAATTCATTTACAATGTTCAATGCATGCCTAAGAGTGCTTAGAAATGAAAAAGATCGAAAAACGAATCATAAAACAACTTTTCAAAATTTCTGAAACAAGGTTCTCCGCTCGAGTGCAGCTTTTCTTGCTTAAGCAGACCCCTTTGGTCTACAAAAGTACTGGTTGCCTCATTTTTGTGCTCGAGCGTGACTTTGATCACTTGAGCCGATAGTCAAAACATGTAATTGGGCGTTCAAGCGCAATTATTCTCGCTCGAGCGGACACCAACATCTGCAAAACTTTTGGAAGCGTGATTTTTATGCTCAAGTGGCACTTTCCCCG
Organism: Camellia japonica; assembly: GCA_030407325.1. Lineage (NCBI taxonomy): Eukaryota > Viridiplantae > Streptophyta > Magnoliopsida > Ericales > Theaceae > Camellia > Camellia japonica. The sequence continues at coordinate 75,471,373 of JAPPVO010000002.1, forward strand.
CTCGAGCGGACATGACGAATTCTAGAATTTCCAGAACTGTGTTTGAAGTTCAAAACTCGATTCCAAAGGCTCAGAACTCATATTTTTGGTACAAAACATGAAAAGGCATTACATGACATGGGAACATAGGTAATTTGAGACCAATTGTCCAAAATCATGATCTAATTCTCAAATAATTTCACATTCTTCTTGGTATGGTCAAAGTTTATGCATTCAAACTTCATACACACTTCACATCTTCATGAATCATGCATGCATGTTAATTATTGACTCCAATCCTACTTCAAATGGTACAAATGATGCTCAAAATCATGAAGCTCATTAAAATTATGCATGCATGTGAATTTTGGTCTGAATCAATTTTTAATTAAATCTAATTATTTTGATATGAATCAATTTTTAATTAAATCTCACTGTAGGCTCTAAAAATCATGCTAATCATTAAAATACAGTCAATTTTAGTTTCTTTCATCTCTGCAGCCTTCAATTGATTTTTATAGCAGAAAATCAAACAGATTTTCCTACAGTGAACAGATGCAAATTGAGAAACACATATAATCATATAATTAGCATTTAAAATCATATCAAGCTCGTAATTATAAGCATAATTAAGATCAATTAACATAACATAGAGCAAGGTTATCACACTTAGGCTTGGGCCTTGGGGCAAAGACCACTACCTCTGCCTCAAAGTCAACAACAATGTCCTCTGTTGCCTTGCCAGCCTCAGCAGCTATAGGCTCCTCAACCTCGATAGCAGGTGGAAGAATCAGTATCTCGGAAGGGGCACCATTATGTGGAATATCGCCTGCCATCTGGAAAGTGGGTGAAAAGTGGGTGGAAAATGAAGAAAAATGGAGAAACGAAGGAAAACTTGGAAAAAAGTCAACCCTGGGAGAGAGAAAATGAGAGAAAAAGTCAAAACCTGGAAAAATTTATGAAACTCAAGAAAACTCAAGAGAAACAAGCCCAAAGCATTGAAAACCTGAAAAAATCAATGAACACAAAATCTAATTGGTTCAAAGTGTAGAGGACCAAAGAGGTTTTGCAAATAAAGTTTGGGTGAGGCGTTGGAAAACACGTACAAAGTACAAATATAGAGCAAGAAAGCACCTAGAGAGAGAGGGTGAGTGATTTCAGGCTTGGATATGTGAGGAAATGAAGTTTGGTGGTGTATTTAAAGAGACCCATGCCAAAATCCCCTTATTGCCCCCAATTTTGCATTAGTAGTCGGCTGGCCATTAATAGTGGGCGTGCACTAATAATGGCCAGCAGGCCCCTTTTTTGGCTGACAGGCCTCTTTTGTGGCCCGGTGCTGGTTTTATTCCCCTTTTGCCCTAACAGTGTATGAGAGGTTCTATCCTGGGTCTAGGAAGAAGGATTGAGGTATTTGAAGTAGATTTGATTTCTGAGAATCTTGAACCTTTGTTCCGGTTATGCCATTGAACAAGTTGTATCCTTTTGAGCATTTTGCAAAGTCTCCGAGGGGTTAGTCGGACGTCATTGTATCCTTTCAATTCCCTTGCATAGAAGTTGCATGCTCATTATCCTTGCATAGAATTTGCATGCTCATTATCATTGCATAGAATTTGCATGCGCATTAGCTTGTGTAGAAATGCTTTTGCTCTCTCGACTATCACGCATAGAATGTGCATGCCATCCTATTGTCATCTTGTGTTGCATAGAACATGCTTTTACCTTACGTAGAACATGTTGTTACCTTGCATAGAAGTGCATGCTTTTAGTTACTTTGCAGAACATGCATAACACCTTATTATTGTTGCCTTATGTTGCATGGAACATGCGTTGTCATCGTGCTGATTTCCACATACATCGTGTTGTGTAGTATTTATGTGCGTCGTGGTGTCCACCCTTGTCATGAGAGTATGATTTGGGTTCCCTCCCTTTGCTTCATTATGCAGTAGTGTGGCTTGGTTTTCTCTTGTCCTCTCTACACGAAAGCGTAGTTTGGATTATCTCGCCATATAGTAGTATGGCTTGATTTGTCCTTTACCTCATCACACGGTAATGTGGCTTGGTTTGCTCTTGTCCTCTCTACGCGGAAGTGTAATTAGGATTATCTCACTATATGGTAGTGTGGCTTGATTTGTCCTTTACCTCGTCACGTGGTAGTGTGGCTTGGTTTGCTTTTTTCCTCTCTACACAGAAGTGTAGTTAGGATTATCTCGCCACATAGTAGTGTGGCTTGATTTGTCCTTTACCTCATCACGCAGTTGTGTGGCTTGGTTTGTTTTTGTCCTCTCTACGTGGAAGTGTTGTTAGGATTATCTCGTCACACGGTAGTGTGGCTTGGTTTGCTCTTGTCCTGCTTACGTGGAAGTACAGTTAGGATTATCTTGCCACACGGTAGTGTGACTTGATTTGTCCTTTATCTCGCCACGCGATAGTTGTGGCTAGGTTTGTCTTGTTCTCTCTACATGGAAGTGTAGCTAGAATGGTCTCGCCATGCGATAGTGTGGCTTGATTTGTGTCGTTTGAAAGTGTACGTAGGATCGCTTTGCTACGTGGTAGTGTAGCTTGGTTGTCCTTGTTCCTCACTATGCGGAAGTGTAGCTTGGGGTTATTTCTTGTGTGCGGAAGGGTAGAAAAATTTATGGAGCAAAAGTTTTGGAAAATATTTCTCTCTCTACATTTCTCTCTCCCTTGCAACTTCTCTATCCTTTGCCTAGACACTCTAAACCAAAACTACCAAAACCTTGAGGGTCCATTGCTGAGGTGTTTGAGTTTGCATTTAAGCACTTGATGGTTTGAAATTCAAAGGGTCATTCCTCTTCAAGAGGTATAACTCCAAGCTTCTTTCCCTTACTTCTTTGCCATCATTTATTGCTATTTTTGTACTATTTTCCACCTATATTTATGGGCTGAAACTTGTGGTTTAAGGCCATTAAAGATAGAGGGGTGGATCACCCTTCTTTACACCTTACTTTTTAGGCCTTTACCCTTGTATTTCCCACCTTCTGATTATCTTTTCTTGAGCTTTTAAACACTAATTTTTAGAGATTTTCAGAGGCTAAAATGTGGTTTTGAAACTCCAAAAATGGAGGGGTTAGCCTCCCCACCTTTGGCTTGTTTACTAGCTTAATTACTCAATTATTTTAGCTTGTTTTTGTAGATGTTTTTACCTTAATTTCAGTGCTGTCTTAGCCTATTTTAGGACTGTTTTAAGTCATTCATGTCATTTATGCTTTGAATTACATGCTTGTAGTGTAATAGTCCTCTTAGGTTTAGTGTTTTAGGCATTAGATACCAATCTATTTGAGTTGATAGTATTTAGCTTTCCATACTTGTGTTCATCTCTAATCATCTCTGCACTTCTCTCATTTCTTGGCCTTCTCTTTGCTTTAAGAGTTGTTTCAAATCGATTGTTTGTTTAAGCTTGAGATAGAGATGGTTGTGCTTAATGGTTTAATGTCTTCGGAGGTTCATTACCAATGGCATGACATCTCTCTCATGCCCAAAACAACCCTTTGTTTGATACTTCTTTCCATTAGTAGACTTAATGCTCATTTTGGACTAAAAAGGCTTAATGAATGGAAATGTGATTAAAAGGGGTAATCAATGGTTTAAAATGAAGCAAGAAAATAAAATTGTTTGGGTTCAATCGGACGTTAATTGAACCCATTGAGGCTTGAGTCATTTCATACTTGTTAGTAATGAAAACGGTTCAAGAATCAATGTCAATCGCTTCCCTTGATCAATGTCATGATAGGGAAGAGGTTCATGAGTCTTTAATTGTGCATTTATTGAAATTGTATCCCTTTGTTCATAAGTCATCATACAATGAATTTGCGCCGATTGATGGCTTGCAAATCGAGCCTACCCCTTCTTTGAGCTGTTTGAAGATAAGGAGAGGTAGGTGGACAAACATCCACTGAGAATGCTCTGTTTGATTTCTGTTATAGGAGGGGAAACCCAACATTAGTAACCGACATGCCACTTTTTCTGTATGGCAGGCCACCATTAGTGGGTAGCCAACCACCACTTCTAGCCTGTCGGCCACTCAGCCAGGCAATCCCACTTTCTTTACAAAGCAAAGCTGAGGCTGAGGTGCAAAACTGTGCAGAGACATTCTCGGGGGAGAAATTCATATGCATGCATAAGCTGTTTCCTTGCTCCTCGGGACCCGTTAGAATTGTTTTTCTAACAGTAGTGAACTTGTAATTAATTATTTGGTTAATTAATTCCTTATGTAACTAATTAGTTAGTTTAATTGGTTAATTTGTATTAATTAGTTAGAGCAGCTAGTTGATTTAATTTTGTGTTGTAATTATTTAATTAGCTAGAATAGTTAGTTAAATTCGGCGTTGTAATAATTAATTAGCTAGTGTAGTTAATTTACTTCATTTGGTTTGTAATAGTTTGTTAATTCGTAGTAATTAGCTAAGACATTTATTCAGAGCCTCATGTGCGAGGGCTAATATGTAATAATGCGTGTATGTCTTCCAACCTCATGTCTTTCTCCCTTTTATTTACCTGCTTATGATGGATAGTTTAGGCATCACATTTCGTTTACTTAGCATTTCTCATGATTTGCATTCATTTGTCTTACATGCATTAGGCTTAGCGCATCATTCTAACTCATATTGTTATTTATTACTTACTCGAAAACGTGCTTAAACCGTATGTTGTCGAGTTCATTCACATGTCATAACTAGTAGCCTACGCATGTGTTGCATTAGTCATATCGCATTAGTTAGGAGCACGCATTTTTCTAATTATTTTGCTTTGTTTTGGCTTGCCTTGGAGTACTAGGTGAGCATTTTATTGCTTTGGCATATTGCATGAGTGTTAGTGCTGCCATGTCAAACATGATTACCATGAGGCTAAGTGCTTAATTGATATACTTGTTTGAATGGCTGTGGATGAAGGCTAATTACTTAAATTGGGATAATTTGAGTAATGTACATATGCAATCACTTTTTCAAGTGGTACATATTTGAAACAATTTTCAAATAAACATGAGATCAAAGTGTTCTAATTTGTGCAACTTAGTCTATACTTGTGTGCGCATCACGTAGTAAGTTAGCCTAGTACTCGGAATAAGAGCATATATTGTAAATAAGAATCACATCATGATTAGTAGAGGCTGATCTTTGATCGGCCGAGTGGGTGCTCAATTCATGACCTTCCCCTCTCGTACCTGATGTGATTCTTAAATTTCCAGAGCCGAGACACTTTGGTGATGACAGATAAGTGGCCTTTGGCACGAGTCTCGGGTTTCCTAAATTTCCTAAAAATATTTAGGTGGCGACTCTGTATCTGGCAAAGCAGTCCATTTTTGGCATTTTGATTCAAAATCGATTTTCCAAAAGACTTGCCGAATTTGGACTCTTTTGTGTTTATCTATTTCACATTGCACTTGTGAGATCAGATTCAGAACCACGGGAGTCCAAACTGTAGAGCTATCATATCTGAAAGGAGTACGAAAAGTCAAGCTACAGTACCTTACAGGGGCAATCGGCGATGGCTCACCTTATGTTGTTGTGGATCTTCCTCTTCTTCTTGGTTTGAAGACTTCTTCCTTCAACTCATGCTTCCAAGCCACGGGTACTACTTTTCTCTCCGGCTACGTTTGTAACTTTTCCTACTCTCCAACAGGGTGACAGACTAGGTTGGTTCAATATCCAAAATTGAGGCACATACAAGCTACCTCAACCTATGGGGTTGCCATACAGATTTCAAGTTGAGGATACAGCCCTGGGTATTTAAACCAGACTTTAGTCTTTGAAATCCCGAATCTTTACATTCCAAGCCTCAGCCTTTCGAACTCTAGTTTTCACCACCTCAATTGATCTCCTAGGAACTCATTACAAACATAGTTAGACGGCTATACCAGACCGCTTGAAGCCATTTGGACACGAAAAACACCAAAAGAATTGCATCTTTAGAGGATTTAAAATCTCCTAGACCACAGCGAGTGCACAAGACAATGCGGGTGAGGTGCACAAAGCAATGTGATACAGGTGAATGAATGCACAAAATAGTGCTATGCAAGGTGCACAAACCAGTGCAATACAAAGTGCACAAAACAGTGTGAACAAGGTAAATGCACAAAACAGTGCAATGCAAGGTGCACAAAACAATGTGAACTCAAGGTGAATGCACAAAATAGTGCGATGCAAGGTGCAGAAAATAGTGCGAACACAAGGTGCACAAAACAGTATGATACAAAGTGCACAAAACAATGCGAACAAGGTGAATCCATAAAACAGTGCAATGCAAGGTGAATGCACAAAACAATGCTATGCAAGGTGAATGCACAAAACAGTGCGATGTGGGTGCACAAAATGGTGCAATGCAAGGCGCAAAAGATAGTGCAATATAGGGTGCACAAAATAGTGCGATACAGGGTGCACAAAATAATGCGATACAAAATCAATGCACAAAGCAGTGCTATGTAAGATGCAATTAATGTAACTGAAAGACACTGCGGAAGGTAACTCAACGAAACTCTATTAAGTACAAAACAAAGTCAAGAGCAAGAGCAACCAATCATGCAGTTCAAAACAACCAGAGTGTATAAGCATGCATGCATAATCCAAAGCACATGTATTAAGCAGAGGGAAGATGGCAATCCCAAGGGAGTTTTGAAATGGTCAGAGACAACTTTCGAAAGCTGAATCATATCAGAATCAACATGGGGGTAAACTACCCTAATCTAGGGGAAAGTGCCCGACAAATGGCTCTAAGCAGATTGAGAGAAAGGTTGGGTTCATGCCCCTTATTCAATTGATGACCCGATCAGATGCACTAAAAATTGCCTCTAATGTCCAATCATTGGTCACCAGTTGGGTTCATGCCCCTTGTTCGATGGACGACTCAACCAGATATACTGAAAATTGCCCCTAGTGTCCAATTATTGGTCACTAGTTGGGTTCATGCCCCTTGTTCGATGGATGGCTTGACCAGATATACTGAAAATTGCCGCTAGTGTACAGTCACTAGCCACCCTTTTCAACATTATGCAGGCACGTATGATAGGGATCATCAGATCCTAGAACAACTGCCAACTAATCAAACTCATGCCTCTCTTCTTTCCCGACGTGTCGAGAACTTACTCTAGTCCCCTCCAAAGCAATGCTGGATTCCTCATATACACTTTGCAATAATCATAAATATGATGCCCCTTGTATGGGCACTCTCAATTTGTTTATGTATTCCACACATGGATTTATTTTTAGAGTTTGGAGCAAACACTCGTGTATGGAATTTTGGCGATGCCACTCTGTTGAAATTTGAGCGACAGACTCGCTAGGGTGACTCGATGAAGAATGCTTTTGAGCGATAGAAATGCTATGGTGACTTGATGACGAGCGCATTTAAGTAATAGACACACTATGGTGACTCGATGACGAGTGCTTTTAAGTGACAAACACACTATGGTGACTCAATGAAGAGCACAGGCCGAGACAAATACTGGGCACGACATAACAGAATTCACAACTGACCCAAAAGCAGGAAAAAAAAAAATGACTCAAGGTAACTGATCATCCATAATGCCCCTTATATTACTTATGCTCCCTTTAGAACTCAAATTCGCAAAACCCGAGTTTCGATTCCTTTTTGCTCAACATAAAGATTCTACTGATAAGTTCAATTATTGAAAATTTCTCCACTTGTTGATTCAAGCTACTTCTTTCTTACCCAATGCAAGTATATAATATGCACAGCAGTCGGTGTAGTTCATGGGTTGATGTGAAGTTGACGACGTGAATTCGGCAAGGTGATTGGGTTGAGAGAATAAGATGGCTATGTTGAGACCGAATTTCAAGACAAAGTTACCTACATATCCCAAGAATGGGAATCAAGTCAATGTAGTTCATGGCTGAGGTTCACTTGGGTGTTGACATTATTCTTTTGCGCTCTACCTTTTGCCAAAGTCGCCCCTTTAGGGTTTTCAACCTTACGAGCTATATTTATTTGATTTCTCATTTTTCATGCTCTAAATTTTGCCTAGGTCGCCCTTTCAGGTTTTTGGCCTAGCGAGCCTCTCAAGGATAGCGTTACAACACTTGTGGTGAATTTGATCAATAGTCAACCTTACCCTAGCACAGGAACTGGCATCTTGATTTGAGCTTGGTTCTCTATTCTCTTATGCACGTCTTTGTCCTTTCATTTGCTCCATTTGGCCTCCCCGAATTCAGACAGAAATTCATTTCCTTATAGTTGCTTGGATTTCATTCCAATGGATGCCCCTGGCTTGATGGTTGACTTCTTTTCCCTTTTCTTTTTTCTCTCTTTCTTTTCTTTTCTTATCTTTTTCTTCTTCTTTTTTTTTTTCTTCTTTTTTTTCCTATTTTTGGTTTCTTTTATCCTTTTCTCTTTGAAATAATGAAAACACCAAGGAAGAAATTCTATGATTTGTGAGGTCTGAAATTTGCCTTGTACTTGCAGGTCTGAAAGTTGCCTTGTGCTTGCCAAAATGATCGCCTAACGGTGAAGAGAATCTCCAGGATGATGTAGAATACCACGCATAATTTTGAATCTATCTTCGCAAGTTTTGCAGAAAAAACAGGCTGAAGAAGTAGCTTAAACTTTTGAGATCATGAAGAACTTTGTGCTGATATGTCAGAATCCACTCAAACAATTCGGGGGATCCTTCTCAACACTCGAGCTTATTAACAGAATCTCATTCGAAAACAAATTCAAAGCTTTTTTATATTTTTTAAAAGGTCACACATGCATTACTGTTGGCACAATAAAATGATCAGAAATTTGACTTCCACTTTCTTCTTATTATAACAACAAAACAAAGACCTGAGGGTACACGAGAGCGACTCAAAGGAGCGACGCAAGAAAAGACAAAGAAAACAAAACTCACAACACAACTATTTACAGGACACAACTCAAAACAAAATAAGAATTTCTGAGATAAAAGGGGTTTTCACTCTCCAAGTCCATCTTCAGAATTTCAAAAAACAACTTCAAGTAGCCCACAGGAAAATCCAGACCTACCTTCAATTCCACAATACTAACATCCACACCCAGAAGGATTGATTTCCGACTTTCAAATCAAGTCTCACAGATTGAATCTCACAATTATGTTGTCCCCACATATCTTCTTGACCGAAACAATTGTTTTTTTCACACCATGCCCCTAGTTCAGAAGGTCCTTTCCAAATGCTTTCGACAATCCCCCTAGTTGAGATTGAGGTTCATCATTCCAACCATCAGTGCTGGAATCTCTAGAGAGCCCACTTCTTCATCAAGCTTGAACTCACCAAGATTGAGTAAACTTTCCATCTCTTCAAAGATTTTGTTCCTTTTGCTCAGATCGGAATCAGAAGATTCAGGAATGAACACAATGGGTTTGGGCTTATTGGCGAGTATGATGTATTGGCTAGGGTAATGGTTGGTTGTTGGCAAGTTGTGGGTGGGTTTTATGTTATGGCGTGGCAATCTACTGTGGTCAATGAGAGGGTTATTGACAACTTTGGGATTTTTAGGTGGGGTGATGACCTTATTGTCAATCAAGTCTTGAATTTCGTGGCAAAGGAGGAAGCAACGGTCAGTATGGTGACCGTATTGCTGATGGAATGTGCAATATTGAGTAAGGTCATGTTTAGGTGGGAGAAGATTAGGGAGAGGTCGAGGATTGAGCGATTTGAGATACCCGTTCTCCATCAGTACCTTCAAAGCACAGGTTAGTCTCATAGGGAGATGGCCAAAGGTTCGTTTTTGGGAGCAAGGAGCACTAGTTTTGGAAATATTGGCAAATGGGTTGGCGAGTGTTGGTTGGGTATTCATGGGCCTAGGACTGGAATCAGGATGGGTGTTTCTGGTAAAGTGTCCCTTTTCACAGCTTGCCTCTGAGTCAAAATGCTCTCAGCCTGAGCGATAAAAGTATCATCCACAAACTTTACAACAACTGCGAGCACTTGCTGCTTGTTCAACCCCTCGACCTTCAAAGTCTCAATAGCCTACCGGAGATGTACATAGGGATCAATACTTGTCCTGGCCTTGTTCTTGCCACTTGCTTTAGATTGGCCAAGGGATTGGGTGGCTATATCGAAGTGAGACCCATCTGTTGTTGATCTGTCATTACCCAGACTTGAGATAGTTTCGGGTTGGCCCTTTTAACTATAGCTTGCCATAAGATTGAAGAGCTTTTTGACGGGATCAAAACCCCAAATGTTAAATCAGCCACCGTTCCTTGAAGATCTTCAATCATTCCCAACATCTCAACAGTAGTGGGTTCGGCCAATTGGAGCTCTTGGCTCACCCGAACTGGATTGGGTGCATCCATCATGCACAAATCGATACTTTCAACAATGAACACCTTTGGCTTGGGTAGATGGGCTAGGGTGATGTATATGCTGGGGTTGAAAGTAAATGAGAGTGTCAGGATAATGTTAAGGTGAGGATGAGGTACTTGGTCGTGGATGGGAAGTGGGTTGGTGGTAATATTGGGTTCTTAAGGTGGAGCTATCATTTGGTTATCGATAAGATTCTAAACCTCAAACGAAAGTGGTAGCAACAATCGGTGCCATGACCGTAATACAGATGGTACGCACACTATTTGGTGGGGTTATGTCTAACAGGAAGTGGGTCAGGAAGAGGTTGGGGATCAAGGGGTTTAAAATACTGTAGACACCCCATTTTTGACCGTCCTCAAGACTTAGACGTCACCGCTTGAACACTCGGTGATCATCTATGTTCGTGTTCATTTTGAGTTCCCGGAGGTCTCGGCTACGCGCCTTGCCTCAGGATCTCTCAACTCGCCTGTTTTGTGTTTGGTTTTGCACCAAACATTTGTGTTTTTGCTTCTGAGGGTAGAGAGTAGCTTGTTAGCTACCTCTGACACCCACCGGCCCTGGCTTGAGGCCACCGGCCGTGTCTTCTTGCTACCAGCCATCGGCATCTTGTGTGGTCGGCCGGCCGTCTGTTTGGCCGATGGCCTGCTTTTATGGCCGATACCACCTTTTTGCTTTTTTTAGGCATAATGCATGCCAGCTGTGCCAGCTGGAATGCACGGACCCAGCCCCCCATGCACGGGTGTGGCTGTTTTGAGCCTTTGACCCTTTTGATCCAACCTCTTGCACCCTTTTGCTCAAGCTTCTTGAGGAAGCTTGACCCTTAGTCTTAGCTTCCTCAAGAAGCTTGCACCCTTAGGATAGCTTCCCTTGGAAGCCTTGACCCTTTTAGGATAGCTTCTCTTGGAAGCTTAGCCTTTTCCTTTGCCTATATAAGGAGACCTTCCTCCTCCTTTGTCTTGGTTCAGCAAAAACCAGAGCAAAATACTTATATATATATATATATATATCTGATATACACTTCTCTCTCTATATCTCCCTCTCTCTCTTCATTGTGTGTGTGTTTAAGGGCCAAAAGGGTGATTTCTTCTTAGTTTTGCACTAAGACACACACTACTACACCATACTTCAACTTTGGGAGGCATTGAGGGTTTGTTCTTGAGGTTTTGGACTGCTTTTGATCAAAAGAAGGGGGCTGCACTTGCTGTTCTTCAAGGGTTCTTCAAGGGTAACACTTTTGCTTTATATTCCCCAATCTTGTACTAGTCTTTTACCTATCTTGCATGCTGTTTTAGACTTTGTCTATAACTGAAAAAAGTCTTGTATTTCCATGCTTAAGATGTTTCATTGAGGTCATTTTGGTGTTGGGGGTCGACCTCCCCCTCTTAGGCCTTGTTTGGCCCCTTTTGGTGCTATCTTTGTTAAGCTTTGAATACTTTTGTGTTTGGCCTTCTCACCACTGAAATCCAGTGGATTTTCAGTGGTGATGAAGAGGGTTTGAAGTCTTGCATAGGGGAGGGACACCCCTCTCCCTTGGTCTCTCTTTTGTTTGCATTTTTGGTCCATAAGGGTAGCATGTATGATTAGTTGCTCTTGGCTTCATTTCAGAGGTTTTTGGGTGTTATTGGGTCATGTTATACCTCTGTTTTTGGTCAGATTAGTGACCCCTTTCATGCTTAATATGCTTGCTTTGTATTCCCCATTTTGCCTAGAAATGCATTTTGCCATTAGACTACCATGCTTGCATATTTTTGCCTAGCTTTGTGAAGTCTTTAGTCATATTTTTCCATGCTTGAGGTCTGTTGGGTGTTGATTTGGTCATGCATTTCATGCTTTGTATAGCACCTTTGCATTCTAGCATGTTGGCATCGGGTGTGTGAGTCATGAGCATGCTTGAGTTGGCCTATTTCAGTGATTTGGAATCACTTATGATGTCATTTCAGTCCATGTTTTGTGCTTACATACTTGTGTTTGTTACTTCTTTAATACCTTGATGAGATGTGGTCTTATGCTCCATGTTTAGGCCTTAACGCATGCCTCTTGTTTAAGTCATTTACGATCCCATTCATGTGGGTTTCGGGGTGTATTTTGCTGCATTAAAACTCTGTTTTTGGTTGAATAGTCCATGCCATGTGTGGTTAGGGTAGTTGTAGTGGAATGCTTCTCTTTATGCCTTAGTCTTAGGCTCATTGGTATGCATGTTTGCATGAACATTTGTCCACCATTTGCATCATCTTTGGCCACTGTTTTGAGGTGTGGTTGAGGCCCTCCATTTCGGTCTAAGTCCATTCTTGTATATAGTGGTATGTTTGACTTGTTGCCTCTCATTGCATGCTTGCATTGTACCATGTTTGCATCACATGTTAGATCACATTGTATTGCCACTTGCATGATTGGCATATTGCACGCTTGCATAATAGATTGCATTGGATTTGGCATGTCTTGCATCTTAGCCTCGTGTTGCATTCTTGAGCCATGTTTGTATATGTGCATTACATTGCTTGGTTTGGGGTGTCAAACCAAGCATGAGGGGTGAGGTGTGTTCGTACTCCAAGTGACGTAACACGTCTCAACCCTTGGTCGCCGACGCTCTTGACCTCAAGATGATAGGGTGTTGGCATTCATCTCTTTTGTTGCATGCATTTACATTAAAGTTGCAAACTTGGTGGCTTAGGCCATCATGCATCAAAATGCGTGATTGGTGGCCCGAGCATCGAGGGTCATGCTCCCTTGAGTCCATTGCATGATAGGGAGTGTGACCATGCTCATATTCACTTGAAAATTCCATGCCATACATTGCTTGCCTTCTGCTGCTGTCAACTGCAGGATTCTGCAGGAAGAGATGGCCGGTCGGCCACTTACAGTGCCGACCGACCATCAATGTCTGGCCAGTGGTCCAACATTTAGCCGATAAGCCCATTCCTATAGCCGGTGGAGTTTAATTGTGGCCGGTGGCACTCCAAAGCACTCAGGAGGAAGTTCAAAGTAGTTCTGGAAATTTTCAGAATTTTCAAAGGAGCAAGGCAGTGTAAACAGAAGCAACAGTGCTATGGCAGCGAGTTTCCGAGCGGAACGAGTCGAGCATGCATCATCCTAGCATTCCGAGGCGGGGCTGCAGCCATCCTTTTTCTGCATTTAATTTGTTAATTAAATAGAAGATATGTAATACTTAATTAGTTAGAAGAGTTAATTATTTACTTGTTTTGTAATATTTATTTGGACCCTCCGAGCGAGGGCAATTGTGTAATAAGTGTGCGTGAGTGTGTGTATGTCTTCCAACCTCACGTCTTTCTTCCCTTTTATTTACTAGCTTTCGATGGTTAGTGTAAGGCATGTTTTAATTAGCACGATAGCATGTTTGCATACATTCATTCGTTTTGCTTACACCGGGCTCGACGCCTCATGCTAACTGCATTGTATTTCGATTCCAAATTGAATACATGTTATCTGTTGCATGTCATATGCCATGTTTAGAATAGTCGAGCCTGTCTAGATTGCATCTTTGCATGTGTTGCATTAGCCATTTTAAACATGAACTAGGATCATGCATATGATTACTAACTAGTTTCTGTTTTGGCTTGGAGTACTAGGTAAGCTTTTGTGCTTTAGCATGCCACATGCGTGTGAATGTTGCCATGATAGCATGATTACCATGAGGCTAGCTGCTTATGTGATATAACTGCTCGAATGCCTGTGGATGGAGGTTAGGTTACTTAAATTGGAACAATGCATTGAATGCAAGTTTTAAGCCCACTTGAGCGTAGCAAAATTCATGTCTTAGCCTACTTGCGGGTAGCACCACCAAACCATTTTCAAATAAACAAACATGAAATGTTTTGTTCCAATTTAGGCGGCTTAGTCTATACTTGTTTGCTGTGCACATCGCGTAGTAAATCTAGGCTAATAACCGGAATAAGAACGCTTAATGTTTTCAAAACAAGATATCATGATTAGTAGAGGCCGATCTTTGATCGGGCGAGCGGGGGTGCTCATAGCTGACCTTCCCCAATCGTACCCAAGTTCCCGAGCCGAGGCAACTTTGGTGATGACGGACACGTGGCCTTAGGCAAACGAGTCAGGGTTTCCTAAATCCCCAAAAATAAAAATATTTAGGTGGCGACTCTGTATCTGGCAAAGTAGTCCATGTTTGGCACTTCTTTTCTAAAAATCTGTTTTCTCAAAACGATTTGCCGGATTTGAACTCTTTGTTTCAGATTAAGAACCGTAACAATTTGAGTCCGAACTGTAGTAGGCCCAATGAACAAAACGGGATTTCCCTTCCGGGATGTTCGGGGACGTCTACAAATACCCTTTTTCCATCAGGACTTTTAGTGCGCTGGTTAGGCTCATATGGAGGGGGGTGAAAGTTCTGCCTTGAGCTCGGGTTAGTCCAGTAGTTTGTGGGCCTGTATTGGCAAAAGGGTTGGCAGTTTTAGGCTTGGTGGCAACGGTATTGATTTCAATGGGTCTAGGAATAGTGCTACTGCTAGCATTGGTACTCCTAGAAAACACCCTCCTTGTTGGTTCGCTTGTTCTATGAATAATCTCTCTGTTCAATGCACTCTCAATCTAAGCCCCTAATTCATGCAATTTTTTGAAAGTGAATAGTGGAGTGACTATTAACTTTTGTAACATATCAGGCTTAAGGTTTTGCACCACTATCCGCACTTGGTCCCTCTCAAAAGGCCGATCTGTCATTTGTGCTACCTTTGCTCTCCACCGTGCAACAAATTCCACAAAAGGTTCTTCAGGATTCTGGTGGGTTGCTTCAAGCTCTTGGGTGGTCATTTCAATTTGGGTATTGTAAGAATACTGATTGACAAACGCCTCAGCAAACTCATCCTAGTTCTGCTTCACTTTATCCTCCAACTTGGCGTACCAAGTGGCTGCTATACCTGACAAGGTTTTTCCATACAAAGAGAGATTTGAGGCTTAGTCAAATCCATTAGTTTCAGGACGTCCAAGAAAAGCCGGATATGTATGATAGGATCTCTAGACCTGTCGAAATGGTCAATGTGTGGCATTTTGAATCTATCTGGGAGCCTTACGGCAGCCTCGATGTACCCTTCCTCAATGTCGGGAATGGAGCTAATTCCCTGTGCCTTTCTGAATTGCTTCTCAAGGATAACAATTTTTAATGAGGTCGGGTCAAGATCATTAATATCAAGGGAATAAAGCCCCTCATTAGGCTGCACCAGGAGTCTGAAAACTCGAGCTTAAGCCAACCTTTCTCGAGGATCTGGACTTTGCAAATCTTTAACTGGCAGAGGTAGGTCAAATTTTAGCTGGGGGCCCAGGACTGGATGTGTAGTTGACGCCCCAGATAAGCATTGCATTTCAGCATTGGTTTCATCTTGCATAGCAATTCCCTGGTTTAACACTGTTATCATGGCCACAACTTCTTCTCGACTCTATGTCATCACGGGTCTACTGAGTTGACAATCGAGGAAATGGATGGGTGTAAGCTGAGAGCTAACTGATAAGGATTTTTGACCTAGTTATACCTGATTTAACTAGAATGGATTAGTCTTAGATAGGTTTGACTGGATTGGGCTTTTTTAGATGGGTCTTTCGGTATTTGATGGATCTTTTCTTTTGGGGATCAGATAGACTGGACCTTTGCTGAGTAGGTTTTTTTTTTCTGGAATTGGATGGACTGGGCCTTTGCTGAGTTGGGTACGACTCCTTTTTTGGCTCAGTCAAACCTAGCATTAAAAATAAATGCCGCATCAGATCGGGGATACCAGGTATACCAGTCAAAGCAAAGCAAGATACAATTTTTTTGGCCCTGGTTTTGGTTTTGCTGAAAAGTCACCCATATCAAACACAAACCCCTGGATTTCGACTCAAATTCTGATTATGATATGATCCTCAAGGTTGAAAGGAATCGCCTCAAGATTAAGACTCTCTCAGGATTGCATCACACATTGCCAAAGATTTCACATTTTGCACAAAAGCATTCAAAACACCCCTATGAAAGGTTTAGGGTTTTTATGTCCTAACTTTGGAGTGATCTACAACTTTACTACTCAAACAAGCGGTATCACATCCTCCTGCATATGGGAGAGTATCCTGTCCTAAGTTGGCACCTTGGTAAGATTAGTTAATATACCTCTCACACCTGACACCGAGAAGTGAAAGAATGATCAAACGATACAGTGGTAGTCCAGATCCAAGGGTTGTGTTCCCAACATGGCAGAGCCCAGGATCGGTCAGCCTTTTGGCAAGTTTTTGGGCAAAGCCTCCAGTAAGCCGTCCAGGAATAGCAAATGGCAAACACAGTGACTTAAGAACACCAATGCAAATGCAATACAATTAACATATAAGTGTAGATAAAATTTCACATCATGAAGTTCGAGTCAAGTTCTCTAAATTCTCCAGCAGAGTCACCAGAAACTCTAGCTTGCTTTTCGTGCTCCTTTTAGATATGAGTAGCCCTACAGTTTGGACTCCCGTGGTTCCGAATCTGATTTCACAAATGCAATGTGAAATAGATAAACACAAAAGAGTCCAAATTCGGCAAATCTTTTGGAAAATTGATTTTGAATCAAAATGCCAAAAATGGACTGCTTTGCCAGATTACAAAATCGCCATCTAAATATTTTTGGGAAATTTAAGAAACCCGAGACCCGTGCCAAAGGCCACTTATCCGTCATCACCAAAGTGTCTCAGCTCGGAAATTTAGGTACGAGAGGGGAAGGTCATGAATTGAGCACCCCACTCTCCCGATCAAAGATCTGCCTCTACTAATCATGATGTGATTCTTATCTATATTATATTCTCTTGTTCCGGTTATTAGGTTAGCGTTACTATGTGACACACACAAGTATAAACTAATTTACAAAAGTTAGAACACTTTGATTCTATGTTTGTTTTAAAATTGTTTTGAATATACACCACTTGAAAAAGTGATCTCATATGTACATTACTCAAATTATCCCAATTTAAGCAATTAGCCTTCATCCACAGGCATTCAAAAGTATATCAATTAAGCACTTAGCCTCATGGTATTTATGCTTGATATGGTGATACTAACACTCATGCGATATGCTAAGGCAATAAACGCTCACCAAGCACTCCAAGGCAAACCAAAAGAAACAAAAGAGTTGGAAAACGTGCATGACCCTAACAATGCAAATGACTAACACAACGTATGCAAAAATGCAACTAATAGGTTCGGTTGTCTAATACGTCATGTAAATCACTTTGATAGCATGCAGTGGTTCACGTATTCACAAAAGTAATAAATTACAATGCTGTTAGAATGATGAACCGAACCTTATGCATGCAAGACAAATGGATGCAAATCATGGAAAATGCAAATTAAAACATGATGCTCTATTCTATCCATCATAAGCAAGTAAATAAAAGGGAGAAAGAAATAGGGGTTAGAAGATATACACATTATTACAATTTTCCCTTGCGCAGGAGGGTCCGAATAAATGCCCTAGCCAATTACTATGAATTAACTAACTATTACAAACTGAACGACATCAATTAACTACACTAGCTAATTAATTATTACAACGCCGAATTTAACTAACTATTCTACCTAATTAAATAATTATAACACACAATAACCAATTAAACTAACTAACTAGTTACATTACGAAATTAATTAACTAAGTAATTAATTACAAGTTCACTAACAACATACTACTATTAACAAAACAAATCTAACGGGTCCCAAAGAGCAAGGAAATGGCCTATGCATGCACATGAATTTCTCCCCCGAGAATGCCTCTGCACTGTTTTGCACCTCAGCCTCTGCTTTGCTCTATGACAAAAAAAATGGCACAACCTAGCTGAAAAAGGTGACTGGCAGGCCAGAAGTGGTGGTCGTCCATCCACTAATAGTGGTCTGTCGTACGGTGAAGGTGGCCTACCGGCCACTAGTGTTGGGTTTCTCCTACTGCAACAGAAAATAAACAGAGCACAAACAAAGCATTCTCAGGGGATGTTTGTCCACCCTGCCTCTCCTTATCATCAGACAACTCAAAAAAAGGGTAGGCTCGATTCGCAAGCCATCAATCGGCGCAAATTCATTGCGTGATGACTTATGAACCAAGGGATACAATTTCAATAAATGCACAATTAAAGACTCATGAACCTCCTTCCTATCATGATATTGATCAAGGGAAGTAGTTGACATCAACTCTTGAACCGTTTTCATTACTAACAAGTATGAAATGACTCAAGACCCAATGGGTTCAATTAACTTCCAATTGAACCCAAATCATTTTATATCTTGCTCCATTTTAAGTCATTGATTACCCCTTTTAATTACCTTTCCATTCATTAGTCATTTTCATCCAAAATGATCATTAAGTCCACTAAAGAGGGAAGTGTCAAACAAAGGGTTGTTTTGGGCATGAAAGAGATGTCATACCGTTGGTAATGAACCTCCGAAGAGATTAAACCATTAAGCACAATAATCTCTATCTCAAGCTTAAAAAAACAATAACGACTCTCAAAGCAAGGAAGAAGCCAATAAATGAGAGAAGTACAGAGATGATTAGAGATGAACACAAGTATGGAAAGCTTGAAGTAAATGCTAAAATAGGTTAGTGTCTAATGCCTAAAACACCAAACCTATGAGGACTGTTACACTACAAGCATGCAATACAAAGCATAAATGACACGAACAACTTAAAATAGTCCTAAAATGGGCTAAAATAGCACTGAAATTAAGGTAAAAATATCTACAAAAGCAAGCTAAAATTATGGAGCAATTAAGCTAGTAGACATGCCAAAGGAGGGGAGGCTAACCCCTCCATTTTTGGAACTTCAAAACAACATTTTAGCCTCTGAAAATCAGTGGTAAAAAGCTCAAAAAGAGATAATGAAAGGGTGGGAAACACAAGGGTAAAAGCCTAGAAGACAAGATTCAAAGAAGGGTGGTCAACCCCTCTACCTTTAATGGCCTTAAATCACAAGTTTTAGCCCACAAAAACAGGTGAAAACAGTCCAAAACAGTAAGAAAATGTTGGAAAGAAGTAGTGCAAAAGAGCTAGGATGTATACCTCTTGAAGAGGAGTGATCCTTTTGTTCACAAACCGACAATTTCACACCCTCAAGAGCTAAAATGCAAGTTCAAACACCTCAGTAAAGAACCCTCAAGTTTTGGTTTAGAGTGTCTAGGCAAAGGGTATAGAAGTTGCAAGGGAGAGAGAGAAATGTAGAGAGAGAAATATTTTTTTGACCTTTTTCCACAAATTTTTCTAACCCTAATTTTTAAGAGAGAGTCATCAATATATAGAAATATATGAGACTAGCTAAAAAATATCCATAAAGACACAGCTAGTGCAGTGCATGCATTTGTGGAGACAGCTAGCACAGCTGGCAAAAAGATTTGAATTTTTACACAAGTGGACGGCAGGCCACTAAAAGTGGGCGGCAGGCCACTAGTGGGTCTGCAGGTCCCTGGATGGTCAAGCTTGAAAAACTACTATTTTGGTCCAAAAACAAGGCACAAGGTTTCTAGGTTTTTGAGGCTCAAAACAGAGGTTTCCTACTGAGGAAATCGAGCATTTGGACAAGCGTATAAATTCATCATTAGGTGATCAATCGATGGCACCCAAGTCTTCAAGGTGGTCAAAAATAGGGTGTCTACGGTACTCTTCTTTTTCAAGCTGCTAATTTGCTTTTAGTTTTATCCAAGGCAAGTCTCCATGTTGCTTTTCTACTAGGATTGGCACCCAGAGGTAACCTAAGGTACTATAATGGCAAGCTTTTCACATTGCAATTAAGCACTAATGCAAACTCATTCATAGATTCATCTGTTACTCCCACTCCACATGCTACACTTTTATGATAATTTATCTTCAAACCTGAAAGAACTTCAAAACACCTCAATATCTACTTCAAATTTCTCACTTCAATTACTTTAGTTTAACAAACTAATATGGAGTCTCTGCAAACTGTAAGTGAGTACGTACCACACTTCCTGAACCAATCTTCACTCCTTTTATTAGCTTCAATTCAAAAGCTCTTGACAACAACAAGCTTAACCCCTCTGGCTGCTATGTTAAACAAAAAAAGGGGACAATTGGTCTCCTTGTCTAAGGCCTCTTTGTGGACCAATGTCTCATGTTGGAGACCTATTGACAAGCACAAAAATTCTAGTTGAAGTAATACATTCCTTGATCCATTCAACCCACTTAACACCAAAACCAAAATTTCACAACATTGAAAACAAGAATCCCCAATTCATTGATTCACAGGCCTTCTCAAAATACAACTTTATGATCAAACCCTTTTTTCTAGCTTTCTTCCACCTTTTCACAACCTCATTGCCACCAACACACCATCCAATATATTCCTACCTCCTAGGAATGATAATTGGTTTTCAATGATAATTTGAGGTAGTGTAGCTTACTTTTTGTGCTCCTTTCAAATACGACTAGCCCTACAGTTCAGACTCCCGTGGTTTTGAATCTGATTCCACAAGTGCAATGTGAAATAGATATACACAAATGAGTCCAAATCTGGCAATTCTTTTGGAAAATTGATTTTGAATCAAAATGCCAAAAATTGACTGCTTTGCCAGATTTCAGAGTCGCTACCTAAATATTTTTGAAAAATTTAGGAAACCCGTGACTCGTGCCAAAAGGCCATTAGTCCATGATCACCAAAGTGTCTCGGCTCAGGAACTTAGGTATAAGAGGGAAAGGTCATGAATTGAGCATCCCACACACCTAATCAAAAATCGGCCTCTACTAATCATGATGTGATTTTTATCTATATTATATGCTTTTGTTCCGATTATTAGGCTAATTTTACTAGGTGATGCACACAATTATAGACCAATTCACAAAATTTGGAACGCATTGATTTCATGTTTGTTTTGAAAGAGTGGTTTGAATACGGGTCACTTGAAAAAGCGAGCTTGTATTGACATTAATCAAATTATTCCAACTTAAGTAAAATGACCTTCATCCACCGACATTTAAACATGTGTATCACTTAAGCACTTAGCCTCATGGAATATGCTTGATATGGCAATACAAACACGCAATGTAAGATGCTAAAGTAATAAATGCCCACCTAGTACTCCAAAGCAAGCCACATTAAGAAAAATAATTATAAAAAATGCATGCTCTTAAGTAATGCAATATGACTAATGCAACGCACACATTTTGTAAATAATGAGTTCGGCTACTAGCATGGCATATGGATCCATTTCAAGACATAGGATAGCGCATGTATTCAAGCAAGAATTTGAAATTGACATTAGAATGATGAGCTGAACCCTTATGTATGTAAGACGAATGGATGCAAGTCATGGAAAATGCTAAGTAAATATGATGCTACCATTATAAGCGGGTAAATAAAATGGAGAAAGAAATGGGGGTTGGAAGACATACACAATTATTACATGTTTTGCCCTCATGTAAGAGGGTCTGGATAAATGTCCAAATTTAAGCTACCTATTACAACACCAAATAAATGAATTAGCTGAACTAACTACTTGTTACAAATTCGAATGAATAATAAATAAATAACAAGCTATCTAGTTTATTACAAAGAGGATATTATAACAATAATAATTACAACACTAATTACAACACTAAAATATGAACAATAATAATAATTACAACAATAATATGAACAATAATATTACAACATTAATGATATGACAACCACAATTACAACAATAATATGAACTATGATGCACAAGGATCGCATGCGCATCAATGAAGACAGTTTTTAGAAGCTGCTCTGTCTGTCTTCTGTGCTACTACTTTGTTTCATCGCTCAGCCACTGCTCTCTGTTTCTGCCAGAAGTAATCTGTTTACCAGACATTGGAGCCCGGCCAGCCCCCAATGATGCTCGGCCGGGTCCAAACAAGGCCAACCATGCCCTATTTTCATGCAGAAAAATATTTTTGTGCTCTAAGGTGAAAACAGTGCAGACAGAGCAGTTTTAACTCATGTTTGTCCCTTCTGCTCTTCTCTGTCATGGAGAAACTCAAGAGAAGAACGAATTCAATTCCAAAACCATCAATGGTAACAAGTTGATTGCTTGATGATTTCGAGCATGTTTGAACAAAAAGTTAATAAATGTAATGAAAGACAATCACCCCTTCCTCCTATCATGAAGTTAGCTCAAAAAGAGAGGTAGACACGCCTCAAAATTCATCAAAATATCATGAATTAATATATAATGACTCTTGACGCAATGGACTCGGCATACCGTCCGGCCGAATCCAACCAATTTTATTCATCTTCTTTTATGTCGGTTGAATTGCTTTTAAGCCAATTTTATTAGTCCTGCTTGACTTACCTTTCCATTACTTAACCATTTTGTTCCAAAGCGAGATTTAAGTCCACTAAATGAAGAAAAGTATCAAACAAGAAGTTATTTTTGGCATGAGAGAGATGTAATGCCCTGGTGATGAACCTCCAAAGAGATTAAACCATTTAGCATGTAAGGTCTCTTTCTCAAGCTTAAACAACACTCGTTCGAAACAACTCTTACAAACAAAGAGAAAACCAAGAAAGGAGGGAGGTTGCAGAAATTATTATGCAAAGTGGATTACTACAAAAGTGAGACTCTTTACATGAAAACTAAGTAAACAAAGCTATCTACTCGAATGACTCGGTGTCTAAGGCCTAAACAATCAAAGCCATAAGGACGTACAACACAACAAGCAAAGTATTCAAAGCATAAACTATTTAAATAAGATATATAAAAAAAGCCCTCAAACAGCACTTAACATGCAAAAAACAATAGCTAAAATGATGTTAAAAGAGCATAAAACAAAGCCAAAAGCAATGAGGCACAAAGCTAGTAAGCAAGTCTAAGGAGGGGTGGATAACCCCTCCACTTTTGGGACTTCTAAACCATGTTTTTCAGCCTTTTTTCACTTTGAAAATCAATTTGTAAGCCAAGAAAATAGTGGTAAAACAAAGGGGAGGAGCTATGAAATAAGGTGCAAGAAAGGGTGTTAAGCCTCTCTACCTTTGGTAGCTATTCAACCCCAAGTTCCAACACTTGACATGAATCCAAAACACTCCAAAAATAGTGTATAAATCAAGGAAAAGAGAGGAAAAGAGTGAGATAGAAGTAAGGAAGAAGATGCAAAGTTATACCTCTTCAAAAAAAAGATAACTTCTTAGTTAACAAACTTGATTCAAAACACCCTCAAGTCTCTAAAATTAGCTTTGAAATCTCAACAAAAAGCTCCAAGAACAAGCTCTAATGGTGTATGTATTGTGCATGTTGTAGCTCGACTTTCTTCACACCCCCTTTCGGAGAGCTCGAATTGGTCCTAAAGTTCGGACTCCTGTCACGGTTCTGAATCTAATCTCACAAAGTGTAGTGTGAGACTGATAAACACCAAAGAGTCCAATCTGGCAAATCATTTTAGAAAATTGAGTTTAAATCAAATGATGCCAAAATTGGACTGCTTTGCCAGATTACAGAATCGCCACCTAAATATTTTATTTTTCGAAAATTTAGAAAACCTTGACTCGTGCCAAAGGCCACGTGTCCGTCATCCCAAACTTGCCTTGGCTCGGGAACTTGGGTACGAGAGTGGAAGGTCCTGAAATGAGCACCCCCACTCGCCCGATCAAAGGATCGGCCTCTACTAATCATGATATGTTGTTTTATAAACCTCATGTGTTCTTATCCGGTTATTAGCTAACTTTACTATGTGACGCGCACAAGCAAATATAGACTAAGTCGCAAGACTTAGAACAATTCAACTCATGCTTGCTTTCGAAAATGGTTTGAATTTGCCACCCTCAAGTGGGCTAAAACGTGGATTTGCCACCTCAAGTGGGCTTAAAACATAATTTTGCCACTTTGCAAAGTGGGTTTGAAACTCTCATTCGTCGAATTGTTCCAATTCAAGCAACAGAGCCTTCATCCACAGGCATTCATGCCGTTAATCATGTAAAGCACATAGCCTCATGTCAAGCATGCGAAACATGGTAATATGGCAATCACACACATGCAAGTATGCTAAAGCGTAAAACTTACCGAGTACTCTAAGCCAAAACAAAAGCTAGTTAGAAACAATGCATGATCCTAACTATGTTAAATGCCTAATGCAACACATGCAATAATGCAATTAATAGGCTCGGCTACTAATATGACATATGATTCGATTTGACAACATGCTTTTAAACACGTATTCAAATAAGTATTGAATTGACAATGCAGTTTGAATGATGCGCCAAGCCACGATGCATGCAAGACATATCAACGATGCAAACATGCAAACATAAGGTATGCTAATTGAAATGTATCCCTAATCTAACCATTGAAAGCGGATAAATAAAAAGGGGAAAGACGCGGGTTTGGAAGACATGCACACACACATGCACGCTTATTACCACATTGCACCCTCTCAAAGGAGGGTCCGAATAAATAAGCTAAGCTACACTAAGCTAAGCTAATTATTATAAAACGAAACTAATTAATTATTCTAGTCAACTAATTATTACAAACCGAATTAAATAACTAGCTAGCTAAGCTAATTAAAGTAATTAAACTAATTAACTATCTAAGCTAATTAAATAATTACAACACTTGAAATAAATTAACTAACTACTCTAAGCTAGCTAAATATTACAAACCGAAATTGAAGAATTAGCTATACCTAACAAATAAAGCAATTAAATGGCCTCGAGGGAGAGGCAGGCATGCATGCTCGGTTGCTCCGCCCAAAAATGCCTTTCCCTTGCCATCGGATGCCTCTGTTTGCACCCGTTTGATCGCTGAAAATTGCACCAACTTCCAGATTGCCTCTGCTCCAACATTGGAACACATTTGTACAAAAATTCACTGGTGGCTGGTCGGCCACAAAAAGTGGCTGTCAGCCACCTCAACTAGCTGGTCGGCTAATTCAAGTGGCCAGTCAGCCACCTCCTTTTCTGGACTTCTGCTTTTGCTGCAACAGAGAGCAAACAGAGGCAAAGCAATGCATTTTCAAGAAATGTGCGTACCGCTACCCTTCTTATCATCTTTCAAGCTCAAAGGAGTGTAGCTCTTGGTTCTCAAGCCAACAACCAAGCATTTTCATGCATGATGGCCAAAGAACCAAGCTTGTACAAGGTCAATGAATGCACAAACAAGACCAAAACAACCACAACCATATCATGCATGATCAAGGGTGACGATGACCATGAAAAATGACACGTTTCATCACTTTGAGTATGAAATGTCCCAGTTTTCTTGTGTTTGGATTAACGTCCGATCCAAACACATGCAATGCAACACAACATGCTTATCTTGCCTCTTTTACTTTGTTCATTTTTTTTACACATTTTACATTACCGATTAGTCCTTTAATTGATTAAGTCCAAGGTAAGTGTCCTCTAATGAGAGAGGGGTCAACCAAAGGATGACTTAAGACATGAGAGAGATCATGTCATTGGTTAGTAGAAACCCTCAAAAGAGGATTAAAACCAATAAGCACAAGTCTCTGTCTCAAGCTTAAACACAACCTTAAGGCTAACCAACCTCAAAAAAAATGGAAAAGTGAAGAAATAAGGAAGGTTGCAGATATTTCGTCGCTGAAATGACGTGCAAAATGAAACTAAATCATGCAAGCAACATATGCAATACATGCTGAAAAGTCTAACTCACTAAGCTAGTGAAGATCACAACACTATAGGCATGCAATACAAAGCTCAACTGACCAAACAAGCTCTGGATAGAGTTAACATATGCCAAAACAGTGGCTAAAACACGCTAAGATTAAGGCATGAAAGGCTAGAAAAACATGCTCATATGTTAGCTTGCAAACAATACTCAAGACACAACTCTCAAAAGCAATGAAAGAGTGAAATAAATGAGCATGTGACGGAGCTGTATATATTGAAATTACATGTTAAAAGACACTACAATATGCAATCATTCCAAGCAAAACATGTTTAGTGGCCTAAAATGCCAAGCTAGTGAAGCCATTTGCACTACAACTATACAAAACAAGGCCCACATGACCAAAGCAGCCCAAAACAGAGCTAAATCATGCCAAATCAGAGGCAAACACATGCTGGAAATAAGCTAAGTTAAGCCACAAAAACATGCTACCATGTGATGTTAACTAGGCATGCAAGTGAGACACAAGGAGGGGAGGCTCACCCCTCTATTTTTGGACTTCAAAACATTCTTTTTGCCACTGAAATAACTCTGAATTTCAGTGGTTTAAAAGCCCAAAAAGTTTGACTTTAACATGCCAGAAAATGGTGCAAAGGTTCACACAAATAAGCAACAAGAAGGTAGACTACCCCTTAGCACAAAATGACTTCAAACCAACATGTTAAGGCCCAAAAATCAGAACTTTTTGTAGTTGAAAACTAAGCCCAAAACAGTATAAGAGATGGAAAAACAAGTATGTACAAAGAGTTTAAATGAGGTAAGTCTTATACCTTTGAAACACAGCACAAAACAACCACTCTCTTAGGCTCAAACAACCTTCCAACAGCACAAAATAGGTCCAAAGAGGCCTCAGCTCCAAGGTGGTCCAATTTGGTTAAGGGCTAGTGTGCAAATGTGTAGAGCATTCTAACTATCAAGCACAAAACAAGAGGAGAGAGAGAGAGAGAGAATTCTAGAGAGAGAGGGAGAAATTTGCTCAAAAATATCTAACCCCTCAAAATGGGGGAGAGACCCTCCTATATATAGAAATTCAAGCCAAAGGCTTGTCTTCATCCCTCCATACACGTGTATGGAGATGGCCTTCAGTGAACAATAGCTGGCACAGCTGGCAAAGAAATATCTAAAATAGAGAACAAATGGCCGTCGGCCACTTTAGGTGGCTGATCGGCCACCTCAACTAGCCGACCGACCATTTCAAGTGGTCGACAAGAGGGAAAAGTGGCCAACAAGGCCCCTCCCTCTTCCAGGCAAGAGGTACCAAGGTTTGGCCCAAAAACAAGCACAAAACAAAAAAGGTTTAGAGGCTCAAAGACAAGGCGTTCCACTGAGAACTTCGGGGACTCAAAACAAGCACATACAAGCACAATCATCGAATGCACAAACGATAACATCTAAGTCTTAAGGTCAGTCAATAATGGGGTCTCTACAGTTGCCCCTCTTTGACAGAACTTGGAAGTCATGAAATGATGGAAGCGAATGTCAAGGCCCAGAGACGACCCATTTTTGACAAGGCCAAAGACTCTGACAAACAAGCAAACAAAACAAAGAACGGCTGTGCCCGCAAGCTGCTTACGTATCCCTTTGGAAGGAATCAAACCAGCGTAGTTTTGGGCCAAGATATAAATGATATGCACGATGCAAAACATAACTTATGATCATGCAATGAGAGCTGTAATGAAACATCTAGATGAAAATGTTATGCAAAGAATCACTACAGCAAACTCGTATATAAGCAAGTAAACATGAACCAAACCACATTTCTTACAGAAAGGATGTAAGAAAATTATGCAAGCTTAACTGTGCCTCACGCAGGAAAGATAAAGAACAACACAACCCTCGGGAGCACACGAGGCATGAAACAAGATTTTAATGCATGGCACACGCGAGGAGAGAAACGGTGTGAACCTAGGGACACACCCTAAGGCTCTGAACCACAGAGAACAGTGATAACAAGTGAAACACATCCAACTATTTTGCAACCAAAACAAAGAGCGGTATAAGCATTGGAATCCGTCTGGATGCTTTTAACCAAAGCGTCCTAACGCGTCACGCGCAATAGGAAAAAGGGAGCGGTGCAAACACCGGAGGGTGGTATAAACATCAGAGCACGTCCTAATGTTTCTAACCAAAAATAGAGTGGTATAAGCATCGAAACACATTCCAAACGCTTCTAACCAGAAGGGTAGTATAAACATCGGGTGCACGTCCCAATGTTTCTAACCAAAGCAAGGTATAAGCATTGGAACACGTTCCAAACGCTTCTAACCGGAAGGGGGATATAAACATCGGGCGCACGTCCCAATGTTTCTAACCAAAGCAAGGTATAAGCATCGGAACACGTTCCAAACACTTCTAACTAGAAGGGTGGTATAAACATCGGGCATACGTCCCAATGTTTCTA
Organism: Camellia japonica; assembly: GCA_030407325.1. Lineage (NCBI taxonomy): Eukaryota > Viridiplantae > Streptophyta > Magnoliopsida > Ericales > Theaceae > Camellia > Camellia japonica. The sequence continues at coordinate 75,499,664 of JAPPVO010000002.1, forward strand.
ACCAAAGCAAGGTATAAGCGTCAGAACATATTCCAAACGCTTCTCACCAAGAGGGTGGTATAAACATCAGGCACACGTCCCAATGTTTCTAACCAAAGCAAGGTATAAGCGTCGGAACACATTCCAAACGCTTCTAACCAGGAAGGTGTGTAGCACGCCCGCGAGGGGGCCTCGGCCACAGTTCGGACTCCCTGTTTTGTTTGTTGCGGTTCTAAATCTGAACCAAAGAGTCCAAATCTGGCAAATCGTTTGAGAAAACAGATTTTTTTTGAAAAGAAGTGCCAAACATGGACTGCTTTGCCAGATACAGAGTCGCCACCTAAATATTTTAAAATGGGAAATTTAGGAAACCCTGACTCAGTGCCGAAGGCCACGTGTCCGTCATCACCAAAGTAGTACTGGATCGGGAGCTTGGGTACGATCGGGGAAGGTCAGCTATGAGCACCCCCTTTCGCCCGGTCCGAAGACCGGCCTCTACTAACCATGATATCCAATTTTGAAAACGTCATGCGTTCTTATTAGCCTAGATTTACTACGTTATGCGCACAGCAAACAAGTATAGACCAAATCGCCTAAGTTGGAACAAAACATTTTATGTTTATTTTAAAAATGGTTTGCTACTCGCAAGTAGGCTAAAATGCAGGTTTTGCCACCCTTAGGTGGTCTTTTAGAAAAAGATGGTTTTGCCACTATCTAGTGGGCTTAGAACTCACAGTTTTAATGCATTGTCCCAATTTAGGTAATTCAACCTCCATCCACAGGCATTCAAGCAGTTATATCACATAAGCAGCTAGCCTCATGGTAATCATGCTGTTATGGCAACACTCACACGCATGCGAGGATGCTAAAGCATAAAAACTCACCTAGTACTCCAAGCCAAAACAGAAGCTTATTAGAAATCCATGCATGGACCTAAGCATACTGAAATGTCTAATGCAACACATGCAAAGATGTAATCTAGGCAGGCTCGGCTATCCTAGACATGGCATGTGAAATGCTACAACTATCACGTATTCAATTTGGAATTGAAAGTACGATGCAGTTTGTATGATGTGCCAAGCCTGATGTATGTCAACAAATGCATGGATGCACGCATGCATTGCATAAGGTATGCTAATTTTAAATATGCCCTAATCTACCATCATAAGCAGGTAAATAAAAGGGAAGAAAGAAATGGGGGTTGGAAGACATACACACACTCACCCACACTTATTACAATTATGCCCTCACACGGAGGGACCAAAAGAATATACAGTCCCAAATAGTACAGTCCAAATACAGAATAAATTAATTATTACAGAAATTTCTAATTATCAAATTAAATTCAGTATATAACAAAAAAAGAGAGGGGCCTCAGCCCTGCCTCGGGATGCGCGAATGATGCATGCTCGAATCCGACTCGCCCGGAAACCCGCATCATGACACTGCTACCTCTGTTCTTACTGCCCTATCTCTCCAAAAATTGCCAAAGTCCCAAAACACCTTCCTTGCATGCTGCTGTACACCACCAGCTGGATGGAATGGCCACCGGCCATGTGAAATGACCACCGGCTGCTTGAGAGGTTATCGGCTACCCATAAAGTGCCGGTCGGCACTCTATACTGCCGGTCGGCACAAAATTCCTGCAGAGGACGGTTTGACAGCAACAGCAGGCAGACAGTGCATGATATGGATTTTAGAGCAAATGTAAGCATGGTCAATGCTCCCTATCATGTATGGGACTCAAGGAAGCATGACCCTTGGTTCTTGGGCCATCAATTATGCATCTTGGTGCATGATAGCCTAAGGAACCAAGATTGCATTTTAATGTAAAAATGCATGCAAACACACAAATGAAACCAAGACCTTATCATGTTTTGGTCAAGGGCCTTGGGGACCAAGAGTTGAAACAAGTTGCACCACTTGTAGTGTGAACTTCCCTCAACCCTTATGCTTGGTTTGACAACCCCAAACCAAGCCATGAAATGCATGTATGCAACGTAGCTCAAATGATGCAACATGGGAATTAGGATGCAAGCACACCAAATGTCATGCAACTACCATGTTAAGCATGCAAAATGCTAGAGTATACAAGATGCAAATGTCATGCAAACATGGACCAATCAAGCAATAAGACCAACATACTACAACACTTAATGAATCAATTAAGCAATAGACATGAGGCAAGCATGTGATGGTGGACTAGACCACAATGGGGCAGCCCTCAAACCAACCCAAAACAGTGGCAAAACATGCCCAAAATGGTGACCAATTACCTATGCAAACATGCAAGTCAAAGGGCCTAAGGTTAAGGCACAAAGGGAGCACTCCTTGCTACCATTAACATGGCCACTCATGGGATATATTAGACCACCAAAAACAGATTTTAACAAATGAAATGAGCCCCAAAACCCAACAACAAGGCAGCCCAAATGCTCTAAACATACAAGCATGCACAATGCTCACTTTAAAGCATAAGAGACCAACATTTCAAAAGATGGGAGAGATGATACATGGAGGCATATAAGCATGGCATAAGGACTGAGATAGCATATTAGATGATTCCAAATCACTAAAATAGCCTAACCAAATGCATGCTAAGAACTCACATCTTAAGACTAACAAGCCTTAATGCAAAACAACTTTGTCAAACATACCAAACGTGGCAAAATCAGTGGCCTTCAGCCTCTAGGCATGGCAAAATGATGCTAATATCTTCATGAAGTGAGGCTCATACATGCAAGAAACATGGCCTAAACTTATGGCTCATTTCTAGGCAAACTAGAGCATTACAAAGCAAGTATAAGAAGCATGCTAAGGACCACAAAACCAACCAAAAACAGTGATGATATATGATCCAAAACACCCAAATAAGCTCTGAAATGAAGGCATATAAGGCTAAAAATGCATGCTACTATGTGAGCCAAAGTAAAGACCAAAGAGGGGGGTGTCCCTCCCCTATATACGACTCCAAAATACCTCCCTCACCACTGAAAACCCACTGGTTTTCAGTGGTGAGAAGACCAAAAACACCAAGTTAAACAAGGCTTCAAGAAAAGGGACTAAAAAGACCAAAACAAGGCCTAGGAGGGTGAGTTTGTGCTCAAACCCCCAAGTGACCTTAATGAAGGTTCTAAAGCAAGAAAATATAAGATTTTTTTATGTTGAACACAAAGCCAAAAACACAAAGCAAGACAGGTAGAAAGCTAGTGCAAGTTTGGGGAAACTAAAGCAACATGCTTACCCTTGAAGACTCCTTGAAGAACAAGTGGTGCAGCCCTCCTCTAATGATCAAAACCAGTCCAAAATCACAACAAACAACCCTCCAAGTCCCTCAATCTCGGAGCTAGGTGTAATAGTGTGTGTAATGGTGCAAAAGTAAGGTAAAACACACTATTTAGGCCAAGAAACACACACAATGGATGAGGGAAGGGAAGATATAGATATAGATAGATATATATCAGAGATATATAGATATAAGCTTGGTTTTGTGTTGGAAATGGCTAACCTCCAACAAATGGAGAGAAGGGTTGCTTATATAGGCCAAGGCAAGCCTAAGACTTAGTGGCTAAGCAAAAGAAAAAGGGTTCAAGGGGTGCAAAGGGGTCTTGGCTTCTTGGAGAAGCCAAGACAGCTGGCCAAGCTTCTCCAAGAAGCTTTGGCCAAAGGGTCAAGCTTCTAGAAGCTTAGGGGGTTCAAGGGTGCAAAGGGTGCAAAATGGTCACACCTGTGCACGGGGGAGTGTGATGGTGCATTCCAGCTGGCACAGCTGGCATGCACCATGTCCCAGGGGTTCAAAGGGTGCATGCCGGCCGGCCAAAACAGTCACCGGCACAAAAAAGTGCCGGTCGGCAACATACAGTGCCGACCGGCCAAAGTGTTTGAGAAAAGAGTGCCGATGGCCAAAAGGGAGTGCCGGTGTGGTGTGGGGGCAGCCGGTGGGCTTCAGGGATGGCTAACAAGCCTCCCCCTACCCTCAAATGCAAAAACACACAAGTCTTGGTGTAAAACCAAGCACAGAACAAGCCGGTTGAGAGGTCCTGAGGCACGACGCGCAGCCGGGACCTCCGGGAACTCAAAACGAACACAAACATGGATAATCACCGAGCATTCCAACGGTGACGTTCAAGTCTTGAGGACGGTCAAAAATGGGGTGTCTACAAGGTGGTATAAACATCGGGCACATGTCCCAATGTTTCTAACCAAAGCAAGGTATAAGTGTCGAAACACGTTCCAAACGCTTCTAGCCAAGAGGGTGGTATAAACATCGGGCACACGTCCTAATGTTTCTAACCAACGCAAGGTATAAGCATCGGAACACGTTCCAAATGCTTCTAACCGAGAGGGTGGTATAAACGTCGGGCACACGTCCCAATGTTTCTAACCAAAGCAACGTATAAGTATCGGAACACGTTCCAAACGCTTCTAACCAAGGGGTGGTATAAACATCAAGCACACGTCCCAATGTTTCTAACCAACGCAAGGTATAAGCATCGGAACACGTTCCAAATGCTTCTAACCGAGAGGGTGGTATAAACGTCGGGCACACGTCCCAATGTTTCTAACCAAAGCAACGTATAAGTATCGGAACACGTTCCAAACGCTTCTAACCAAGGGGTGGTATAAACATCGAGCACACGTCCCAATGTTTCTAACCAAAGTAGGGTGGTACAAACACCGGGTGTACCCGAGTGTTTCTAACCAACAAGGGAGTGTTGTAAACACCGGGTGTACCCAAGTGTTTCTAACCAACAAGGGAGTTAAAGGATAGGAACGATCTTACCAGAAGTTCCTCTGAACGAACCATACATACAATATCGTCTGGTTGCACCAGCTTTGAATGAACCATACATACAATATCGCCTCGTTGCACCAGCTTTGAATGAACCGTACATACAATATCGTGCATGCATAAGAAAGAAACTTGACAAGTACAATACAATAAGAATACATGTTCTATGCAACATTAATAACCATGACATAATGCTTAGAGGCATACTTCATGCATATCATGCGAGGAACAAAATAGAAGCATATTCTATGCAACAAAAAATGGAGCACATTCTATACAACACCAAATGCATGTTCAATGCAACAGGTACAAACATTTTCCATGCGTATGTAAGGGCATGTACAATGCAATACAACACGACGTGCCTATTCTATGCAAACATGAGAACATGTGCAATGCGATGCTACGTAAATCGAAGACATGATTTGAAACTCCCACAGAGACACTTTGAGTTGAAAAGTGAAACTTTTTTGCACTTTCTTGAGAGCCAAGGACACAAAACAACATAAAAACACACAGGGAGAACACTGGACACCTGCTGGCCACCCTGAAGCAGTGTCGGCCAGTTGCAATTATTGTCAGCCACAAAAACTAGCCAGTCGGCTAGTTGTGGTAAATCTGGGCCATTTTGATCTTTTTGCATGAAGATCTTTAAAAACACATTTCCAAATCACATTTTCTCACACCCACAGTGCCGAAATTGCTTGCTCTTCATCCCTAGACCCTTTTTCCTCCTAGATCTGTGCTCCACACGCATTTTCCAATGCCCCTCGCGAAGTTGAATTTGCTAAAACCTTTTGATTTCCTCCGTTTTGAACCGATTGAAATTTGTTTTCGGAGCTTTTTTCTCCATTTTCACCACCTGAGGTTTGTTTTTCTCAAGTTTGTCTTGAGTTTGGCGCCTTTTCCCAGGCTTTGACTTTTTCTCCCATTTTCTCTCTCCAAGAGTTGACTTTTGTTGACTTTTGGCACTTTTCACCTATTTTGCTAATTTTCGCCTACTTTCTCTCTTTCTTTTCAAATGGCAGACGACGTTCCTCATGATGGGGGCTCGCCAGGGATGGAGGGAGAGCCTGAGTACATACCATTGCCGCCTAGAGTCTGACCTTTCGACCCGGAAAGGTACCGCACCGAGGCGCAAGCACTACTGCCCAGTACAGTCTGTCATTTCTGCAGATTTGCACGAGGTGCACCAGCAGATCTCCTGCTGTGAGAGCTAGAGTCTCACCTATCTCATGGTGCCTCAGAGGTATGCACTGTATTCTTACATTTTCTGCGATGTACTTTACATTTCTTGCATAGCTCCCACTTTTACACTGTATTTCATCTGCTCATTCTGAACACACTCACACACTGTATTCCGTCTGCTCATTCTGAACACAGGTAGACTCCTGTTTTAGCCGAGGATATGGGTCCACCTCAGCGACAGAGTGGTACATGGACCTCCCCGATGGTGTCTACCAGATCATCGATGAGGCGGGGTTTGGTTTGTTCTGCATGGGGCTGTCTCACCTCATGGTGAACAGGACCCTTCTTAGTGCGCTGGTAGAGAGATGGTGGGATACCACCAACTCTTTCCATTTCTCTACTGCTGGGGATATAACGATGACCCCATATGATTTTGCCATGTTGACAGGCCTCGAGGTAGGAGGCCGGCCGATCCCAAACGATACTGACATGGGCGAGTGGGAGGCCATCTGGACCTATTTATTGCGAGCACACCCACCTATCTTCTGATCAGGGATGGTCCGATACACCGGGTTTGCAGACCACTACAGAGGGACAACCCCAGCGACTGTAGAGGAGACCGAGCAGTATGCCCGAGCTTTCCTGATGTTCCTCTTTGGCACTACCTTATTCGCCGACAGGGCAAACACAGTCGGGCTATATCTTTTAAGCGCCTTGGTGGACTTATCTCAGGTTCGGCATTATGACTGGGGCGGCGCCGGCCTCGCTACCCTGTACTGCTACATGACGCAGGAGCGGGAATAGAGTTGGTGGCTATTGGAGAGCCTGGGAGGTATGCTTTACTTTTCTACTTTACATTTTCTGTCATGCTTTCTACTTTGCACTTTATGTACACTGCACACACCGCACACTGCACACTGTAACATGCCCGGGGGGTACCCGCGCGCGTTAAACAGTTCGGACTCCCGAGATCTCTTTGATCTCAATGTCTCACGAGTGCAATGTGAAACGTAGATGAGAGTCCAGATTTGGCAACTTTTATTGAAAATCCATTTTATTGCAATTTTGTCAAAAATGGACTGCGTCATCAGATCTCAGAGTCGCCACCTAATATTTTGGGAAATTAGGAAACCCATGACTTGGTGCCAAGGCCACTGTTCGTCGTAACCAAGGATGCTTGGTTCGGAACCTTAGGTATGAGAGGGGAAGGTCAATAATGAGCACCCCGCCTCACCCGATCAAAAGATCGGCCTCTACTAAACCATGATATGACTTTTATTTTCTTTATATGTTCATGTTCTGATTAGTTAATAAATCCTACAATTTACTATGTGAAGCATACAAGTATAGACTAGTTTGCTCAAATTGGAACAATTCAATTTCATGTTTGTTTTCCGAAAAGGGTTTGAATTTGCCACTTGACAAAGTGGGCTTAAGACGTACATTTATTGAATTATTCCAATTCAAGCAACAAGCCTTCATCCACAGGCATTCAAACAGTTTATCATTTAATCAAGTAGCCTCATGGTAGGATGCTAAACATAATAAGAAAATCACACACACACGGGATGCTAAAGCATAAAAACTCACAGATTGACCGACGTCCCTCGAACAACTACAAAACAAAAGTTAGTAAAATATGCATGATCTTATATACAGGATCCTAATGCAATTCACTCATGAGATGCACTAAAGATTTTGGCTTCTAGAATATGGCATGTGAATCATCTCAAAACATACGATAGCACACAGAATCATGGGATAATCAATTGAAGCATAAAGATGCAAATTTAGCCAAATCTTATGCATGAATCATGGAGTAAAGCAGTGATATGCATGGCATGTCAGATATATACATACACACAGTTAGGGAAAGCGATAAAAGAATGGGATAGAAAGAAGCGGGGTGGGGGAATTATTACAACACGTTGAATATTACAAATCCAAATGAGGGAGAGATAAAATAAAATAAAATCCTCACAAACACTCAAAATAAAATAAAATAAAATAAAATCTTCCATCCAGCAGACTTGCACACCTCAGCCCATGTACTCAATTCATCTTCAATGGAGGGCCCCACAACCCACATCCAAGAACACCCACTTATCTTTCTACTTCACCTTTTTTTTTTGTTTTACACCCATGAACCATCCTTACAAACCAAACACCCCCTTACCACCTTTTCTCTCTCTAAGCAGAGAGAGAGAGAGAGAGAGAGAGGGGTTTGTGGGTGTGTGCCCATGTATTGTCATGCATGGGTCTCTAGAGAGAGAGAGAGAGAGAGCCGTGGGTGTGTGGGTGTGTGTTATGCATGGGTGTGTGCATGGGTTTCTTGGGTTGTTGCTGCCGTGGGTTTGGCGCTATGATGCATGGGTCTGTGAGGTGCCGAAAGAGAGGGAGAGGACCTCAGCCCATGTGTGTGTGGTGTGTCCTAGAGAGAGAAAGACCAACCCGTATGTGTGTATTGAATGGGTGTGCTGGGTTTGCTGTATGTGTGTGTGCATGTGAGTGTGTCAATGGTGAGTCTTGTGTGAGCTGTGTGTGTTTAGAGAGAGAGGAGAGGGAGTTGTGCTTGTGTGTGCATGGTGTGTGTTAGAGATGGTGAGGTTGATGGTGTGTGTGTGTGCTGCCGGGTGGCCACGGTGGTGGTGGTGTTGTGTGTGTTAGCTGTGAGAGAGGGAGAGAGCCATGTGAGAGAGAGTTCGAGTGGGTGTGTTTTGTGCTGTCATAGCCGTGTATGAGTGTCTGCTGGGTGGTGTTTCAGTGATGGGTGTGGTATCTCATGTGCATGTGAGTGAGAGAGGTGGGTTGTGCATGATCTCCCTCTCCAAGCCGAGAGGGAAAGAGAGTTAGTCCATCATTCTTTTCCTATGCCGTGTGTGCTGCCATGGTGGTGTGGTGGTGCTGTGTTTGGGTTCTCCCCCGAGAGACCAGAGAGAGAGGGATATCATCTGTATTTCTCTCCCCGAGCCCCCCCATGTGCTGTATTCTTCTCCTCCTCTAAACCGTGTATCCTTCTTCCCTCCGTTGTGTGTTAATGGTGAGTCCATGGGTGTGAGTGGGTGCCTCCCTGTTTGTTTTTCATTCTTTTCATTTTTTTAAATTCTCACCTCCTCCTCCACCCGTATCTCCTATGCGCATCTGAGTCCCCTCTTTTAATCATACACCATCCACCCATTTATTTCAAAAAGATACTCCACCATTACACTCCACTACTCATACTTTAAAACATTATCACCGCCCCATTTCTTTCCACCATTACACTCCACTACTCATACTTTAAAACATTATCACCGCCCCATTTCTTTTCCTCATTTTATTTATTTATTTATTTTATTTTATTTTATCATCCCACTCACAACAAACCATGACCACCCCATTTTCTTTTCTTTTTTTAATTTTTTCTTTTTCTTTTTATCAAATATCAAATGCCAATTGATATAAACACACCTAAAAATTTGTACAAACACACAAAATTATTATAAATTCAACAAACACACAAAATTATACAAAATTATAAATTCAAACCAAAATGAATGAGTTTCGGGATTAAAATTTCAATTTGTTTTTTTTTTTATGAGGGTGGTCAAAATAAAATACCCAAGTCTTAGGGCCGGTCAAAATGGGGTGTCTACAGTTGCTCCTCTTTGACAGAGCTCGAAGTCATGAAATGACGTGAGTGAATGTCAAAGCCCGAAGACGACCCTTTTGACAAGGCCGTAAGACTTGGGCAATCACACAAAATGCAATGCATGTGGTTGAACCCGAAGGTTGCCTACGTATCCCTTTGCAAGGAATCAAACCAGCGCAGTTCAGGGGCAGAATGCAAGTGATATGCTCAAAATGCAGTTTGAAAGTTGGACTTACACGCTTCGCGAAGCCGGTTATTTTTGAAGAACTTATGATCATGCAAGAGAGGGAAGACCTCAACCAAGAGAAATCAACATCCTAACGCGTCCCACGCGAGAGGAGAAAAGATGGTGTAAACAACAGGCGCACCTAATGTTTTTAACCGAGTGAATCAACAACCTAACGCGTCTCACGCGAGAGGAGAAGGGGTGGTGTAAACAGACAGGCGCACCTGCTGTTTTTAACCGAGTGAATCAACATCCTAACGCGTCTCACGCGAGAGGAGAAGGGGTGGTATAAACAGACAGGCGCACCTGCTGTTTTTAACCGATTCTGAAGATTGGACTTATACGCTTACGCGAAGCCGATTTAACGATTGGACTTATACGCTTACGCGAAGCCGATTTAACGATTGGACTTATACGCGTACACGAAGCCGATTTAACGATTGAACTTATACGCTTACGCGAAGCCGATTTAACGATTGGACTTATACGCTTACGCGAAGCCGATTTAACGATTGGACTTATACGCTTACGCGAAGCCGATTTAACGATTGGACTTATACGCTTACGCGAAGCCGATTTAACGATTGGACTTATACGCTACACGAAGCCGGTTTAACGATTGGACTTATATGCTTACGCGAAGCCGGTTTAACGATTGGACTTATACGCTTACGCGAAGCCGATTTAACAATTGGACTTATACGCTTACGCGAAGCCGATTTAACGATTGGACTTATACGCTTACGCGAAGCCGATTTAACGATTGGACTTATACGCTACGCGAAGCCGGTTTAACGATTGGACTTATACGCTTACGCGAAGCCGATTTAACGATTGGACTTATACGCTACACGAAGCCGATTTAACGATTGGACTTATACGCTACGCGAAGCCGGTTTAACGATTGGACTTATACGCTTACGCGAAGCCGATTTAACGATTGGACTTATACGCTTACGGGAAGCCGATTTAACGATTGGACTTATACGCTACGCGAAGCCGATTTAACGATTGGACTTATACGCTTACGCGAAGCCGATTTAACGATTGGACTTATACGCTACGCGAAGCCGGTTTAACGATTGGACTTATACGCTACGCGAAGCCGAGGTGGCAAGTGGACTTACACGCTACGCGAAGCCGGGTTGGCAAGTGGACTTACACGCTACGCGAAGCCAAGTTGGCAAGTGGACTTACACGCTACGCGAAGCCGTGGTTGCAAGTGGACTTACACGCTACTCTAAGCCGGGGTGGCACGTGGACTTACACGCTACGCGAAGCCGGGTTGGCAAGTGGACTTACACGCTATGCGAAGCCGGGGTGGCAAATGGACTTACACGCTACGCGAAGCCGGGTTGGCAAGTGGACTTACACGCTACGCGAAGCCGGGTTGGTAGGTGGACTTACACGCTACGCGAAGCCAGGGTGGCAAGTGGACTTACACGCTACGCGAAGCCGGGTTGGCAAGTGGACTTACACGCTACGCGAAGCCGGTTTGGTAGTTGGATTTATGCAATGCAATACAGTGTCATGGAATGCTGGCTATGTTTGCAACTTTCCCTATTCTCCAACAGGGTGACAGACTAGGTTGGTTCAGTTTCCAGAGTTGAGGCGCATACAAGCTATCTCAACCTATGGGGCTGCCATACAGATTTCAAGCCGGGGATACACCCCTGGGTATTTAAACCAGACTTTAGTCTCGGAAATCCCGAACCTTTTGCGTTCTAGGCATCGCCATTCGAACTCTAGTTTCCACCGTCTCAGTTGATCTCCTAGGAACTCATTACAAACACAGTCAGGTGACTATACCAGACCAATTGAAGTCGTTCGGGCACGACAAACACCAAAGGAATTGCACCTTTAGAGGATTTAAGGTCTCCTAGACCGTGAAAGTCGTTTGGGCACGACAAACACCAAAGGACTTGCACCTTCAGAGGATTTAAGGTCTCCTAGACCCCAAAAAAGAACAACAAGCGCCCTTGCTGTTTTCACCGATTGACTGGCCATGGATGCCGCTTTACTTCCTGATCATATTCACAACTTTTCCTATTCTCCAACGGGGTGACAGATTAGGTTGGTTCAGTTTCCAAGGTTGAGGCGCATACAAGCTACCTCAACCTATGGGGCTGCCATACAGATTTCAAGCCGGGGATACACCCCTGGGTATTTAAACCAGGTTTAGTCTCGGAAATCCCGAACCTTTTGCGTTCTAGGCATCGCCATTCGAACTCTAGTTTCCACCGTCGCAGTTGGTCTCTTAGGAACTCATTGTCAACACAGGCAGGATAATACACAAATATTTACATATAAATACACACATATATGTACATATACAGACAACATACAGACAAATATATACAGATATATACACAGCCATATACAGTATATATACATGTATATATGACACAGACATATACGGACCTATACACAAACATATACGGATATATACACAGATATATATACAGAGATATACACAGGGGGGGAATATTCTGTTTGGCTGCCGTCAGTGGGAAGATGCTGTTACTGAGAAGGCATATTCCGTTTGCTGACGTCAGCACACGCACGCAAAACACGCAAAAAGAAAGAAAAATCACAAAATGGATGGGCACGGGACACGGGGTGTCGAACCCCTGACCTCAAGCTCGGCCTCCGAGTCCTTAACCACTGAGCCACATCACTCTTGTGACAAAATATATAAACAAATATATATATATATATACTATACAAGACATATATATACATAAAACCAAAACAAACCAAAAAGAAACACTCAATGTGGGGTTCGAACCTCTGACCTCAGGCTCAGCCTCTCACTCTTCAACTATTGGGCCTAACCATTGAACCCAAGCCACTCGTGTGACAGAAACAATCCAAACAAATATATATATATATACAGGTGGACAAAACATATATACATCAAAACTAAAACAAAACAAAGAAAGACTCGATGTGGGGTTTGAACCCCTGACCTCGGACTCACTAGGCCAAACCACTGAACCCAAGCCACACCTGTGACTCAAATGTTCAAACAAATATATAAGATATATTTATACAGAAAATGAAAACAAAACAAAAGAAACACTCAATGTGGGGTTCGAACCCCTGACCTCGGGCTCAGCCTTTCCAAACCCTGAACCCATTAGGGCCAAACCACTGAACCCAAGCCACTCATATGACCAAAATGTTCAAACAATACCTATATTACATAGCTATACAATATATATACATATATGCATACACAACTCTCCCGCGTCTCTCTCTTCTTTTGATACACGCGTTTGACACGAGGCCCAGCTTTTGCGTCGATGGCCGACAAAAGCAGTCCCCTCGATCGACGCTCACCTCGACCCTCTCCCCCTCTTTGTCTTTTCTCTCTCGTCTTCTTCTTCTCTTCAGTATCCGTCTTCTTCTTCTAAACCATTCTCTTCTTCTTCTCCTTCTCCATTACTCTTCCAGCTTCCTCCGCCTTCTTCTTGCTCTTCCATCTTCCTCCTCCTTCTTCTTTTCCTTATCTATTTTCTGTCATTCCTCCGTGACTCCTTTCTTTCCTCTCTCTTCCTATACATGGCTTCGTCTCGCCCTCTCTCTCTCTTTCCGGATCTTAATGATCCATCGAGCTCCTCTGGGCCAAGTGCCCCTGCTCTTACTCATCACAGTCTTCCTACACTAACAGTTGAGCAAGTGATGGCTACTCAAAATGATATCGAGGCCAATCACTACACGTTGAGGTCCTGCATGGAGACAGTGGCGGCGGTCACCAACCTGTCTCACCGTCTGCAAAACAAGGCGTGTGAGGTATACCAGGTCAACGCCCAACTGTCTCTACTCCAGTGCATGTACAGAGATGCACGGGTAGAGATTTGTGCCCTGAAGGCTGAAAACAAGGAGCTGAAGGCTGAAAACAAGGAGCTGAAAAGGCACTCCACCTCTATGGCCCGATTTGGGGCATCTTCGTACATCGCCTTTGATGGTCGGCGGGGAGCCGACTCCGTCGGCGGAAACACGGTGGTAGTTCTTGGCGGAAGTACTGGAGAAGGGCCTTCAAAGGTTGACGACAAAAAGAGGAAGAGTTCGGCAACGAATGAGCCAAGTAAATGAAGTCTGTGTGTGGCCGGCACCGGCGAAGAAGAAGATCAAGACCCCTTTTTTTTTTTTTTCTTTTTTTCTGTATTTTCTGTTTTTCTTTTTTTTCTATATTTTCTGTTCTGTTTTTTTTTTTTTGTTTTTTTTTGTTTTTTTTTTTTTTGAAGTCTCTTTAATCGGGATGTCCTCCTCTGACTGTAATAAAAAATTTCAGTTTTGTATCTCAATGGCGTGACTAGCACATCACTTTGATTTTGAAAACATTTTGTTTGATCGAATTTGAAAATGATTGAAATTTGAACTCTGAATTGGCCATTGATCCATACTGACCTGAATAAAAATAAAACGGACTCAACGTAAGAAAAACGAAGCCAAAATAATCCAAACACACTTCTATACGCTGATTGGTATAAATACCCTAACTGGTATAAAAATACACTCTGGTATGAATACACACTGACATACACTGACTGGTATGAATACCCTGACTGGTATAAATACACTGATTGGTATGAAGACACACTGATATACATGGACTGGTATGAATACCCTGGTTGGTATAAATACACTGACTGGTACGAATACACGCTCATATGAAGACACACTCATATACACACTCATATACACTGACGAGTTGACTCGAGCGGGGGAGAAGATAGAATCACTGACTTAACCATGCCCCTAATTCATTGCCTTGATTTTTTTTCTTGATTTTTTTGAAAAAATGTTTTGACCAACATAAGAGTTAGATTAGCATACTTATTCCATTTTCTATTTTGAAATCACGTAAGCTAAACTGTGAGCACTGAAAATTTTCTCTTTTCAAATCCAAAGAATGGTCCAAGTTTTGCAAAAATGGAACACTTTTCGAGAAAAATTAGTCAGCTTCATTCAAATTAATCAAACCCTATTTTTGCAATTGGTCACTACTCAACTAACATGGAATCAATCATTGAGGTGCATAGTCCCAAACCAGATAATCAATGGGTATAACCGAACCGAGCCGATTTGAACCAAGCCAATCTGAACCGAATGAAGCCAAGTAAAGTTGCACCGAACCGAACCGCCGAACCGAATCGAACCGAACCGACTCGAACCAACTGAACTGAACAGAATGAAGATACACCAATCAAACACGGGTAGGACAACCAAGTCGACTATAGACACACCAAGCAAACATGGACAAGATGAATGAGTTGAAAAATTATTAGGGCCGAACTTCGAGATGAAGCTACCTACGTATCCCAAAGATAGGAATCAGGCCATCGTAGTTCGGGCTGAGGGTCACTCGGGTATTGACACTCTCCTTTTACGCTCTAACTTTTGCCAAAGCCGCCCTTTCGGGTTTTCAACCTTGCGAGCTTTTGATTTTTTTTTTGATTTTCATTTTTCTCTTTTTTTTTCATTTTTATTTTTTTTTTCATTTTCATTTTCATTTTGTTTTTTTTTTTTATCATGTTTTTTAATTTTTTTTGTTTTTCTGCTCTAACTTTTGCCTGGGTCACCCTTCTGGGTTTTCCGCCCAGCGAGCCTCTCAAAGGTTTCAGTTTAGCTTGTCCATGTTAATTGGGGAATCTCTAAGCCAACTATGAGAACAACTACTACACTTGACCAGTAGATATGATGATGTAGGGACTAGGCTAATTGGGTCCGAAGTTGCCCCTAGTGTTGCCCCTAGTGTAGTGGATAGGAACTCGACTCTCCTTCAATAATAAATTCATTCTCTCAAATTCTGGGTTTTTCCTTTCTGGGCGATCTTCATTGGGAAACGGTTCAATTTTAACTCTTTGATCACATCCAACCTTTTGCCCCTAGTTCAAGGGCTCCTTCAAATCTAAATCACATCGGACCTTCTTGCCCCTAGTCCAAGGGTTGTTTCCAATCTGAATCACAGGCTCTACATAGTTTTGGCTAAGGTTCACTCGGGTATTGACACTCTCCTTTTGCGCTCTAACTTTTGCCAAAGCCGCCCTTTCGGGTTTTCATCCTTGCGAGCTTTTCATTTTTCTTTTTATTTTTCCTTCTTTTTTTTTTTTTTTTTTTTTTTTTTTTGGTGCTCTAACTTTTGCCTGGGTCGCCCTTCTGGGTTTTCGGCCCAGCGAGCCTCTCAAGGGTGATACTTTATTGCCCTAGTTCAAGGGCTACCTCCATTTCAGCTATGCAAGCCTCACACTTTTGCCCCTAGTTCAAGGGCTGTTTCAAATCGAAATCACATTCTCTGCCCTGAGTTCAAGGTCTGTTTCCAATTTGGATCACATCATTGCCCCTAGTTCAAGGGCTCTTTCCAATCTAAATCATATTCGACCTTATTGCCCCTAGTTCAAGGGCTATTTCCAATTTGGCTATGCAAGCCTTACACTTTGGTTGATCATTGACTATTTTGAATCAAGGTTGGAAAGCTAAGGAGCTAAGAAGGTCGGACCACGAGTCAAGAGGGATCCTATGCTGTATAACTGATTCCAAGCATGTCTTCGTAGGACCACACAAAAACGGTTTTTGAAATCTTTTCACAAAGTGACTAATCACTCGTACTTTCACGAAGATAAGATAGAACCAATTTGGACCAGGCCAGGATCCTTCTCAGTACCCACATTAACAAAAATGATTTTATTCATCAAAGGCTTAGCACACCTCTCTTCCTCTCAGTTGATCAAAATTTGCAAATCCCGAGGAAATTCTTCCTCTTCGTTTTTATCAGAGTTTTGGAAAAAGTTTTGAAAAACTTTGGTCAATGCGATGAATTAAGGCACAGAGAAGTAGGCAGACTCTATGGCATTTTTTTTTTTATTTATCGAAAAGAGACTATGACTCAGCAATGACAACAGACTGAAAAGAAAATGACAAAGAAGACCTAGACAGGACAGAAATGTCTAGGTTAGCACTCTGGAAATCAACTGACTCACTAGAATGACTCTACAAACTTGGTGGAATCACACTTAGACTCAATACTCAATTCAGAACTCAAAGTAAAACCATTCTCAAATTGCCAGTTAAAGTACAGGCCATCCACAATATTCGAAATAAAGCCCGTGCACTCCACAGGTGGTCACTCCCCAATCACAGAGATGGTCGACTTTGTGGGATATCGGCCTTTTTTTTTTTTTTAATTTTTTTTGATTTTATGTTTTTGTTATTTTTTTTTTGTTTTTGAAGTAATGGTGCTAAACTGAACAACCTGAACCACTTATTCGAATTTGAGAACCCCTGTATAGATCCAATACATTGCACATAACACATAGCAGGAAAGAGAACAAACACCCCTATGGAGGGTAGGGTTATCCTGTCCTAGCTTTTGAAATGATCTAGGGTTCACTATTCAAACAAGCGGTATCATACATCCTACAAATGGGAAAGCATCCTGTCCTAATTTGAAAGGTACTATAGCTCACTATATGTACAAGGTTGGCTCTACTTTAGGGGTTGAAGTCAAGGTGACGTTACCAAAGAGTCCTATGGGTCATAACCAATAAAGATCCCAGGAAATCAGAAGAGTCAAATAGTCTCTCTTCGGAGTCTGAGAACCTTAGATAGCAAAGCCAAATAGCAGAGCTACGTAGCAGAGCTACCTTTTTGACAGATCTAAAAGGTTACAACACAAGGCCTCTAAAGTATCGTAAAGATAGATGTAGTGTCACAAAAAGTGTGTCTGTGTTCCCACCAACATCTGGGCAACACAGGGACTTTAAGTACACCAATGCATGCAATGCAATAAACATATAATTGAAAATAAAAGTCATATCATGGAGTTCGAGTCAAGGTTTCATAAATCCCCAGCAGAGTCGCCAGAAACTGTAACATGCCCGGGGGTACCCGCGCGCGTTAAACAGTTCGGACTCCCGAGATCTCTTTGATCTCAATGTCTCACGAGTGCAATGTGAAACGTAGATGAGAGTCCAGATTTGGCAACTTTTATTGAAAATCCATTTTATTGCAATTTTGTCAAAAATGGACTGCGTCATCAGATCTCAGAGTCGCCACCTAATATTTTGGGAAATTAGGAAACCCATGACTCGGTGCCAAGGCCACTGTTCGTCGTAACCAAGAATGCTTGGTTCGGAACCTTAGGTATGAGAGGGGAAGGTCAATAATGAGCACCCCGCCTCACCCGATCAAAAGATCGGCCTCTACTAAACCATGATATGACTTTTATTTTCTTTATATGTTCATGTTCTGATTAGTTAATAAATCCTACAATTTATTATGTGAAGCATACAAGTATAGACTAGTTTGCTCAAATTGGAACAATTCAATTTCATGTTTGTTTTCCGAAAAGGGTTTGAATTTGCCACTTGACAAAGTGGGCTTAAGACGTACATTTATTGAATTATTCCAATTCAAGCAACAAGCCTTCATCCACAGGCATTCAAACAGTTTATTATTTAATCAAGTAGCCTCATGGTAGGATGCTAAACATAATAAGAAAATCACACACACACAGGATGCTAAAGCATAAAAACTCACAGATTGACCGACGTCCCTCGAACAACTACAAAACAAAAGTTAGTAAAATATGCATGATCTTATATACAGGATCCTAATGCAATTCAGTCATGAGATGCACTAAAGATTTTGGCTTCTAGAATATGGCATGTGAATCATCTCAAAACATACGATAGCACACAGAATCATGGGATAATCAATTGAAGCATAAAGATGCAAATTTAGCCAAATCTTATGCATGAATCATAGATGTAAAGCAGGGATATGCATGGCATGTCAGATATATACATACACACAGTTAGGGAAAGCGATAAATGAATGGGATAGAAAGAAGCGGGGTGGGGGAATTATTACAACACGTTGAATATTACAAATCCAAATGAGGGAGAGATAAAATAAAATAAAATCCTCACAAACACTCAAAATAAAATAAAATAAAATAAAATCTTCCATCCAGCAGACTTGCACACCTCAGCCCATGTACTCAATTCATCTTCAATGGAGGGCCCCACAACCCACATCCAAGAACACCCACTTATCTTTCTACTTCACCTTTTTTTTTTTTTTACCATGAACCATCCTCACAACCAAAACCCCCTTACACCTTTTCTCTCTCTAAGCAGAGAGAGAGGAGAGAAGAGATGAGAGAGAGAGAGAGGGGTTTTGTGGGTGTGTGCCTGTGTATTGTCATGCATGGGTCCCTAGAGAGAGAGAGAGAGAGAGAGCCGTGGGTGTGTGGGGTGTGTTATGCATGGGTGTGTGCATGGGTTTCTTGGGTTGTTGCTGCCGTGGGTTTGGCGCTATGATGCATGGTCTGTGAGGTGCCGAAAGAGAGGGAGAGGACCTCAGCCCATGTGTGTGTGGTGTGTCCTAGAGAGAGAAAGACCAACCCGGTGTGTGTATTGAATGGGTGTGCTGGGTTTGCTGTATGTGTGTGTGCATGTGAGTGTGTCAATGGTGAGTCTTGTGTGAGCTGTGTGTGTTTAGAGAGAGAGGAGAGGGAGTTGTGCTTGTGTGTGCATGGTGTGTGTTAGAGATGGTGAGGTTGATGGTGTGTGTGTGTGTGCTGCCGGGTGGCCACGGTGGTGGTGGTGTTGTGTGTGTTAGCTGTGAGGGAGGGAGAGAGCCATGTGAGAGAGAGTTCGAGTGGGTGTGTTTTGTGCTGTCATAGCCGTGTGTGAGTGTCTGCTGGGTGGTGTTTCAGTGATGGGTGTGGTATCTCATGTGCATGTGAGTGAGAGAGGTGGGTTGTGCATGATCTCCCTCTCCAAGCCGAGAGGGAAAGAGAGTTAGTCCATCATTCTTTTCCTATGCCGTGTGTGCTGCCATGTGTGGTGTGTGGTGCTGTGTTTGGGTTCTCCCCCGAGAGACCAGAGAGAGAGGGATATCATCTGTATTTCTCTCCCCGAGCCCCCCCCCCATGTGCTGTATTCTTCTCCTCCTCTAAACCGTGTATCCTTCTTCCCTCCGTTGTGTGTTAATAGTGGTCCATGGGTGTGAGTGGGTGCCTCCCTGTTTGTTTTCATTCTTTTCATTTTTTAAATTCTCACCTCCTCCTCCACCCGTATCTCCTATGCGCATCTGAGTCCCCTCTTTTAATCATACACCATCCACCCATTTATTTCAAAAAGATACTCCACCATTACACTCCACTACTCATACTTTAAAACATTATCACCGCCCATTTCTTTCCACCATTACACTCCACTACTCATACTTTAAAAATTATTCACCGCCCCATTTCTTTTCCTCATTTTATTTATTTATTTATTTTATTTTATTTTATCATCCCACTCACAACACCATGACCACCCCATTTTCTTTTCTTTTTTTAATTTTTTTTTATTCTTTTTATCAAATATCAAATGCCAATTGATATAAACACACCTAAAAATTTGTACAAACACACAAAATTATTATAAATTCAACAAAACACCAAAATTTAAATTCAAACCAAAATGAATGAGTTTCGGGATTAAAATTTCAATTTGATTTTTTTTTATGAGGGTGGTCAAAATAAAATACCCAAGTCTTAGGGCCGGTCAAAATGGGTGTCTACACACACACATAGTCTAATCTCTGCATTTGTTCTTTCTTGACATTGTACTACACACTTTGCTTTCTGCATTTTCTCGGTATATCTGTATTCTCTACATTTTGCATTTTCTGGACATTGCACACATACTCTGCTTTCCGCATTATCTGTGCTTATCTGTATTCTCACTATCGCCCTCTTGCTTTTTACATCTATGGGTGTATGCCTATTTCCCGACGCTTGCTCTAGAGTCAGAGGTCGAGATGCCCCTTAGGGTGCCATACTCGCATCGATACGACGGGAGGTGTCAGCCAAGGACCCAAGAGACCCTCTCATTTCTTCGCCAGTATTTCGATATAGTGAGGACGATAGAGGTAACTCAAAACTCACTGTTCTTTCTTCTTTCAGCTACAATTCATTTTACATATCTAATAGCAACTTATCAATCTATGCACTTGCTGTCTACAGATCACGTGGCAGCCTTGGGCGACGATGCCAGAGGGTGCCAGATTCCAGTTCGCCGAGGCTTGGGGTGCTTCCCAGTATCGGCTCATGCTCGAGGGACTAGTAGGACGAGCTTGGTTCCTAGGCGAGCACTTCATGCGCCAGACGCTGGGTCTGCCCTTACAGTTGGTTCCCTTACCACCTCCGCCTTCTATGCGAGCCACAGAGAGTCTCTCCCCTCAGGAGATCATTAACTTCATGCGAGGTGGAGATGCAAAACCTCTTCATTGGAAAGGGGGACTATACGGCTTACATCCAAACATACCTCATGCCTCCTTTAACAGACATTCATGCTCATACAGGGAGGGCAGCTGATGTCCCTTCGTCGATCAGCGCCCGAGCAGCAGATGCCCCTTCAATGAGCAGGGCCTGAACACCGAGGGACAGGGCTAGAGGGATACCCCCTGCTAGGCAGAGTGTTGGATGGCTAGATCTTCCGACCGAGCTGACGGGTTGGCAGTACTCTGGAGAGCCTTATCAGATCCCGATTGAGCCTCCGTTGCCTGGTCACCGATATGTTAGGACACCTGACTCACCACCGGTGTGCACTACAGCTTTAATTTTTTTCATTCTTGCTCCGATACTCAAACATTCATTCATTCACTGATCATTTCAACTTGCATTTACAGCCCTTCATAGGGTATGTTGAGGGGTTACTCGAGATGTTGGCCTCATTCGAGGGCATGATCTTGAGGAGGGAGTCGATACTTGGCTCCCACGGCATTTAGGTAATTCTCCAGTTTTCTTGCATTTCGGTTATCATATTTCTGCTGATATACTGAAACTGACATGTCAACTGCACACTTTACACGCACACTGCACTGATACACTGCATATATAGATCAGATCTAACATATTGCATTCACATACCGTATCTGACTTTTGTATGTACTCATTCTGTACACCATACTTGCAACTGATACACATACTATGGCTGATACATTCAAACTGCCTTTTCAGGTCACACCTCTATAGACAGGACTGTCAATGACAGAAGTAGGACCATCAATGCAACCTCCAGCCACAGGGAGAGAGAGAGAGGTTCTGGCACGCAGCCGGGGGAGGCATCGGGAGCCCATCGTGCGCGATGACGATGATGAGACTAGAGAGGCCAAGACTGAGGAGGCCGGGGATCAGCACACTGAGTCATCCGAGAGCGGAAATGAGGGTGTCGGCTCGGGTTCCGCTAGTGGAGATGAGGCTGAGCCAGGTTCAGACGCAGTGGATGACGACTCTGGTTCCGATTCTTCATCGGGTTCAGATAGCGGCGTGGATGGGGATAGCTCTGCAGAGTCCATTCCGCCGACGAAGAGGACGAAGAGGGCCTCTAGAGCTTGAGATAGCCAGTGCTGATTCATGTGTTTTTGCTTTGTTTCTTTTCACTAGTAGTGTTAGCACATTGTACAGCCTTAGCTAGCTTTATTTTCCTAAGAACTTGTACTCTTTGTAAAAAGAAACCATGATTGGAATGAAAACGTGTTGCATTTTATATTCTAAGCATCGCATTGCACCATTTTACACAAAAACGAGATTGATGGAAATTGAATATTGTACATTGTCTTGACAATTGCTTAGTCAGGTAGTGAACCGACCAAAACATAACAAACAGAGTAAAACAACTCAAATAAAATAAATAAAAAAACTAATGCAACAAGTCGACAAACAAAACAACAACTCGATGAATGAAACAAACGCAACTCGACAAGCAACAACAAAAACAACTCGATAAACAAATTACGACAACTCAATAAATAAATTGAAACAAACTTGAGAGCGACTCAACAAAACTACTAAAACAGAATAGCAGAATGCATCTAGAGTAGAACAAAACATAGGTTATCAACATTCTCAACACACAGGAAGACCAAAGGCATTCTGCTGGACACAAACAGTGGCTGTCAGCCACTTAGTGGTGATTGTCGGCCACTAAAGTGGCCGCTCGGCTACCTTAACTGGCCGGTCGGCCAGTGATGCAGGGAGTCTCCAGATTGCTGCACCTGTCTTCCACTCAGTGCCTTATCTTCTATAAAAGTTAGGACTTCGTAGTTTCTTCATTCCAGCTCTGTTTTTGCCACAAATGGAGCCATTCTTCAACGAAAAACTCTTATCTTGGATCGCAACTTTAGATGGCTCGGAAAAAGTGAATTTCCGGGTTTTAGGATAAATGCACTATTCTCGCTAAGTCGTACTCCACTGTGTTTTTTGTTCCTTCATGCCGCAACTAGATGTTGGAACCCGGTTACACATGTGTTTAGCTTCGGGGGGCAAGAGATGTGCCCTACAATCGAAGAGTTCCAAGCTTTGATGGAATCCCGACGTGACAAGGAAATCTTGTCGCAGTCCCGTTTTGGCCATATCCAAGCTTTAGGATGGATGTGTGAGCTCACTTTACATGATGCCCGATCTTTGGTTCACAACGGAGAGTTGGATATCCCCAATCTTATTCACCGATTTTTTGACGCTGGCAATCGCGGCGACCGTCTTTGGCAAGGTTTTTCGGAAGCATGCCCTTTGCTTGTGTATGTTGGCCCATTTTCTTCTTGCCCCTGGCTTTGGAGGGTTTAGTGTCCGCTTGATCGAAGTTTCCCAAGGCTTGAAAGAGGGCAAGAGCTATATTGGCTTGACACTAGCTGAGACTTTGATAGGCTTGGATGCTTTCCATCGGCGAGAGTCCACCAAGTTCGCAGGAAGTCCACTACTCTTACAAGTAATGTTTCCCACCCTTCTCACATGTGTTTCTCTCATCACTCGGCCCTCAGGCTCTGTTTTTCTCTCAAAAACCCTTTCTCACTTTTCTCTCCACGTATACCTCTCTATTCTTTAATCACTCTTACTTTTCATCCCTCCCCAGGTATGGCTCATGGATAGGTTGAAAGCAGTGGACTCTTGCCCTGCGTATTCCGCGCGCAGCTATTTCTTTCACCAACGGCTAGTTGATTTCCTTAACAAGGGGTGGTGGTGCCACTGGATGTGCAACAGGTCTGCTGTTGACATTGCTTGGCGTTGCCCTTGGTTTGATCTGCCTGAGATGAGCTACAGCATGTCTCGACAACCTGGTATTCAGTTGGTTGGCTTGACGCACTATTTCTTCTATTTTCCATTCTGGTTTAGGTGTCAATTCGGACATGACCAGACTTGCCCAGAAAAGGGGATAGAATACCCAACTTCATTTCCAATCCGAGGCTCACACCTAGCTCGATATCCCACTGTTTGGAGGACAAGAGAACTTCTGGCTCCCGCTCCCAATTTCAGTTGCGCCCTTTTTGGCGAATGCATAGCTTGGCTTGAAGATGAGGTACAAACCGAGCCTACTTTAGCATCTAAAGCTTCCACAAGCTCTGGGAGGGGACGCAGGAACACTAGACTCAACTATGCCCCAAGTTTATTGCTTTAATCTGTACTTTCAAGTTTTCATTTTGAATGTAATAAAAAAGCAACTTCGATTTATATCAAGAGGTAGAGAACTCTATATTGAAATCAATGAAATTGAAGGTTGTGGGCACTGAAAATTTTCCTTTTGGTCCAAAAATGGTCTAAGTTGTAAAAAGATTAATTTGAACAAAATCAACTTTTATTAAAACTTTTCAAAACTATTTTCAATAAGGATCACAACTGGACACACCCAGAATCTATCCTTGAGATGTACAACCCCAAATCCAACAAGCGAAAAGTTGCCCCTTGTCTGAATAGCACTGCACTGTACTATAACCAACTCTGATAGTGAAGATTACAACCGAACTCTTGGATGCAGAAAAGACAAAGAAGACTAGAACAATCTCATGGACACAGTTGATTTGGTGGTGTTTATGGCTGGACTTCAGAATGAAGTTGCCTACGTATCCCAAAGATAGGAATCAAGCCTTACGTAGTTCGGTTCGGGTTCACTAGGGTATTAACACTCTCCGTTTGCGTTCTAACCTTTGCTAAGGCCGCCCTTTCTGGGTTTTCAACCTTGCGAGCTCAGTTTTTATTTTTTCTAATTTTTTGTGCTCTAACTTTTGCCTATGTCGCCCTTTCGGGTTTTCGACCTAGCGAGCCACTCAGGGGTAGTATTTCTTCAACTTGTCCATATTGATCGGTTGGGAGAATTCGAGGCCATCTAAGTCCATAAGAATGACAGCTCCACCCGACCAGATAGATTTGACGAAATAAGGACCAGTCCAATTAGGTCTGAACTTGCCCCTAGGGTCATGGATGGGAGCTCGGTTGTCTTTGAGCACCAAATCCCCTTCTTTCAAATTCCTGGACTTAACTTTCTTGTTAAAAGCCCTGGCAATCCTACATTGATAACTATGGACATAGTACAGTGCTTTCAGCCTTCTCTCGTCGAACAACATTAGTTCCTCAAACCTGCTCTGCTGCCAATCCGCTTCTACTATCTGGCACTCAGCCAGAACCCGCAGCGACAAAACCTCAACTTCGATTGGCAGAACAGCTTTCATCCCATAAACCAGAGAATACGGAGTTGCCCCAGTAGAAGTTTGAATTGATGTTCTGTAGCCCCAAAGAGCAAATGGCAGCTTATTTAGCCAGTCCCTGTAGGTTTCCATCATCTTTTGTAGAATGTGCTTGATGTTTTTGTTGGCGGCCTCAACAGCTCCGTTGGTTTGCGGTCGATATGTTGATGACTTATGACAAGCCACGTTGTATTTCTCCAACAAGTCGATCACCTCTTTTTTAAAGTGGGACCCATTGTCTAAAATGATCTCATTCGGGACCCCATAACGACAGATGATATTATTCTTGATGAACTTGGCTATGTGCGACACTTTCAACACTACGTAGGATTGGGCCTCGACCCACTTTGTAAAATAGTCTATTGCCACCAGGATATACTCATGCCCGTTTGACCCCTTAGCAGTAACTGCCCCAATAACATCAATTCCCCAGACTGAAAATGGCCATGGTGAAGTCATGTTGTACAGCTTCGACGGTGGGATGTTCATACGATTTGCATAGATCTGACATTTGTAGCATCGCCGAACAAAACCAATGCAATCCTCCTCCATGGTTCACCAGTAGTAACCCTGTCTAAGAATTTTCTAAGCTAGGATCACTCCACTCATGTGCGATCCACACTCTCCTCCGTGGATGGCCTCCATTAAGCGCTTTGACTCTTCGGCATCAACACATAGCTTATGTATTCCCAGATGGCCCCGTTTGTATAATTTACCTCCGCAGATGATAAACTGAGCAGCCATTCGCCATATTGCCCTCTTATCTTTGGCATTTGCCCCTAGTGGATAGGCCTCCTTTTCCATGAAGTTCCAGATGTCATGATACCAAGGGTTTTGATCTTGTACTTCATCTATTGCGGTGATTAACACATAAGCCGGCACATACCTCTGTTCAATAATAATCGGACGCATCCGGACTCCCAAAGGGATGTCTATCATGGAAGATACAGTTGATTAAGCATCAGCGAACCTGTTGCTCTCTCTTAACAGATGCGTGAAGGTTAGCTTCTCAAACCTAGGAATCAGAACGTCCCGGGTTTGGTGATAGATTTTCATCCTTTCTTCCTTAACCTTTCAGTCTCCTTTTGCTTGAGACACAACTAGGTTCGAGTCCCCAATGACATCCAACCGTTTTGCCCCTAGTTCCAGGGTGGCTTCCAAGCCAGCGATACATGCCTCGTATTCCGCTTCATTGTTTGATACCTTGAACCGGAGTTTGAAAGCTAAAGGTATGTGGGAATTTTCGGGTGCTATCAGCAACACCCCTATTCCATAACCGTACTGGTTAGACGCTCTGTCAAAGTACATAGTCCAAATCTCTTCTTCAACCTGTAGAATGGCCTCATTTGGGAATAGATACTCCACTGCTTCGTCTCCCTCTACTGGGTGATCGGCTAGGAACTCTGCTACCGCTCTC
This sequence comes from Camellia japonica, assembly GCA_030407325.1. Classification (NCBI taxonomy): domain Eukaryota; kingdom Viridiplantae; phylum Streptophyta; class Magnoliopsida; order Ericales; family Theaceae; genus Camellia; species Camellia japonica. The sequence continues at coordinate 75,526,416 of JAPPVO010000002.1, forward strand.
CCTTTCACAGACTTGCGAGTCATGTACTTCAAATCAAATTCGGAGAGAAAAAGAAACCAATGGGCTAGCCTATCCGCAAGTGCTAGTTTCTCGAAGAGATATTTGATGGGATCTAATCTCGAAACCAAAATTACGAAGTGAGCTAACAGGTAGTGCCTCAACTTCCTGGTAGCCCATACCAAGGCCAAATAAGCCTTCTCCAGCGGCGTGTAACGGGTCTCATATTCCAGCATCTTCTTGCTCAGGTAATAGATGGCCGTCTCTACTCTATCCTCAGATTCCTGTGCAAGCATGCAGCCCATTGTCGTGTTGGTTACTAACAGATAGAAAATCAAAGGCTTCCCCAACTCTGGCGGTGACAACACGGGTGGGTTCTTTAGATACTGCTTGATCTGCTCAAAAGCAACCCAGGTCATCCCATTGGAATTTCTTTCCTTTCTTCAGGAGACCAAACAGTGGCTCACAAGTCAAAGTTAATTTTGCAATAAACCATCTTATGAATTGCACTTTACCCAGAAAGCCTCGCACCTCCTTTTCAGTCTTTGGTGGTGGCATTTCTAGTATGGCCTTGATTTTGGAAGGATCGACTTCGATGCCCCTTTGTGTAATCAAGATCCCCAGCATTTTCCCTGCTGTGACACCAAGAATACATTTCTGAGGATTTAATCGCAACCGATATTCTCTGATCCGTTGGAAAAATTTCTTCAAGGCGGTGTAGTGGCCCTCTCTTTCCTTGGACTTGACAATCATTTCATCTACATACACCTCCATCTCTTTGTGGATCATATCATGGAAGATCGTAGTTGCAGCCCATTGATAAGTAGCTCCAGCATTCTTCAAACCGAACGACATCACCCTATAGCGGTAGGTTCCCCACGGCGTGGTGAAGGCAATATTCTCTATATCCTCAGGTGCCACTAAGATCTAGTTGTACCCGGAAAAGCCATCCATAAAGGAGAGCAATGCATGGCCTGCAGTGAAGTCCACCAATTCGTCGATGTGCGGTAGAGGAAAGTCGTCCTTCGGACTAGCTTTGTTCAAATCTCTAAAATCCACACACACCCAAATTCTGCCATCTTTCTTTGGCACCGGAACAATGTTGGCCAACCAAGTAGGATACTCAGATACTAGCAAGAACCCTGCATCTATCTGCTTGGTGACCTCTTTCTTGATTTTTAGAGCCCAATCTGAGTGTATTCTTCGAAGCTTCTGCTTACGGGTCGGGCCTCAGGGTCAAGGGGGATCCGGTGCTGTACAATCGCAGGATCGATTCTAGGCATGTCTTCGTAAGACCACGCGAAAACAACTTTGAAATCTTTTAATAAAGTGACTAAGCGCTCGCGTTCCTCCGAAGACAACTTGGACCCGATCTGGACTAGGCACAGATCCTTCTCAGTACTAACATTAATTGAAATGATTTCAACAACCAGGGGTTTTACAAACCTCTCCTCCGCTAGATCAATCAAATGTTTCAAAACCAGAGGAATTCTTTCCTCATCATTTTTATCAAAGTTTTGAAAGTCCTGATTAATGCAATAAACAAGTGGCACAGAAAAGTACTCAGAAACAGCAGTGGTACCATTCTCATTCACAACTTCCAGTTTGTCCAATTCCTCGGTTGCAACTGACTCAAAAGAAAAGAAAAAAGAGGACTTGGACAAAACAATGGCATCCGGGTTATCAACCCCAGGAATACCGAATTCTAACTCAGAAGAACTAGAATCTGATTTCGGCTCCACAAACTCTGTGGAATCAAATTCCAGTTCACTACCTGATTCAGAACTGCTGGACAAAAAGCCCTCATTGAACTGCCAAACAAGGGAGGGTGCAATAGATGCATCTAGAATGCTGGAAGAAGGGTCCACAACCGTTTGATCTCCAATCATGGAAACAGAGAAGTCATCCCCCAAGCTCTCCGGTGTGATCTGAGGATCTGAAAAGAGACAAGCCAACGCTGCTCCTATCTGAAGTTCTATACCATCGGAGTCATCCTCTATACATTGTTCAGCCACAGCTAGTAGGTCAGTCTGCTCTTCTGCAACCTCATCCCCTTGCAACTGTAGGTCGAAAAATATCTCAAAGCCGGGAAAATGCCACTTCTCAGAGTTCAGCCATGGCTCAGGAAAGCCGTAGAATGGGAAATCCTCCTCCTCCCGGATAAAGCGGTCGTTCAGGGTTCCTTGAATGGGTCTATGCCCCAGCTCATAGTGCTTCCCAGCTTGCTTAGCTTTTGCCCTTCCTGCCATTTCCTTTCCCTTTCTTACCCAATCCTCTTTGGTAGGTGTGTAACCTAGACCAAAGGTATGGGGGTTATGCGGCACTTCGGCCAACACAGCGATGCCCTTCTGGCTGCTCCTTCCCAATCTCATTCGGCGTACATGTTGTAGCTTATTCATGAGGTAGATGGATTGAGCACTGACATATAACCCCTCATCAATAGCCAGTAATAGCCAGAATATCTTACACTACCCAGGCCTCGGCCAAGGTGAACCAAGACAAAAAGACATCCTCCTCGCCGTGTACAATTTCTAGTATCGATGTAGTGACTTCCGATGGAAGATGTATGGAAGAGTTCCCAAAAACAATAGCTACCCCCTTCCCATGGGGGTACTTCAGCATCTGATGCAAAGTGGAAGAGACAGCTCTCACTTGGTGCAGCCACAACCGTCCAAGAAGTAAATTAAAGGTGGTCGGAACATCTAGGACGTGAAATTCAATGTCCTGTTGTACCGGGCCAACCTGAGTTCTGATCCGAACTGTCCCTATCACTTCTCGACTTGTATTGTCATAAGCCCGAATCACCTGGGCTGTCGGTACAAAGTCTGCCGGCTTCAAATCAATAGCATAGGCCGTTCTCAATGGACACACATTAATTGTAGACCCGGTATCAACCAAGACAACTCGTATCCACTTCTCTTTACATTCGACAGAGATGTATGGTGGTTTGTTGTGCTCAGAGGCCTCGAGCGGCAATTCTTTATCTGTGAAAGTCAAAGTTAGTGAGGCGCCTTCTGGGAAAACTAGTCCCACTAACTGCTCGGGGGTTGTATTAATAAAGAGCTTAGCCTTATCCATTGCTGATAGGACGGCTTGTCTGTGCACCCATGAAGCCATAAGTAATCCCCAAATGGAGATATCTGCTTGAATCCTTTTTAGCTGCTTCAGTACAGCTTCCTTTTCCAATAGTTTATCTTTCTGTTTCTCAGCTTCCTTATCTTTCCCTGATGCTTCTGGTTGGTCCAAGTGTGGGGGCTTAAAGTACCGCCCACTACGAGTCATGTGATCAACTTCTTCGGCATACCATGTATCATCTTGCAGATTCTGTCCCCAATTTTCATCCGTATAGGCGATATGCAAATCCTCATCTTCCCACCACATCCCTTCGGCAACCAACAAGCAACTGTCTGGTTCCGTTGTAAGCACTCCTGCATCCGCAACACAGTCAATCCCTGCAGGACCTTTCTAGCCTTTTGACCAACCTTAGTTCTTTCCTGTTCGAACCGCTTTAGCGCGACCTCCTATTATGTATCAGCTGTACAAATACTACACAATTCTTGAGCAAAATTCTTAGTACCGGTGCTCTCCGGCAATTTCCCCTTGTTGTCGACCATTCTGGCCATTGCAGCAATCCCCGTTTCCAACTGTTCTTGCTTCGGTTGAGACCCCTCATCTACATCCGGCTCATCACTAAGCCACCCTGAATTATCCGTTGATCCATTCATTTCAAACTAGCCAATCTGTACATTCTCTAGATCCTGTTCATCAAAGAACTGCAGATTACCGATGTCTTCCTCAAGCTCAGCTAAGTCATCCAGTCCCTAGCTTGGCCCATCCTCCCGGACTACATTAACATCCATTCCCTTCTACAATTCTACCCTTGATCTGGCCTGGCTAGTTGGCACAATGTAACCGCACGGGTTGTACTCTTCTTTAGTTAAGCTCACGGAGCCCTCAGGCATGCCTTCTTCTACAACAACTACCACCATGGGTTCAGGTTAGGATATGGACGCGCTCATCATGCACAAGTCTGTGCTTTCTGGGATGAACAACGCCATCTTAGGTAGGTGGCAGGGGGTGATGTATATGCTGGGGTCGTATGGGATGGCCATTGTTTGGATAAGGTTTACTTGCCTGGGTGGAGGAGGGGGTTGGTTATGTGGTGGGAGTGGATTTGTAGTGATGTCAGGCTTCTCAGGAGGCGCTATCACTTTGTTGTCAATGAGATCTTGAATCTCATGACGAAGTCTAAAGCATAGGTCGGTATCATGACCATGCTGCTGGTGGAAGGCGCAATACTTGGTTGGATTGTGGGTAAGAGGGAGGGGATTAGGCAATGGGCGTGGCTCCAAGGGCTTCAGATGCCCCTTTTGGATTAGGACCCTTAAGGCCACAGATAGAGACATGTAGAGTGGGGTGAAAACCGTCTAGCCTCGGAGTGGGCACTTTGCAGGTTATGAGGTGGTTCCAGATGCACCGGTAAAGGGGGTGGCTATTTTCAGCATGGTGGTGACCATACCAACATTAGAAGTCCTTGCAGCTGCGTTACTACTCATAGCCGCATTTGAACTGCGTGTAAAAGCCCTCTTGGGCTGCTCTTTTTCATGGTCAATCAAACCCTATTTCATCGCATCCTCTATCTGCACCCCTATCTCATGAAGGTCAGCAAATGTAGGTAGAGGTAGAACTATCATCTTTTGTAGCAGCCTCGGTTGCAGATTACGAGCGACCATTCTTATTTGGTCCTTTTCAGCTGGTCGGGTTGTCATCATGGAGGCCTTGGCCCTCTACCGAATGGCAAAATCGGAGAAGCCCTCATTTGGCTCTTGTTGAGTAGCCTCGGGATCACGAGTTGTGACCTCGATTTGAGTGTTGTAAGAATATTGGGCGATAAAGGCCTCAGCCATCTCTTCCTAGCTCATCTTCACAGAATCTTCTAGTTTAGCATACCAAATGGCCGCGATACCCGATAGGGTCCGGCCAAAGAGGGATAACTTCTACAATCTAGTTAGGCCCATTAACCATAGAATATCTTAAAATAGCTGCAAGTGGACCATGGGATCACCCGAGCCGTTGAAGCAATCTATGTGTGGCATTTTAAATCTATCCGGCAATGTCACCGCCGAATCTGTATAGCCGTCCTCTATATCTGGGATCGAATTGACACCCTGAGCTCGTTTAAAAAGCTTCTCAAGCTTGCTCACTTTCAGAGCGGTAGGGTCGACCTCAAACTCAAACGGCGCCACCGTTGGGTAGACTGGTGCTTTGGAAGTCTGAGGTGGGACTGGCCCCGCTGGAATGTCCGCATTCTCCTGGACATTAGTTGTATCCCCGGGTATTGGAACCCTGACTGGGGCTGGATGCGAAGCAGAAACTGCTACTTGTTGTGGTTGTTATTTCTATTAAAGCCTAGTAATTAATTCAGCCTGCTGGGCTGAATCTCTGTTTGGCAAGTGGTAACTTCCGCTTGGCGAGCAGCGTCCAGCTGCATGGCCTTTATGGTTTGTTGAAGTTGGCGCATCATATCCTCCACATTGTCTGAGGGGTGCTGATCTATCAGAACTGGTGTATACTCTCTTTCTGAGGTGGAAGCAGAAAACTGGTTTTGTCTATGCACAGGTGACGAAGATAGTGACCGCTGAATTGGCGACTATTGAACCGGTGATCTATGCCTGACTGTCCTTCGTCTCGTAACCGGGGGTAGCGAAGCAAACACTGGTTGTCCTCCAATAAGATCCTCAGATCGGTAAATCCTCCAGCCTCTGGTCCAGAGTGCTCGGGGGGTAACTGCCTCGTCGGAAGCAATTGTGAAATACTACCTTGCAAAAAGAAAATAAAGCAAAAAAAGAAACAACAATCAGCAAACGCACAGCACCTTAGCATAGACAAGGACAACACATAGTTGAAATCATAAGCTGGACGATCTGTACTCAAACACTAATTTATGCCCCAAATTTCTGCCTCAAAATTGATACCCAGACTTGCAACTGATACATACATTCCTGCAGAGTTACACTCTAAAAGCACATATCAAGCAAGTAAGAGCCAAAACACCCCTATGGTGGGGTAGGGTTTCCCTGTCCTAATTTTGTCAGGAACTAGGGATTCGCTACGCAAGCAAGCAATTTCAAATAAACCTACATTCGGGTGAGTAACCTGTCCTAGTTTGGAACAGTCTCTATAGCTTCGGATATGCAACTAGGTTGATTGGTCAAAAGGGTGCCTCAGCAAGACCACCTAATATACCTCTCGCTCCTAACACCAAGAAGTGAAATGAGGATCAAATGGTACAGCGGTAGTCCAGATCCGAGGTTTGTGTTCCCACCGTGGCAGAGCCCGCAACTGGTTAGCCTTATGGCACGCTTTTCTAAGCAAGCCTCCGGCAAACCGCTCAGGAATAGCAAGTGGTAAACACTGTGACTTAGGCGCACCGATGCAAATGCAAAGAAACAATAAGTGTAAATAAAACAAAATATCATGAGTTTGAATCAAGTTCTCTAAGTCCCTAGCAGAGTCGCCAGAAACAGTAGCTCTACTTTTTTCGTGCCCCTTTTCGGAGAACTCGAATTGGTCCTACAGTTCGGACTCTTGTCACGGTTCTGAATCTAATCTCACAAAGTGCAGTGTGAGACTGATAAACACCAAAGAGTCCAATCCGGCAAATCATTTTTGAAAAATTGAGTTTAAATCAAATAATACCAAAATTGGACTGCTTTGCCAGATTACAGAGTCGCCACCTAAATATTTTATTTTTGAAAAATTTAGGAAATCCTGACTCGTGCCAAAGGCCGCGTCTCCGTCATCACCAAAGTTGCCTCAGCTTAGGAACTTGGGTACGAGAGGGGAAGGTTCTGAAATGAGCACCCCCACTCACCCGATCAAAGGATCACCCTCAACTAATCATGATATGTTGTTTTATAAACCTCATGTGTTCTTATCCGGTTATTAGCTAACTTTACTATGTGACACGCACAAGCAAGTATAGACTAAGTCGCAAGACTTTGAACAATTCAACTCATGTTTGCTTTCGAAAATGGTTTGAATTTGCCACCCTCAAGTAGTCTAAAACGCGGATTTGCCACCTCAAGTGGGCTTAAAACATGATTTTTCCACGTCGCAAAGTGGGCTTAAAACTCTAATTCGTCGAATTGTTCCAATTCAAGCAACAAAGCCTTCATCCACAGCCATTCATGCAGTTAATCATGTAAACACATAGTCTCATGGCAAGCATCCAAAACATGGTAATATGGCAATCACACTCATGCAAGTATGCTAAAGCGTAAAACTTACCGAGTACTCTAAGCCAAAACAAAAGCTAGTTAGAAACAATGCATGATCCTAACTATGTTAGATGCCTAATGCAACACATGCAATAATGCAATTAATAGGCTCGGCTACTAATATAGCATATGATTCGATTTGATAACATGCTTTTAAACACGTATTTAAATAAGTATTGAATTGACAATGCAGTTTGAATGATGCGCCGAGCCTCAGTGCATGCGAGACAAATGAATGATGTAAACATGCAAGCATAACGTATGCTAATTGAAATATGTCCCTAATTTAACCATCGAAAGCGGATAAATAAAAGGGAGAAAGACACGGGGTTGGAAGACATGCACACACACGCGCGCACTTATTACAACATTGTGCCCTCTCGAAGGAGGGTCCGAATAAATAAGCTAAGCTACACTAAGCTAAGCTAATTATTACAAAACGAAACTAATTAACTATTCTAGTTAACTAATTATTACAAACCGAATTCAATAACTAGCTATGCTAAGCTAATTAAAGTAATTAAACTAATTAACTATCTAAGCTAATTAAATAATTACAACACTTGAAATAAATTAACTAACTACTCTAAGCTAGCTAAATATTACAAACCGAAATTGAAGAATTAGCTATAACTAACTAATAAAGCAATTAAACGGCCTCGAGGGAGAGGGACGCATGCATGCTCAGTTGCTCCGCCAGAAAATGCCTTTGCCTTGCCATCGAATGCCTCAGTTTGCACCCGTTTGATCTCTAAAAATTGCCCCAACTTCCAAATTGCCTCTACTCCAACATAGGAACACATTTGTACAAAAATTCACTAGTGGCTGGTTGGCCACAAAAAGTGGCTGTCAGCCACCTCAACTGGCCGGTCAGCTACTTCAAGTGGGCGGTCGGCCACCCCCTTTTCTGGACTTCTGCTTTTGCTGGAACAGAGAGCAAACAGAGGCAAAGCAATGCATTTTCAAGAAATGTGCGTACCGCTACCCTTCTTATCATCTTTCAAGCTCAAAGGAGTGTAGCTCTTGGTTCTCAAGCCATCAACCAAGCATTTTCATGCATGATGGCCAAAGAACCAAGCTTGTACAAGGTCAATGAATGCACAAACAAGACCAAAACAACCACCACCCTATCATGCATGATCAAGGGTGACGATGACCAAGAAAAATGACACGTTTCATCACTTTGAGTATGAAATGTCCTATTTTTCTTATGCTTGGATTAACGTCCAATCCAAACACATGCAATGCAACACAACATGCTTATCTTGCCTCTTTTACTTTGTTCATTTTTTTTACACATGTTACATTACCGATTAGTCCTTTAATTGATTAAGTCCAAGGTGAGTGTCCTATAATGAGAGAGGGGTCAACCAAAGGATGACTTAAGTCATGAGAGAGATCATGTCGTTGGTTAGTAGAAACCCTCAAAAGAGGATTAAAACCAATAAGCACAAGTCTCTGTCTCAAGCTTAAACACAACCTTAAGGCTAACCAACCTCAAAAAAAATGGAAAAGTGAAGAAATAAGGGAGGTTGCAGATATTTCAATGCTGAAATGACGTGCAAAATGAAACTAAATCATCCAAGCAACACATGCAATACATGCTATAAAGTCTAACTCACTAAGCTAGTGAAGATCACAACACTATAGGCATGCAATAAAAAGCTCAACTGACCAAACCAGCTCTGGACAGAGTTAATATATGCCAAAATAGTGGCTAAAACATGCAGAGATTAAGGCATGAAAGGTTAGAAAAACATGCTCATATGTTTGCTTGCAAACAAGACTCAAGACACAACTCTCAAAAGCAATGAAAGAATGAAATAAATGAGCATGTGATAGAGCTATATACACTAAAATTACATGTTAAAAGACACTACAACATGCAATCATTCCAAGAAAAACATGTTTAGAGGCCTAAAATGCCAAGCTAGTGAAGCAATTTGCACTACAACTATACAAAACAAGGCCCACAAGACCAAAGCAGCCCAAAACAGAGCTAAATCATGCCAAATCAGAGGCAAACACGTGCTAGAAATAAGCTAAGTTAAGCCACAAAAACATGCTACCATGTGATGCTAACTAGGCATGCAAGTGAGACACAAGGAGGGGAGGCTAACCCCTCCATTTTTGGACTTCAAAACATACTTTTTACCACTGAAATAACTCTGAATTTCAGTGGTTTAAAGGCCCAAAAAGTTTGACTTTAACATGCCAAAAGATGGTGTAATGGTTCACACAAATAAGCAACAAGAAGGGTAGACAACCCCTTCGCACAAAATAACTTCAAACCAACATGTTAAGGCCCAAAAATCAGAAATTTTTGTAGTTGAAAACTAGGCCCAAACAGTATAAAGAGATGGCAAAAAAAGTATGTACAAAGAGCTCAAAAGAGGTAAGTCTTATACCTTTGAAGCACAGCACAAAACAGCCACTCTTTTAGGCTCAAACAACCTTCCAACAGCCCAAAATAGGTCTAAAGAGGCCTCAGCTCCAAGGTGGTCCAATTTGGTTAAGGGCTAGTGTGCAAATGTGTAGAGAATTCTAACTATCAAGCATAAAACAAGAGGAGAGAGAGAGAATTCTAGAGAGAGAGGGAGAAATTTGCTCAAAAATATCTAACCACTCAAAATGGGGGAGAGACCCCCCTATATATAGAAATTCAAGCCAAAGGCTTGTATTCATCGCTCCATACACGTGTATGGAGATGGCCTTCAGTGAACAACAGCTGGCACAACTAGCAAAGAAATATCTGAAAAAGGGAACAAATGGCCGTTGTCCACTTTAGGTGCCCGACCGGCCACCTCAACTAGCCGACCGACCACTTCAAGTGGTCAACAAGAGGGAAAAGTGGCCGACAAGGCCCCTCCCCCTTCCAGGCAAGAGGCACCAAGGTTTGGCCCAAAAAAAAGCACAAAACAAAAAAGGTTTAGAGGCTCAAAGACATGGCATTCCGCCGAGAACTTCCGGCGCTCAAAACAAGCACAATCATCGAGTGCACAAACAATGACATCTAAGTCTTAAGGTCGGTCAAAAATGGGGTGTTTACACATGTATAGTTCAAGAAAGTTTGAAGGTGTAGAAATGTGTTGAAGATGAAGGAAGGTCTCCTTAGCTCTTCATTAATTCTGAAGGCAAGGGGTCTATTTATAGAATTTGAGCCAATTTGATCAAAAATATCTTCAAAAAATAACAGCTGGCGAATTCTTGCCAGCTGTCCTGTTAACGCTAATGAGACCCGGCCGGGCCCAAAAAACCCACTGCCGGACCAAATAATGCAAGGCCAAGTCTAAAAAGGCACTCTGGACAAGTTTTCATTGAAACTCGATCGGGTCTAAACAAGCCACGGTCGGATCTAAATGGACCCGGCCAGGTTCAAAAATCTGAAATCCAAGATCGACTTCAAATGGGCATATCTCCTTCATCCGAACTCATTTTTAGGTGATTCTTGATCCTAAATTGAAGCTCCGAAAGTCTAATTTCCAATGGTGGTAACCTCACATCTAAATTCTAAGTGGTTAGAGAGATATTACTAATTTAGTGAAGGTTGTTCATTTCTTTTAACAGTTTGAAGCTCAACTTTTTTCTAAACTAGTTTTCTTCCATCCTCTCATATTTCCTTCAACTCCAAACCTATAAATAAGATGTTTTTAAATATTTTTCAAAGAGTTCACTGCCCTTCCATGTATTTCCACTTTGTCCTTACTCAGTTTACCGAAAAGTGCAATGGTTTAAACGAAACGCGAGCCTCGGAACATTGTAGAGACATTTGGAAAAATATTTTGAAAAAGAGGGTTTTAAGGTCTAAAATAGTTTGGCCAAAATGGGTTGTAAGGTTTGGGATTTGAGCTTGAATCCAAATTTCTTCGCTGAGAATTCAAAAGATTGCACAGTGTAACTTTCATGATTGGGTGTTTGGAATAAAGTGCCCAAGTCTTGGGGGGGTCAAAATTAGGGTGTCTACAGGTAGCACTGCCTTCAACCTAAAGGATAGCACTGTGGATAGAATCTTATACAATGAACCCACCAAGCTAATTGGCCTATAATCAGCTAAACCCACAGAGTTGTCCTTTTTAGGAACAAGGGAGATAAAAGAATTATTAACTAGTATTCCATTTTTGTAAAACTCCCTCATTAAATTGATCACATCCCCTTTCATTACCTTCCACATCTTTTGAATGCATGCCAAGTTAAACCTATCAAGGCCTGGTACCTTGTTACCATCACAATCATGAACAGCAGCCCTTATCTTTGCCTTTGTAAACTCTACTTTAAGCAAATTAAAGAATGGACTGCTCTTTACTGACTTAGATTCCTCCTCCAATGCAGGTCTTGACTTCCAATCCTCTGAGTATTGTCTTTGAAAATAAACTTGTACCTCTTGCTTAACTTTGCATGGTTCTTCAAATACCACATCACCAATAGTTATTAAGTTGAACTCATTTCTCTGTTGTCTGCATTTAACCATCACATGGAAATATCTAATGTTTTTGTCACCCTTCAAATCCCAATTAAGTCTTGATTTTTGAAGCCACATCCACCCCCACCATTCTATTTAGCCTCCAAACCTCATCTCTAACCTATCTTTTTCTTGTTTTTTTTTCTACATTTTCTAGGTCCATTTCCTCAACAACAAGATCAATCTCATGCAACTCGTCTTCTTCTTTCTTAAGATTAGTATTTATATTCCCAAACACTTCACTATTCCACTATTTTAGTGCTAGCTTAAACTCTTTCATTTTTCTAAATAGTTTAAATCCAGCCCAGCCCAGCCCTGAACTTGATGCTCCTTCCACCACTTCTTCACAAATAGTAAGGAATTAGGATGTAATGACCACACATTTAAGAACCTAAAAGGCCTAGGGCCCCAATCTCTACCATCTTCCATCATGAGTAGAGGGTAATGGTATGAGATTGATCTGGGTAACCACAACTTCAAATTAAACATTTTCAGCCATTTTGGATTTACTAACACCCTATCAATTTTGCTTCATTTTTTCCTTTCCCTTGAATTACAATTGGTATACCTTCTTCCTAGTAAGGGTAAGTCATTAATCTCACTTTTATCAATGAAGTCATTAAGCTCCTTTATACCCTTATCCCTTCTCAAATAACCATTCCTCTCACCAATGTTCCTGCCTTCATTAAAATCCCTCTACTAGGTACCAAGGTTTAGGGAACTCCTCCTTAAGCTTCAACAAACTCTCCCAAAGCTTCTTTCTATTACCCACTTCATTTGGTGCATATAGATTTAGAATGACACATTCAAAAGAATAGAATAGACTACCTGAAAGAAGAATAAATATTCTACTACTACAGCAACCTAAAATCTAAAACACACCTGGATCCCATATGCATAATAAACCACCAACTGCTCATTCAAAATCCACTACCATGAACTCCATCTTCTCTCTACCCCACAATACCCTAACCTTTTTGTCTAAAATGGATGCTCTCATTGCTTCCTGAAACAATGCAATATCTATACCTCTATCTTTCAAAATGTTTCTGATTTTGCTTATTTTCTCCTTTTACTCAACCCTCTTATATTCCATGATAATAACTTCATCAAAAAAAAAAAAAAAAAAAAAAAAACAATATCACTCAACCCCCCAAATACTGCACTTTAGGCTGCAACATTACTATCCCATGCTATCCTTTCTCTATAATTTGCCGCAAGATCCAAAATTTTTGATAGAGCTTCCTCTTCTTTGCCATTGCAGTTTACAACCAAGATTTTCCCCATTTGTAACGTTACTTGAGCCTCATTGAGGACATACCTCCCCCAATCCACACCACTCTCAGTTGATATTGTAGTAATTTCTCTCAATATCAACTGAGAATTCCATAACCGAATATCAAAAATGGTTCAAATAAGTCCCGTGCCATCTTAGGATTTCGCGATAGAATTTACGTAAGAATTCTCAAAACCAATGCTCACCCTGAACAACTTGTATTAACCGTCAACCATTAATTTCATGCACTATTTAAAACTAGGACTCACCTTGAACAACCGGTATTAACCGTCAATCGTTAATTTCGTACACTTTGTTGATCTTTTTAATTAACTTCCATAATAATCACTAATAATTACAAAATTATATCACAATCGATATTATACCATTTTAATACTATTTTTAACCAAAAGAAAAAAATTAATACACACGTTCTACAATAATCCATCAATGTTTACAAATTATTGTAAACAGTTAAATTAAGCCATGATCTGAAATAATAATTTTAAATACTAAAATAAATCACAACAACACACATGCATGAACAACTAATTTACAAGATCTAATTAAATAGATTAGTACAACACTTATTTTTAGTTCTAATAAATAATAGAATTGGTAATCTTGATTCTTTAATATTTTACCCAGAATTTTCTGAACACAATCTTCGTGGTTAAAATTACAATTAAATTATTTAGACAATTCTAAAATTCGTGTAATTCTCTGGAATGTTCAAAAAATATGTTATGGTCATTTTTCAGAAAGAATGTCCCAAACATAAGTTATAAATAATTCTACAAAATTACAAGAAATTACATGATACAGATTCGTCACATTTTCTTAAAATAATTTCACATTGAAATTTATAAATCAAATCCATAATCTAAAATTTTAGGATGAAACTAGATTTCTCAAATTTTATTTTTAACTCAAAAAATACTAGGTTTGGTCTAATATAAGAGTTTTAGGGATTTTTCAAACATGAAGCAGAATCTGTCTAAAAATCCAGATTTAATTAAAATTTTATATAAATTTATACAAAGCTAAAATAATTGATAACTTTGTAGAAGAAATCATCTCAAAATGTTGAGTATAAAATTGTCCAAAATTTCGTACAAAATTCTGATAGATTTAAGAATCATATGATCAAACCAAATAGAATGTTCAGTCATCTATTTAACATCACAAATTACACATGCAAGCCTAAATCCAAGATTATATCATGATTCTAAGGCTACTAAAAATAATCTTCAAACATCTAATAGATATCGTAAATTTACATGCAACTACAAACAAGTTCTATCCAAAATTTTCAGTCATTTTAGCATATAAATATAATCTGAAAATTTAAAAAAAAAAATAAAAAGAATAAGAGGGTTGAGAGGGTTTGCTTACTTAGCAAAGAGTGGTGAAATGATAGGAAAATACTAGCCTTTCTTCTTCATCTCTTTCTTTCTCACTTGCTATCAGTATTATTATTTTATTTATTTTATTTTATTTTATTTTTAAAATTGGATGATAATTTTATATCAATGTGTATATGTGTGGATTCCTTAAAATCAATTAATTAAGGTTTTTCATGTAAAGTATTTAGCAAGGGTAATTATTAAGTTAAATCCTTGTACAAAACAATCACAAACAACAAACATTAAATACTCACAAAATTATTATTCTTACTAATATTTTTGTTAGTGTTTTAAATTGAAATAATTTTTACCGATTCTCACAAGAGGTGCCCTTGCACTCCAGATTAATAACCTTGTTGATTGGCTCCATACAACTGGTAGCTATTTGAACTTTTCCACACTCAAATGATTCTGGATTGCACATGTCTCTCTCAAGACAGATAACTTCCCTCCCCCAACAGATATTGCCAATTCTATTTAGAGTAGTTCTACTCCATAGATTCAATGGTACACCATAGCAACTTAACCATACCATACGTTCTTGCTCAACACATAAACCAGGTTCCCACTCAATTATTTCTTCACACCAATCCTTTATCTACTCCTTAATGGTCTCCATTTTTTAACTCATTTCCTCCTTGGAGTTAGATGATCTTACTACATCCCTACCCCCTCCTTCCCTCACAGTTACATCCTTTAAACCCGTCTCCTAAAGTTCTATTTTTTAGCTAATGTTGGCATAAGTTGGTTTGAGGCAAACCACTGCACTATCATACAACCACCCATTTCCTATTTCCTCTTGTAGACACCCAATTTTGACCGCCCTTAAGACTTTGGCGCCACTGATTTGATCACCTGATGATGATTTGTACACTTGTCCAAATGCTCGATTTCCTTAGCAAGAAACCTCGGTTTTGAGCCTCAAAAAGCCTACAAACTTTGTGCCTTGTTTTTGGACCAAAATAGTAGTTTTTCAAACCTGACCACCCAAGGGACCAGCAGACCCACTAGTGGCCTACCGCCTACTATTAGTGGCCTGCCGCCCACTTGTGTAAAAACTCAAATATTTTTGCCAGTTGTACCAGCTGTCTCCACAGATATATGCACTGCCTTAGCTGTATCTATATGGATATTTTCGACGATCTCTCATAGATTTCTATATATAGATGACTCTCTCTAAAAAGTTAGAGTTAGAAAAATTTTGAAGAGCAAAGTTTGGAAAATATTTCTCTCTCTACATTCTCTCTTTATTTTGCAACTTGTATACCCTTTGCCTAAACACTTCAAACCAAATTTTGAGGGTTATTTGCTAAGGTGTTTGAGCTCGCATTTTAAGTTCTTGAGGGTGTGAAATTAGTGGTTTGTGATTCAAAGGGTCTTTTCTCTTTAAGAGGTATAGCTCAAGCTTCTTTCCCTTATTCATTGATCATCATTTATTGTTGTTCTTGTACTTTTTTTCACCTGTATTTATGGGTTGAAACTTATGGTTTAAGGCCATTAAAGGTAGAGGGGTGGATCACCTTTCTTTGAACCTTACTTCTTAGGCCTTTGCCCTTGTGTTTCCCATCTCTTCCTCAACTTTTTCCCAACTTTTTACCATTGTTTTTTAGAGATTTTCTGAGGCTAAAAATGTGATTTTGAAGTCCCAAAAATAGAGGGGTTAACCTCCACTCCTTTTGCTTGTTTACTAGCTTCATTTCTCCATAATTGAAGCTTACTTTTTTTAGCTTTTCCATGAGGATTTCAGTGTTGTTTTTAGCTTTCTTAGGACTGTTTTAGGTTGTTTATTTCATTTATGCTTTGTATAGTATGCTCGTAGTGTAATGGTCCTCATAGATTTGGTGGTTTAGGCCTTAGCCACCAACCTATTTGAGTTGATAGCATTTATTTCAAGCTGTAGCACGTCCGCGGGGGACCTCGGCTACAGTTCGGACTCTCTTTTTTGTAAGTGTTGCGGTTCTAAATCTGAACCAAAGAGTCCAAATCCGGCAAATCGTTTGAGAAAATAGATTTTTGAAAAGTAGTGCCAAACATGGACTGCTTTGCCAGATTACAGAGTCGCCACCTAAATATTTTAAAATGGAAAATTTAGGAAACCCTGACTCGGTGCCGAAGGCCACGTGTCCGTCATTACCAAAGTGTCTTGGCTCGGGAGCTTGGGTACGATCGGGGAAGGTCAGCTATGAGCACCCCCTTTCGCCCGGTCCGAAGACCGGCCTCTACTAACCGTGATATCCGATTTTGAAAACATTACATGTTCTTATTCCAGTTATTAGCCTAGAATTACTATGTTATGCGCACAGCAAAACAAGTATAGACTAGATTACCTAATTTGGAAATAATCATTGCATATCCGTTTGTTTTGAAAACAGTTTGAAATTGCTACTCGCAAGTAGGCTAAAATGCGGATTTCAATGAGTTTTCCCAACTCAGACAATCCAACCTCCACCCACAGGCATTCAAACAGTAATATCACATAAGCATTTAGCCGCATGGTAAGCATACTGTCATGGCAACATTCACACGCATGCGAAGTGCTAAAGCGTAAATACTTACATCGTACTCCGTGCCAAAACAGTAAACTAGTTAGCAAACATGCATGACCTAGTTCATGTTAAGTGGCTAATGCAACACAGACATAGATGCAGTCTAGAGTAGGCTCGGCTAACCCTAAACATGGCATATGAAATGTGCGAATAGCACGTATTCAATTTGGAATCGAAAATTGCAATGCGGTTTGTATGATGTACCGAGCCCGGTGCATGTAAACAAATGCATGAATGCACGCATACATTGCATAAGGTATGCTAAAATAGACGTGCCCTAATCTACCATCGTAAGCAGGTAAATAAAAGGGTAGAAAGAAGTGGGGGTTGGAAGACATACACACACTCACCCACACTTGTTACAATTGCGCCCTCACTCGGAGGGACCAAAATAATAATACAGTCCCAAAATAAATGAATAAATATTACAAATTCTAATTATTGAATAAATAAATGTGAAATAAAAGGGGCCACAGCCCCTCCCCTCGGGATGCGCGAATGATGCATGCTCGATGTCCGCCTTGCCCGGGACCCACACCATGCCTCTGTTCCCTCTGCTTTTGCTGCCCTGCCTCTCTGGAAAATTTCCAGAGTCCTGGGACACCTTCCACATACCCTGAATATTACCACCGGCTGAAGGGTTGGACCATCGGCTGCAGGGTTTGGCCACCGGCTGCAATTGAGATTATCGGCACAAAAAGTGTGCCGGTCGGCACTGAAGAGTGCCGGTCGGCACTAAATTCCTGCAGGAGACAGTTTTGACAGCAGCAGACAGCAACAGAGCATGGTATGGAATTTTGGGACAAATGTATGCACGGACACACTCCCTATCATGCAATGGACTCAAGGGAGCATGGCCCTCGACCCCCGGGCCATCAATCACGCATTTCAATGCATGATGGCCCAAGAAGCCAAAGTGTGCAACTTCAATGTGGAATGAAATGCACATAAACAAACAAAGAGCTCAACCTCTATCATACTCAATTCAAGAGGTAAAGCATGCATGTCAAATGCAACCTAAGCATGCAATCTAACATGCAATATGAACATGCAAGTATATAAACATGCTAGGCACACAACCTAAGCAACACATACAAAGTAAGCATGCTACAACACATGAGGGAATGGACTTAAACTAGATTAGGCAGCCTCAAACAAGCCTAAAACAGTGGCCATAAGATGAAAATGAGGCGCCTCGAAATGCGTGCACACTTGCACGCAAATCGAGGCGACGGCATATACAATGCAATATGGCTAAAATGGCATATACAATGCAACATGGACTTATACTAACATGAGAGAGCCTCAACCACACTCACATAAGAGGCCGTTGGGTGAAAATGGGATGCCTCGAAATGCGTGCACACGGGCATGCAAACCGGGGTGATGGCATACAAGCATGAAATGGCACTCTAATGAAACATGAAGCATGGCATACTACACATACAAATTTCAGTAGCTAAATGAGGGGCAAAACAGCCCCGAAACAAGGCGAAATGACACCCGATGCATGGAATCACTCCCGAAATGCAAAACTAGGCCTCCGAAATGGCCTATAGCTATGCTAAACATGCATTATATGAACATGGTATGAATAGACAGCAGCTAGACAGCCCAAATATAAGCACATTTTCAGTATAAGACAGCCCCAAAATCAGTAAGCATACAAGGCTAACAAACCATGCAAAAATGAGGCTAAAACAAGGATTTCAAAGCAAGTAGCATAAGGATCATCCAAAAAATGTTGAGCCCTTCAACAATGTTGAAGAAGGGCTCAAAATAAGCCTACTTACAGCTTACATCAAGCCCCAAAACAGATCATACATCAGCCAAATATTCTATGCAAGAAACATGGCATACAAGAGGATATTGAGATAGGTGCTATATGCAATCATCAAACAGCCAAATACCCTTCATGAGACATGTAGAGGGGGGAAAAATAAGCCACTTTTCAGGCCTGTTGAAGGCCCAAAATAGAAGCATGATAGGCTAACAAAGCATGCAAAAATGGGGGCCAAAGAGGGGGTATAATGGTAAGTACAACATGGAGACCCCCAACAGTGTTGAGCCCTTCTTCAATGTTGAAGAAGGGCTCAAAACAAGAAACTTTGTAGTTTACATCGAAGCTCAAAAATACATGCAACTATGGCTTAGATATGAACCAAGAAAATGCTAGTTTGAGGGAAATAGACACTTACCCTTGAAGACCAATGAACCAGCAGGTTTTGATCCAAGAAAATGAACTCCTAGCCTCTGCAAATGACCTCCAATGTGCTGGAAATGGAGTGGTGGTGGTGGTGCTAGGTGGTGTAGGGGAAATGGCCCAAGAACAAGGTTGTTTGGAGGTGAAAATGAGATAGATATAGAGAGGGAGGTGAGATATATATCTATATATCAGATATGCATATATAAATCTCTGGTTTTTTGTTCAAACCATCCAACCTTTATCAAAGGAGGAGAGGGCCTCCTTATATAAGCAAAGACCAAGTCTAAGACTTAGTGGCTAAGCAAAGGAAAAGGGTCAAGGGGTGCAAAGAGTTCGTGGCTTCTAGAGGAAGCTAATACAGCTGGCCAAGCTTCTCCAAGAAGCTTGGCCAAGGGTTCAACCTTCTAGAAGGTTTATGGGGTCAAAAGGCTCAAAAGGTTGCAAAATAGGCACATGTATGCACGTGGATCTGATTCTGTGCATCCCAGCTGGCACAGCTGGTATACACCAGGCTTGGAGGGTGCAAAGGGGTCAGGTCGGCTAGAACATTTGATCATCGGCCAAAATAAAGTGCCGGTCGGCACTATTTTCTGCCGGTCGGCTAAATAGAGTGCCGATGGATGATTCCTTGGTAAAAACATGGCCGGTGGGTATGCAAATCGAAGCCCCGGAAGTTAGCTTTCCAATGGCGCAAACCTTGCATTAAAATTCCTTCTGTGGAAAAAGTTATGCCCTTTTTGGTGGAGCCGCGCAGACTCGATCCAACCGGGATGATGCCCAACTTCAACCAATCATACCTCCCCCACCCGGACTTGGTTTTGAGAGATTCTTGAGTGCAGAATGAACCCCCGGAAGTCTTCTTTCCAATGGTTATGGCCTCATAACTTAACTCCAAGTGTGCCGGCAAATAAGCCCAATTCAGCGAGGGCTGCTCGATTCTCTCCTACCCGGATTCATGGCGAACTTCTTCTCCAACCTATTTTCTCCTCTCCTCTCCTCTTCTCTTCAACTCCAAACCCCTAAACAAAGTGTTTTGGAGGGTTTGCCTCTCTCCTTGTCGAAGAAACTGAACCTGTGCCCTGCACATCTCTCAACACCGAGCAAACCATCAGTAATGCCCAAGTCTTGAGGGCGGTCAAAAATGGGGTGTCTACACAAGCTTTCCGTCATTGTGTTCACCTCTGATCATCTTTGCACTTCTCTCATTTCTTGGCCTTTTCCTTGCTTTGAGAGTTGTTTCAAACTGATTGTTTGTTTAAGCTTGCGATAGAGATTGTTGTACTTAATGGTTTAATCTCTTCGGAGGTTCATTACCAACGACATGATATTTCTTTCATGCCTTAAATCAACACTTGGTTTGACACTTCTCTCCTTTAGTGGACTTAATGCTCATTTTGGACTAAAATGACTAATGAATGGAAAGGTAATTAATAGGGGCAATAATGGATTAAAATAGAGCAAGATAATTTTCATGACCCAAACCTGCCCCTATAGGTTTAGCGTCATAACGGGCCAGTAATCCATAGATTACCTACAGCCTCAAGACAAAATTTCAAAATATTTAATTTTATCGAGGCCTGAAGCGGAAGCAAAACAAAAATAATGATGTCAATCGAGCTGTTCGTACATGATCAACTGCAGTAATTAAAACATTCTTAACACACTTTTATATATACATGTACGAAGACATATTTTATATCATATCTCACACACTACGTGAAGGACTTCTAACCAAGTACAAAGATTATCCCAGCTTGACAAAACAAAATAGAACAGAGCCTTTACACAGAGGCACTCTTGGGTGACTTGACAAAGAGGCGGACTCCTGGGCAAACTCTAATGTTGATCCTCTAATTGCTCACCTACACCCTACATATATATAAATAAAGAGTGAGCTAAAGCCCAGAGAATAATATCAAAGTAAAGAGGTTATATAAATGAGATTCTTAATTAAGTATTCATATTTAATGCATAACACATGTAAATCCAAATCAGACGATCAGAACGACTTCAAGTTCAATCCATTATGTTCAAGGTGTATCAAAGGGGCAAAACGACCTCGGGTCCAAGTTCTCATTTATACAGAACGACCTCGGGTCCAAAATACTCATTCATACAAAACGACCTCGGGTCCAAAATACTTATTCATACAGAACGACCTCGGGTCCAAAATACTCGTCCAATGACATTACAAAACGGCCTCGGGCCCAATCATAATACAGAACGACCTTAGGTCTATCATTTCCATATTCACATTTAGGCACATATGTATACTGAACGACCTCAGGTCCATCATTTCCATATTCATATCAATACGCATATTTATACTGAACGACCTCAGGTCCATCATTTCCATATTCAAATTTATGCGCATATTTATACTGGTGATCATGATCGCATTCGTATTAGGACGGCCTTAGGCCCATTTCGTGTCCTTGACACACATATTAGACAACCTTAGGCCCATTTCTTATCAAACTTATCCTTTGTCAAATATACAGAATGACCTTTAGGCCCATTTCATATTCATTCAGAACGACTTTGGTCCATTTAGGTGATTTCATACTTACCAATTTCATTATAGTCTTGCACAATCAGACAAATAGAATGCTCATTGGTAATTCGAATTCACAAGTCCAGAACACTTACACATGAGCAGTATTTAAAAATAGCATATATGAACATATCTTTACTAAAGTATTACGCACAGTGTTCAAATGCCTGGTTCGCCCTTGTAGTTGACCCTACACAATTCATAATACACATAGAAATCGGGTCACAATACAATTTATTACGTTCTTAACTTGTTTAGTTCTCTTAGGCTTCTTTGTTACTCTTTTAATTAATTTATAATGCTCAATGTATGCCTAAGAGTGCTTAAAAATAAAAGAGAACGAAAATCAGAACATGAAACCACTTTTCAAAATTTTCTGAAACAGGGCTCTTCGCTAGAGCGCAACATTGGCCGCTCGAGCGGACCCCTTGGTCTGCAAAAACACTGGTTGCTTGCATGCTACACTCAAGCTGCAACGTCTCCGCTCGAGCGATGAATCCGATTTATGGTTTTTCTAGAATGTTGTTTGTGCTTCAAAACATAACTTTAAATGACACAACTTACATGTTTTGTCCTATATATCAACCATACAACTTCTAATGTGATATAATGCCAATTCTACAAGATTTGAAATGCAAATCTCCAAGGATTCATCATCCAAGCCCAAATTATTTCAAATTCAATTCCATAACTTCATAACTCATGCACATAAATTCTACATTTCATGGATTGTGCATCTATGTGAAATGTAGACTCTAATTTCATCTCAAATGATAGAAATGACACTCAAATTCATGAGATTCAACAAAATTATATATATATTCATGTGTGATTTGGTGCCAAATTCTCCATGTTTCAAAAATCATCTTCTTTTTTTTTTTATGAAACATGTGAAGCTATAAAGTCCCTTCCAAAAATGTTTGCATGTATGAAATTTAATTCAAAATCAAACTAATTTTTGATTCTCAAATATAAATTATAATTTATTTCCATATTTGTCCAAATTTAAATTTAATTCATTTTCTTCACATCAAGTCCAATTCCAAACCCTCAATTCTAAAACATGAATTGAACTTTCAAAATATAATTCAAGACTTGGTTCATACATGGCTTGTCTAAAACCACACAAACTCTAACATGATCAAGAAAATATGATCAATTTTAAATCATTTACATCAAAACTCCTTTAGTTTAGAAATTGAACTCATTTGTTCATAAACTCATAATTTTCCAAGGCTTGGTTCTTTTTTCATCAAAACATGAAATCAATTCCAAGAAATCTATGATGCATGTAATTTAGACTCAAATACTCATAGAATTCCCTCATGCATGTAACAATAGAACTTGATTTCATACAAGATTATAAAAATCAAACTCAAAATAATTACTTTCTAAATTTAACTTCTATAGCTTGAACTTCATTTCATTTCTTCATCTCCTTACTAATTTCTTTCTAATTATATGAAATTGAACCACTAATTTCTTAATTTCAACTATTAAGTAAATTATCTACAAAATTTGAGCTTTAATTTCTTACCTAAGATCTTCAATTTGTTGAGTCTCTAGATCAAGCTTTGAATTTCTTCCTTTTGTTTTCAATTTCTTGGTCACCCTTACTCTAGAGTTGAGTTTCCAGCAAAACTTGTTGAATTCTCTCTCTCTCTCTCTCTCCCTCTCCCTCTCCCTCTCCCTCTCCCTTCCCACAGGTTTGCTCCCAGCAAAACACCCAAATGGGTCTTGATTCAAATCCTTCAACACATGCACACATGCACACCTCTCTTGTTGACACATATTGCACACGTGCACCTTGATTCAAGCTTCCAGCACAACACCTATATACACACACAAATCTGGTTTCTCAATACACCCACCAGATTTTCTCTGCACACTCAGATTTCTCTACACACACACATACTTCTCTACACACACCCACATATATTCTCAAACTCTAAATCATTCTATAATTTAATTTGTGGTTAAGATTAATTTAATTAAATAACTCTTATTCTTAATAAATCTTAATTAACTCATAATTAAATTAACCATAACTAATCATAAATCCCACATAATTTAATTTATCTAATTGACTTCCTTTAGAGCCCAATTAATTGTATTAAGATTTATCATTCTGAATCAGATTTTTACTCAAACTTCCAAAAGGCTCCAAATATTAAATTAAACTTATTTTCATCCTCAATTGAATACCTCATAAATAAATTTAATTCATAACAACCTTAATTCCCAATTCTCATAACTTAATTAATTCTAATTCAGACACAATTAATCAAATCTCAATTTTACTAAACTGAATCAAAATTGAATCGAATATTTGATTAAACCCCCATAAGGTCCAGTACTCGAAATTGAACTGATTCAACCTATTAATTTCACTTCCTTAAGCCATTTGGACCCTTAATTTCTAATTCTAAAATAAATCATTATTAAAATCATTTACGAATCAGACTCTAAAATTCTCGTAAATCCCGAATTAAATCAGATTGATAACTAATTAAGAATCTATATCTTCTTAATTAATTAAATGCCAAATACGATACATAATGGGGTTGTCACACTCTCTCCCCCTTAAAAAGTTTGGTCCCCCAAACTTAAGGCACTTGTACCAAAAATTAAATCATATAGTTGTGTCTCCTTAAATTTTTGTCTTCAAGTAACTTCCTTATCACTAAAATCTCATCACAGATGTTTAACTCATCATCATTATTTATAGATTGATAATCCAAATTGGTTTAGTCACCAGAAATTATCTTGTAATATAACAATGGACCTCATAGTTAGCTTCATAACATCAAAACATAAAACGCATTATTCATGAAACTCGTCTATTTTTGTTTAGCTATTCACATATCTCGAAATAATTCACATACTTCCCAAATAATCAAGGCTCAATCTCATATAATATTCATGACTATACTCTCTTCTTTCAAATGAATTCAAAATATTCTATCATTGACATTCACATACTTCAATTCCTTGATTCGATGGCTAGTGAAAAATAACAAAGTAAAAGTTTTAATGAATGATGTCCATAACAGATTTAGAAATCAAATTTCGAATCCCTTATCAAATTAGAAACATAGCCATGCTCGTATTCGTAACAGAAACAGAGTTATATTCATATTCATATTCATATTCAAATCATGCGTGGTATTTCCTTTAGCATTACATATCACACTGGTCATGTATATCAAGACATCAAGTTCCATAATGGAACCTCCAGTATTGGGTATCATATAACGTACGTAGGCCACGGTATTGTTTCCCCCGAGCGAGGGCCTTATGACCATAAGCCACAATATTGTCTCCCCTGAGCGAGGGCCTTTGCTAAGGATACCACAAATACATTTCAGAAAATTGGACATTCATTCATTATTCATAAAATAGCATTTCATAGACCAAATCATGTCTTATCATTCTGAAATCACTTTTATTCAAATATAGCGTTACAGAGTTGTTACTCACAGATAGTGATTCATAATTCATATATAGCAAGGGATTGACGCCAATGATGTTCATAATCCGACTTTTTTGTTTCAAATAAATCACAACATTTTATTGCGGATAGCCACTTGAGGTCAAATTAGATTATACATTTGATACAACATCGATAACTAATCTAAATTCTTGGTCCACAAATTCTTTGACCATAATGATTTGGATATTTGCTCCCATGCAATTCATGAGTCACCTAGTCAAAGATATTTAATCTTGGAAGTCAAAGACAATTCACTTAGGTGTACGATTAACATTCACTTAATAGATAGAAGGTCCATTCACATTCATCGGGGTTTTGGGTTATATTCACGGTACACTATTCCCAAATGATATGATTCTTCACTAAACATATTCTTGTTGATCTCTTTATTAAGTACTGACCTTCATTCTGATTAAGTGGCTTGGGACATCCTTTTGCTTTTGGACAATCTTCCGCTCGATGTCCTATTTCTCCATATTTGAAACACACTCCCGTAAGTCGATGACATAATTGTCATGGGGATTGTGACACGTTGGACATATTGGGGCAATTCTACTCTTTCAACTATCTTGCTTAGAACCATTTGTCTCTCTAATCACAAAACTCTTAGACTTACTCTTTGATTCTCATTTTGATTTCACACCTAACTTCTTCTTCTGAATTTGCACAGTATCATAGTATTGCATAGCTTTCACCACATTCTCTAACACTTCTTCTGCTTTGTCTAATCGTTTTGATAAAGACATAATCTCCACTTCATTCTTATTTTTCACCATCTTTTCCTAAAGACGCAGGACAAAGGTTAGCAGCAATTGGGGCAATATTGTCAACTTTAAATATAGCACATAGCATCACATAATTATCCATGAAACATACAATCATGCAAAAACATCGTTAGGGCAACCGATTCATTCCCATGAAGTTGACAGAGAAATTCTGATTCGGAGCTACGCTGGCCGAACGTGATTCCAATCAAACTTTCAAGGTCACTCAACAAAGGTATAAGACTCTATGTTTCATACATTAGGTCCCTTACTTAAATCATCATATTGTCTCACATATCAAACAATTCCTTTAACCTCAATTATTATAGTTCTACACTTCTCTCATCATCAAATACTTTAATTTCCCAAATGTTCTCATGGCTATGTAATCTTTATAACTTCCATATTTTCATAACTTTCATCAAGGATTTAATTCCTTCTAACACCGTATTCCCACGGATCAATATACTCGTATTCATTAATGTGTCAACCAAAAATTACATTTCCTTATAGTATTAAAATTCCATAACAGCTTTTAACTTCAATACTAAACTTATTGAATAAACACATTCCAGTCTCCTCTAATCGTTGAAATTTCAAAATAACATTTTACTCTTATAACACTATATTTTCACAAATCATTACACTTGTGCTCACTAATATTCCACTCAACAATTCTAATTCCCTTATAAAGTGAAAAATTCCTCATAACATCTTGTTTCCACAAATCAACATGCTGATACTCACCAATGCTTAAGTCAAAAGTTCAAATTTCCTTACAACATTAGAAATT
The DNA here is from genome assembly GCA_030407325.1 of Camellia japonica. Classification (NCBI taxonomy): domain Eukaryota; kingdom Viridiplantae; phylum Streptophyta; class Magnoliopsida; order Ericales; family Theaceae; genus Camellia; species Camellia japonica. Next base: position 75,553,190 of record JAPPVO010000002.1, read on the forward strand.
CCATAATAATTCTTAGCGTTCAGCCTCATTACTTAACTTATCAAACACATTTTGATTTCCTTATAATCATTAAAATTCCGTAATAGCTCATAATACTTGGTTTCAATACGTAAACATATTACACAAGTGTATATACATATTCCCGAATGCACAACTTACTACTTACTTTCTATATGCACGAAACTTAAATCTGTTCTAGACATTTCAGTGCTCAATGGACGCGTGTGTGAGATATTAACTCGTGCTCTGATACCATTCTGTCACAACCCAAACCCGCCCCTATAGGTTTAGCGTCGTAACCGGCTAGTAATTCGGAGATTACCTACAGCCTCAAGTCAAAATTTCAAAATATTTAATTTTATTGGGGCTTGAAGCGAAAGCAAAACAAAAATAATGATGTCCATCGAGCTGTGCATATATGATCAGCTGCAATAATTAAAACATTCTTAACAAACTTTTATATAGACATGTATGAAGACATATTTTATATCATATCTCACACACTACGTGAAGGACTTCTAACCAAGTACAAAGATTATCCCAAGCTTAACAAAACAAAACAGAACAAAGCCTCTACATATAGGCACTCTTGGGTGACTTGACCAAGAGGCGGACTCCTGGGCAAACTCTAATGTTGATCCTCCAATTACTCACCTACACCTACATATATATAAATAAAGAGTGAGCTAACGCCCAGTGAATAATATCAAAGTAAAGAGGTTATATGAATGAGATTCTTAATTAAGTAATTCATATTTATGCATAACACATGTAAATCCAAATTAGAACGACTTCAAGTTCAATCCATTATGTTCAAGGTGTATCAGAGGGGCAAAACGACCTCAGGTCCAAGTTCTCATTCATACAGAACGACCTCGGGTCCAAAATACTCATTCATATAGAACGACCTCAAGCCCAAAATACTTATTCATACAGAACAACCTCGGCTCAAAAATACTTGTCCAATGACATTACAGAACGGCCTCAGGCCCAATTATAATACAAAACGACCTTAGGTCCATTATTTTCATATTCACATTTGTGTGCACATCTATACTGAATGACCTCAGGTCCATCATTTCCATATTCATATCTATACACATCTTTATACTGAACAACCTCAAGTCCATTATTTCCATATTCAAATTAATGTGCATATTTATACTCGTGATCATGATCGCATTCGTATTAGGACGGCCTTAGGCCCATTTCGTGTCCTTGACACACATATTAGACAACCTTAGGCCCATTTCTTATCAAACTTATCCTTTATCAAATATACAGAACGACCTTTAGGCCCTTTTCATATTCATTCAGAACAACCTTTGGTCCATTCAGGTGATTTCATACTTATCAATTTCATTATAGTCTTGCACAATCAGACAAATAGAATGCCCATTCATAATTTGAATTCACAAGTCCAGAACACTTACACATGAGCAGTATTTAAAAATAGCATATATGAACATATCTTTACTAAAGTATTACTCACAATGTTCAAATGTCTGGTTCACCCTTGTAGTTGACCCTACACAATTCATAATACACATAGAAATCGGGTCACAATACAATTTATTCTGTTCTTAACTTGTTTAGTTCTCTCAGGCTTCTTTCTTACCCTTTTAATTCATTTATAATGCTCAATGTATGCCTAAGATTGCTTAAAAATAAAAGAGAAAAAAAATCAGAGCATGAAACCACTTTTCAAAATTTTCTGAAACAGGGCTCTTCGCTCGAGCGCAACATTGGCTGCTCGAGCGGGCCCCTTGGTCTGCAAAAATACTGGTTGCTTCCATTCTATGCTCAAGCGGCAACGTCTCTGCTCGAGCGATGAAGCTAATTTATGGTTTTTCTAGAATTGTGCTTCAAAACATAAGTTTAAAGGACAAAACTTACATGTTTTGTCCTATATATCAACCATACAACTGCTAATGTGATATAATGCCAATTCTACAAGATTTGAAACTCAAATCTCCAAGGATTCATCATACAAGCCCAAATTGTTTCAAATTCATTTCCATAACTTCATAACTCATGCACATAAATTCTACATTTCATGGATTGTGCATGTATGTGAAATATAGACTCTACTTTCATCTCAAATGATAGAAATGACACTCAAATTCATGAGATTCAACAAAATTATATATATACATGTGTGATTTGGTGCCAAATTCTCCATGTTTCAAAAATCATCTTTCTTTTTTTTATGAAACATAACTTGAAGCTATAAAGTCGCTTCCAAAAATGTTTGCTTGTATGAAATTTAATTCAAAATCAAACTAATTTTTGATTCTCAAATATAAATTATAATTTATTTCCATATTTGTCCAAATTTAAATTTAATTCATTTTCTTCACATCAAGTCCAATTCCAAACCCTTAAATTCTAAAACATGAATTGAACTTTCAAAATATAATTTCAAGACTTGGGTTCATACATGGCTTGTCTAAAACCACACAAACTCTAACATGATCAAGAAAATATGATCAATTTTAAATCATTTACATCAAAACTCCTTTAGTTTAGAAATTAAACTCATTTGTTCATAAACTCATAATTTTCCAAGGCTTGGTTCTTATTTCATCAAAACATGAAATCAATTCCAAGAAATCTATGATGCATGTAAATTTAGACTCAAATACTCATAGAATTCCCTCATGCATGTAACAATGGAACTTGATTTCATACAAGATTATAAAAATAAAACTCAAAATAATTACTTTCTAAATTTAACTTCTATAGCTTGAACTTCATTTCATTTCTTCATCTCCTTACTAATTTCTTTCTAATTATATGAAATTGAACCACTAATTTCTTAATTTCAACTATTAAGTAAATTATCTACAAAATTTGAGCTTTAATTTCTTACCTAAGATCTTCAATTTGTTGAGTCTCTAGATCAAGCTTTGAATTTCTTCCTTTTGTCTTCAATTTCTTGGTCACCCTTACTCTAGAGTTGAGTTTCCAGCAAAACTTGTTGAATTCTCTCTCTCTCTCTCTCTCTCTCTCTTTCCCGCCCTCCCCCCCCCCCCCCCCCCGCCCTCCCCAGGCGGGTTTGCTCCCAGCAAAGCACCCAAATGGGTCTTGATTCAAATCCTTCAACACATACCCACATGCACACCTCTCTTGTTGACACATATTGCACATGTGACGCCCCAAATTTTGATAATACAATGCAGCGATACACCGGGATTTAACTAGCGGATACACATCATTTTAAGCCCAAATTACAAATAATGTACTAAAGAAAATATTAATAATAGTTACAGATAAAATTCTTCAAGTGTTTAAGTAGAGATTAGTTCCTTGATACAAAAAGATTATCCAAAATACAAGAATTTTAAAATCTAATCTCTATGGCATCCATGGTTCCGCAAAGCTTTTAGGGGTTCCGTTCTCGGTGTAAAACTCGCCTTCACCTGGCATAAAACGCCATGAACTTGGAATGCCCAGTAAACATACACACCCCGACCCTTTTCCCATTCCAAATACACAAGTAACATAACGACATGATCATAACATACAGCGAAAGCAATAATTAAGCAGAGCTTATAATTAAATTTCAGTTATCATGAATAATAGTCAATTGTAGTTAGTTCTAGGCAACTCCTTGCGGAATGCCGTTCCTACCCAACCACTAACACTGGCCACGGGCAATTCTGACTCCCCCTTGGTTAATACAATACCAATGCATCGTTTACCGCATAACCACTAGTGCGTCGCTTACCGCACAATTACCAATGATGCCCACGCACCTTGGTTACATACCCGAGTGGTGACATCACGGCCTGCCCCAAGGGAACGGGCTTCCAGGGATACTCTCCCTATGTGAGACCCTCACTGCCTCACTTATGCCTCCCATTTCCGTTAAGCAGCCAGAATACCTCCCGTGCCATGTTAGGGTTCGAAGACACACTTGCGCAAGACTTCACAAGAATGGAACACATTCCACTATATCATACTCTTGAATCCATCGTTCATTATCTCATAAAATTTAATACAATGATCGCAACCCATTACCATCCCATTTGATTTCCCCTTTATTAAGTGCATTATGTTCTCAGTTATAGCAAAGCATGGTCAGTATAATTATGAATCCAAACTAAACATCAAGTAATTTATTCATGGTAAGGCAAATTCACAATTTATCATAGATTACATATTGAGACTTAAATATTCAAGAAACATAGAATATAAGAGTTGCAAACCACATAATAACATATTAACACAAATTTCCAGATTTCCAGATTTGAACCAGTTTGAAAATAATTATGAAAAAAATACTTTTATTGGCCCTAAGTACCTGGCCTCATGTGAGTTTGTAGATAACCAAGTCTAGTTTCAAACTCAATTTACGAAAGTAGCATATGTATTTTAGATTTTAAGATAATTCAGAATTACCAAGATCTGTCCAGATTCGTTGACAGTTACGCAAATCAGTTTTTCTCTCAAACCCCTCACTATCTTGAGTTCAAACAAATTTTAGTTAAAATATAACACCAAGATTAAGATTTTGACATAAAATTGGACTTGAGATTATTTTTCTGGAATTTTATAAAAATAGAGAAAGTTGGCTGTTTTTTCTGGTTCTGTGAGTAGCAAACTTAGAAAAATTATTTAGGTTATAAAAATACATCTGTGGGGTATGTCGTTTGGAAATACTCTTCTGATCCTGGGGGACGCTCGTGATCCGCTGATAGTCGCCTGAAAAGGAACAAACACTCCGGTCGGGGGTGCCGGAATTAGCACTCCGATGGACAAGTCAGTCTCAACACTCAAGATTACTTGTATTCTAAGTTAAGCGTAACAATTCTTACATACCTCTTTCTGGCTGATGTTCTTCTATTTATATCTTTTCTTGCCTGGGGCTCGGGATTAGGTCCATTTCCAACTCCCTCTTCGGTACATTCTGTAGTAGACTTCTCTCGACTCGGCCCCTTGCTTAATCGGCTATTTGGCCGAGTAGAGTTGGATTCGAGCTTGCGAGCTGATGCCGAGTGCCACGAATTTCGACTCTCCCAGGTTCGACTACTCGGAATATCTACGACTCCCAATACTTGGCCCCCACAATTGCCCCCTAAGCACTCCACTAACGACAATTGGCTGGAGTGTTTGGCTTCGAATTCGAAAAGTCAGAGCCGAAATTTGGCGGATGACCGTATTCCAACGCAAATGTCTGAACACACGTTTCTCGGTTATCATTTCAACTTCCCGCCTCTTCGTACACTTCTATTTACTGTGATTTAAAATTTCGACGTCTTTTCAAATGCATACATGCTTTTAGACGCTCGTCACTGGACTACCTTCCGAATTACCTCTGCAACTTCCTTCTCTTCTCTATCTTCTTCGCCTCTTGTAAGTTCTCTCCTTCTTTGCTTTGAATCTCTTTCCTTGCTTTGTTTTGTGTTTTGGCTTAGCATATTCCCATTGGCTGGGGGAAATGGCGAAACATTTAAAAGATCTCCTCTCACCAGATCAAATTTCTAGCTTCCGACGCCATTTCTCCATTCTTGATGACGTCCGTCTATCACTTGTGGCAGACGGCACCCTCGATATGGAGAGGGTTGATGAAACCACGATCGTCTTCCCTCTCCTATCAATCGCAGAGGGTGGAGTCTGTTTTCCCCTTCATCCACTCCTTAGGGCCGTGCTCTGCCATTGGGGCTTAATCCCTTCCCAACCCAATGTCAACTTCTTTAGGATCGTGATGGGGATTATCTCACTAAACCGTCGCCTTAGGCTTAACCTTGGCATTCCCGCTATTCGGCATTGCTACGCCTTGGCCAAGTCTTCTGGTCGGCACGGGCGCTATTTCCTTAGGGCCAAAAACACCGACCATCAACTAGTGACTATGCTTTCCAGCTCTGGGAAGCAAGTCGATGATGTTATGGTCGTCGTCTAAGGAAACTGGGAATTCGACGAAGGCGAGGATCGCCTTGATCGTATTCCTAGACAGAGGGGCGAACCAGGTGGCCGAGTACCTCTTTTTATTTGTTTACTTTTTGTTATATTTATAAAGCTTCATTTTCGTGACCTCAAGGTTTTGCTTTTGCAGGAAATGATTTGAAGAAAGTCTTGACCTCAACCGACGACGCCGTCCTTTCAGAAATCAAGGCTATGCTCAAATATTTCGGCCAGTCGAGTCTTCAGAAGTAGGGGAGGGTGGCCCACGTCCTGCTCCGCTACGATCCGACTTATACAACCTTTTCAACGGCGGAAAACATCCCAATTCCGAAGGATGAGGAGTTTCTTACCGCCCTTGTCTTGATTGATTTCAAAAATTTGAGGCAAGTCGGTTTGGAGGGATCAAATTCGGAGTGACCAGAAGTAGCTGAGGCCACCGAGTCAGACCAATCCGAAGCCGAGGTCGACGAGGCTTTGGAGTTAGCATTTGAAGAAGCGCCTCAATTCGGTTAATCCTCCGTCCACTTCGGGTCGAGAGGACCTTCCACTTGACGATATTTTTCACGGTCTGGAGGACCTTCCCGGTGCGTATCCAGTAAATATGGCAGGGTTGAGCCTTACTAAACTTGTCAAGAAGGCGAACGCGGAAAGGATGGTCGCGAGACGAAAGGCGGAGGCCATTCGGGCTGCCGAATCTCAGCCCTCCCAGACTCTTGGCGGATCTCAACCCTCGCCTATTGGCAAGTCCCAATCCTCCTTGCCTATTATTGAGAAGGGAACGACAAAAAACGGAAGTGTCGAGGCGGAACCTTTTGTGCAAGCAAGTGTAGAAGCTAAGCAAAGGGTGGAGAAGCGCTCTGCCGAGGTCGAGGCTGGCTCAAAAGAAGACCGCGCCGACAAACGACCTCGTTTGGAGGAATCGAATTTGATTGTACCTTTTGTTATTCAGCCAAAGATAAAGAATACGCCGATCTCCTCCGATGCTTCAGCAATCAAAGATCCAGCGGTCGCACTCAGCATGGCCACGTCCGTTTCACTGCCTGCTGACAAGGCAGCTTTTCAGGCGGAGCCGGATCTGGTTGCAATTGCGTTGGCCGCGCAATCGGCTCTTTTGGTATATATCTTGACTTTGTCTTTTCACTTTACGCAAATATTGTTTTGGTCTTAACTTGCTGTTTTGCAGGCCGTCGGAAGGATAGTCGAGATGGGCCGTCGCCATCACGATGCCGTCGAGCAGATTGGCCGTTTACAAGCGGAGGTTGAGGGCCAAAGGAGTAGGGCCGGGTTTGAGGTTATAAGGGCGAAGATGGAGGGCACCCGTGCCGAGGCCGAGATGGAGAGATCCCGCAATGCTGAAGAATTAAGATCGGTCCCCGAGAAGAGGGCGGATGCGAGCGACGACGCGCTTAAATTGGCCCGGGAGGCGATCTCTAAATTGGAGGCTAAGTTGGAAGAAATAAAGGCGGCGAAGGAAACAGCCGACCTGAAGGCTTCCAGCGCATTCGACGCCAGGAAAAAATCTGCTTTCGATGAATACGTAGACGAAGTCCCTAAATTTGAAAATCGGGGATTCAAACACGGCTGGCTCAAAGCCCTTACTACGGCTAATGTGACATTGGCTACGCCAATTCCATATGAGCAAGTGGATGTTGAGCCGCTGGAGTCTGACTCCGAGAACTAATTTGGGCGGCTCTTGTTTTTGTTTTAGGATTTGCTTGTATGTTTACAGCTTTTTGTTTAGTAATTTTCATATGTAAAATGGCTACAATTTGTGCCCAATTTACTTAATTAGAATTCATTTTGTACTTTGCTGTTATTAATGAATGGTATTGTTTTGTTGCTGTTTTGGATAAAACGTTCTGTACACTTACTGACTAGATGATTAGGCCATTTAAAAAGCCAGAAATTAGTACATGAAGTGGCTGTGGCACATATCGATCGGCATGGGGCCAAGATGCTCGGCCGGTTAGATTAATAAATCTGCCCCTGTCGCAGCCAATGCATGAACTCCAAGGCATTCATCTATAATTGTCGTTTAGATAATTAGGCCGTTTAAAAAGCCAAAAATTACTACATGAAGTGGCTGTGGCACATATCAATCGGCATGGGACCAAGATGCTCGGCCGGTTAGATTAACAAATCTACCCTTGCCCCAGCCAGTGCATGAACTCCAAGGCATTCATCTATAATTGCCATTTAGATTCATCTATAATTGCCGTTTATATAATTAGGCCGTTTAAAAAGCCAAAAATTAGTACATGAAGTGGCTGTGGCACATATTAATTGGCGTGGGGCCAAGATGCTCGGTCGGTTAGATTAACAAATCTGCCCTTGCCCCAGCCAGTGCATGAACTCCAAGGCATTCATCTATAATTGTCGTTTAGATAATTAGGCCGTTTAAAAAGCCAAAAAGTAGTACATGAAGTGGCTGTGGCACATATCAATCGACATGGGGCCAAGATACTCAGCCGGTTAGATTAACAAATCTGCCCTTGCCCCAGCCAGTGCATGAACTCCAAGACATTCATCTATAATTGCCGTTTAGTTGAGGCCGTTTAAAATTAGTCGCCGTGGTAAACATCGATCGGCATCCGTCGTTTGGTGAAATTGCCAAAAGCATTAATGAAATTTGCCTCGGGGTTGCTGCAAGCATTAGAAATAAACGGGATGGGCTCTTCGCGCTAGTAACGTCATTTATTGTGTTCAGTCTCAATTCAAAACAACTTGTCGCAAATGTCAAATAGAGTTTTCTTCAACAGCAGAGGCGAAGCTCGAACTTTTGGCTGAGCTTGATACTGCAATGAATCGCGGCAGAGAACCCACGTGTGCGGGAAGTTGGGCATCCAAAGAACGGGGAACACATCAGCCTCCAAGTCGTCGAAGCAGATCGCCCCGAAAGGAGAAACAGGAACGGGTAAGTTCTCCGCCACCGCGACCCAGAAACGAGGCCGACGTAGCGCCGCGACCGTTGAGTTTTGCAGTTTTGTGGGGAATAAACCGATGACAGAGGCGGACTCCATTATCAAGGACCCAGGTGTGGCGGTCGAGTTTGCTCGACAGATTTTTCCACCGGAGGTCCAACAGTCAATGATTGGTCGACAGGATTTTGACGTATTTCATGAGGGCATCCATGCGGCGGTGAAGGGGCTGTACACCGCCTACGAAGTCGGCATGCACCTGCGCGCCACGCGGCGGGAGATAGAGAAAATGGACGAACGGAACCGCAGTTCGGATGCTCATGCGGAGAAGGCCGAGCTTGAGCTTAGGAAGGCTAAAGCCGCCGAGTCGCATGCGGTGGGTCAACCTAACCCGATCGTGGATGAGAGGGTGACCCAACGGCTATTAAGTCATGCCATCGCTGACCGAGATACGGCAAGCATGTGTTGCCGTAGAAAATGCGAGAGCCAAGGGTTATGAGCAAGGCTTCCATGCGGGCCGGAAGGTTGGGATCGACAAAATGAAAGAGAAACTTGCAGAGGAGGTCTGCCAATGCGAGAATCGGGGCTTTAAGCACGGTTGGATCGCGGCGCTTCAGGCCGTGGAGGCTTTCCGAACAAGGGGTGTCGATTCGGCGTTACCGCTGTACCAACGTGGTCATTTGCCCTTTTCCACCTTTGAAGTCAAAAAGAGCGACGATGAGGGACACGCCGTATAAAATATTCGTTGTAATGTTCGAACGCGGATTGCGTCTGAAATTATGTAATTATAGGTTGAATGAATAAAATGCTATGTTTTCAATATTCCCGTTGCTTTATAATTTTTCTTTGGCACATTTATGCTTGCATGTTTTGTGCTTTATTTCATAAATGTTTGAATAAAGTTGTTTTTCCATAAATGTGCTTTATTGGATAGACATTGTTCGAATAAACGGTTTTTGCCAGCTCGTCATAACGGAGCGCTTTTCGTTAAATATTTATTCAACATACATATTACACGGCCCTGGCAATAAATCCCAAGGCTTAATTGGCTCAAAGGCATTGTGTTGATGGGGCTCCGAATCCAGAGACCTTATTTGGCCAATCGTGATATCCACGAAGGGCGCTTCGAATCCGGAGGCTTTACCGGCCCAAAGACGTCATGCGCCAATGGGGCTCCGAATCCGGAGGCTTTATTTGGCCAATCGTGATATCCACGAAGGGCGCTCCTAATCCGGAGGTTTTATCGGCCCAAAGACGTCATTCACCGATGGGGCTCCAAATCCGAAGGCTATTTGGCCAATCGTGATATCCACGAAGGGCGCTCCGAATCCGGAGGCTTTATCGGCCCAAAGATGTCGTGCGCCGATGGGGCTCCGAATCCGGAGACTTTTTGGCCAATCGTAATATCCACGAAGGACGCTCTGAATCCGGAGGCTTTATCGGCCCAAAGACGTCGTGCACCGATGGGGCTCCGAATCTGGAGGCTTTTTGGCCAATCATGATATCCACGAAGGGCGCTCCGAATCCGGAGGCTTTATTGGCCCAAGAACGTCATTCACTGATGGGGCTCCGAATCCGGAGGCTATTTGGCCAATCGTGATATACACGAAGGGCGCTCCGAATCCGAAGGCTTTATCGGCCCAAAGGCGTCGTGCGCCGATGGGGCTCCAATCCGGAGGCTTTTTGGCCAATCGTGATATCCACGAAGGGCGCTCCGAATCCGGAGGCTTTATCTGCCCAAAGACGTCGTGTGCCGATGGGGCTCCGAATTCGGAGGCTTTATCGGCCCAAAGACGTCCTGCGCCGATGGGGCTCCGAATCTGGAAGCTTTATCGGAACACCTTTGAACTAGATTCTGTAGTAAATGAACGAGAGTCTTTGTATTAGAAAAAGAGATGTACATGGCGAATAGTTCAGAACAAGCATCATGTCCCACAAGTCGGGTCAATGATAAAATTTGCATAAATGTGTGGAATTCCAAGGCTGTGGGAGACTCCTTCCTGACATATCTTTCAGCCGATCCGCCCCCGCTCCTGCAATAGAATCAATCTGATAGGGGCCGTCCCAGTTTGGACCCAGTTTTCCATCGGCTAGTTTCCTGTCAGCTGGAAGCACCTTCTTTAGGACCAACTCTCTTGGTGTGTAGCGGCGCAGCTGAACGCGTTGATTATACGACTTTGCCAGCTGCTGCTGGTATCGTGCCATGGACCCAAGGGCTCGGTCTCTTCGTTCTTTGATTAGAATCAAATCCAAGGCCAGCATCATGTCGTTTCGGCCCGTATCAAAAACTTGTGACTTGAGGATCGGGTGACCGATCTCCAGGGGTAAGATCGCCTGGGTTCCAAAGCATAGGGCAAACGGCGTTTCCCCAGTTGATCTTCTCGATGTAGTTCGATGAGCCCACAATACACTCGCAATTCTTCGACCCATTTGCCTTTGGCTTTCTCCAACCTCTTCTTGATGCCGTCCAAGATGGATTTGTTAGAGGCTTCGGCTTAACCATTACTTTGGGGGTAAGCCGGCGTAGAAAAGTAAGGCCGGATACTATACTTGCTGCACAGCTCTCGGTACACGCCACAATCAAACTGGGTGCTGTTGTCTGAGATAAGAGCTCTTGGAATGCCGAATTGTGTTATGATGTTCCTCCACACAAAGCGCTTAACATTAGCATCTCGAATGTGTGTTAATGCCTCTGCTTCGACCCATTTCATGAAGTAATCTGTTGCGACGATCAGGTATCGCTTGTTTCCTAGGGCCCTCGGCAATGGTCCTACGATATCAAGCCCCCACTGGGCGAACGGCCAGGGACTGGTGATAGAGTTCAACTCTTCAGCAGGCAGATGATTTAACGGGGAGAACTTCTAGCACTGTTCACACTTTTTTGCATAACACTCGGCGTCTGCTCTCATTGTCGGCCAATAATACCCCTGCGTTATAGCTCGATGGGCCAAAGAGCGTCCGCCAGAATGGGCACCACAACTGCTTTCGTGTATCTCAGTCAAAAGCTCCTCGACTTTGTCTGGGTGCACACATACCAAATATGGGCCAGAGAGGGATTTTTTATAAAACCTTCCTTGCGGATCCAAGTAGTATCGCATGTCTTTGTTTCGCAGCTTGTGCGCTTCTTTCTTGTCCTTTGGGAGTTGTTCAAAAGATAGGATTACAGTAATGGGATCCATCCAACTTGGTGCAGATTCTATAACGTTGATCTGGACTTCCTCCGAAGGGCCAATGCTTGGCTCTGGGAAGAATCCTACTCCGATGGTCCATTTAATCTCTGAGTTGATTGCGGAGGCTAGGCAAGCCAAGGCATCTGCATGGGTGTTCTGATCACGTGTTATCTGGTTTAACTCATGATGGTCAAATTTTGCCAACAAGGCATTGGCCGTTTTCATGTAGGCCGCCATACGGTCGTTTCTTGCCGCGTACTCCCCCTTTAGCTGATTGATCACCAGTTTTGAGTCACAAAACACAAGCAAACGCCAAGCACCTAGAATATGCGCATTATACAAACCGGCTAGAAGGCCTTCGTATTCGGCTTCGTTATTCGATGCTTCGAAGCCAAGCTTGACGGCCTGCTCAATTATTGCGCCGTCGGGAGCCATGATTACAACTCCAGCTCCACTGCCCCGCTGATTGGATGATCCATCACAATACAACTACCAGATGTCCCCAACATAAATCCTCCAGTTCGGCTTTAGTCGAATTTCATCAGACTTGAAGTCAGCAAGGCCCCCAGTAAATTCGGCGACAAAGTCGGCAAGCACCTGTCCCTTGATTGATGTTCTGGGTAGAAATTGAATATCGTACTAGCCAAGTTCCAGAGCCCACTTTGAAACACGTCCAGATGCTTCCGCACTGCGTAGTACTGATCGAAGGGGATAGTCTGTTAGCACCCCAATGCTATGCCCCTGGAAGTAATGCATCAGCTTCCTTGCCGCCATGACTAGGGCTAGGATGAGCTTTTCCAGCAGAAGGTAGCGTGTTTCGGCGTCAACCAATGCCTTGCTCACATAATACACTGGCCGCTACTCCCCCAGCTCTTGCTTTATCAGTACGGCGCTGACGGCTCGATCAGAAACTGTCAGATACAAAATGAGCGGATCGCCAGCAGAGGGTGTTGTCAGGAGTGGTACTGAGCGGAGGTAGGTCTTCAGGCCGTTGAAAGCGGCTTCGCACTCGGCGGACCATTCAAAGGCCTTGCCCTACCATAGTGTATGAAAGAATTGTTGGCAGCGATCTGTGGACCGGCTGATAAACCTGTTGAGTGCAGTGGCCATCCCCATCAACTTTTGAACCTCTTTTACTGAATGAGGGGAGCCGAGCTCCAGAATTGCTGTGATTTGCCTTGGGTTGGCTTCGATTCCTCTGTGGTTGACAATGTAACCCAAGAATTTGCCAGAGCCGATACCAAACGTACATTTGGAAGCGTTCAACTTCATTCCATATTTGCGTAGGATGCCGAATGTCTCTTTTACATCGGCGATATGATTCTTTTCTTCTTTGGATTTGACCACCATATCGTCGATGTACACTTCCATAGTTTTGCCGAGTTTCTCCTCGAACATGGTGGTGACCAATCTCTGGTAGGTTGCCCCTGCATTCTTCAGCCCAAAAGGCATTACCTTATAGCAATAGGTTCCTCTTGGGGTGAGGAATGCAGTTTTCTCTTGGTCCTCCGGATGCATAGCGATTTAATGATAACCTCTGTAGGCATCAAGGAAGCTCATACGCTGATGACGCACCGTAGCATCTACCAGTTGGTCTATCCTGGGAAAAGGAAAACAGTCTTTGGGGCAGGCTTTGTTGAGATCCGTAAAATTGACGTAGACTTGCCAAGTCCTATTTTTCTTCTTCACAGCCACAGTATTAGAGAGCCATGTGGCTTAAGTTACTTCCCCGATTGCTCCGGCATCAAGCAACTGGTCAACCTCTTCGACGACAGTGGTAGTGTGCTCTGCGGCTGATCGTCGGCTTTTCTGAATGATCGGCTTGCACTTAGGGTCAACATTCAAATGGTGCTGTGAAACTGACAGATCTATACCCGGCATCTCATACGGAGTCCACGCAAAGACGTTGAGGTTGCCGAGCAGGAAAGAGATTAGCTGCTGTCTGTTGGCCTAATTCAAGGAGGCGCCGACCATGAAGAACTTGTCTGAGCTTCCATCGATTTCAACTCGGTCTAAGCCTTCCGTGGCCTTTTCATTTGGGAGCCGCCCAACATCGTCGAGGCTCTCTCGATCCAGCACCTCAATGGAATTCACCTGTAGTTCCTTTGGCGTTTTTTCAGCAAGGAGGTAACATGCTTGTGTCAATTTCTGGGAGCCACGGATTTGCTCAATTCCGCGTTCTGTCGGGAAGCAAAGTAGCTGATGATAGGTGCTTGGCATGGCCCGCATGGTATGCAACCAGGATCGCCCCATAATGAGATTATACTTGTTTGGGAACCTGCTCGAACGGGCAGTCTGATTTTCCCCAATGGGTACTATGGATTGGAATTGAAGCCGAATAGTGGATAAGGGGCCGAAGAGAGATTCGATTCAGAGAAGCCGAGTTTGGTAAATGTCTTACAGTACATAATCTCCGATGTGCTCCCCGGATCAATGAGTACGCGCTCAACTGCGAATCAATTTACGCGTAACTCAATCACCAAGGGATCAATGTGGGGTAGTGTTACTCTGGCCAGATCCGAATCATCAAAAGTAATAACCTCGACTTCGTGGGGCCGTTTAGCCGAAGTGAGTTGGTCTTGGGGGTTAGACTTCGACTGAATCGCATGCACCGCTGATGACATTGGCAGGCTGTATATCATGTGGATCACGCCGAGTGGATATGAATCATATCTCAAGGTTGTTACTTTGGTTGGGTTGCCTTTTCAGACATACTGTTGTAGCCGGCCATCTTGTACCAATTTATCGTCGTACAAGGTGAATGACGGTGCTTCGAATTTCTTAGATAGCACTGCCTTTGCAATCCATCGTACAAAAGGATCATGTTGATCTTCATCTGAACTGTTTTTTCTTCGCTTATGCCTTATACGGGGACTCTCTTTAGAAGAACTGGAAGTTTCAGATCGTCCCTTCTTCTTGGGCTCCGGGGATAATGAGTCGGAGTTGCTATCAGTATCTTGTTGTCGGGCTCGAGATCGTCGACTATCTGCCCTCACAGGTCGTTCCGGGCCTTGGTGTGCAGCTTGTTCGGACTTTGCCACCTCCAAGGCTAAATCCTGACGGAGACGTTTGTTCTCTGCGATCATGTTCTCCAACCTTTGTGCGTTTTTCTTTGCTCGTTCCAGGATCGTTTGCATTGCTTCATGCTCTAGAGTCGAGGGTGAGGCGAAGTTTAGAGCGCGTCTTACGGGGATGGCCGCCGGTCCAAGCGTGTGTGATCGAATGAGGTCGTCTCTCTGTGTGGTTTCATAAGTGACTATTGGAGGGTCTTCCGTTACGCCCGCCATGGATGTGTTTGAGTATTCCCACAGATGGCACCAATTGTGGGGTATGTGGTTTGGAAATACTCTTCTGATCCTGAGGGACGCTCGTGATCTGCTGATAGTCGCCTAAAAAGGAACAAACACTCCAGTCGGGGGTGCTGGAATTAGCACTCCGACGGACAAGTCTGTCTCAACACTCAAGATTACTTGTATTCTAAGGTAAGCGTAACAATTCTCACATACCTCTTTCTGGCTGATGTTCTTCTATTTATATCTTTTCTTGCATAGGCCTCGAGATTAGGTCCATTTCCAACTCCCTCTTCGGCACATTCTGTAGTAGACTGCTCTCTACTTGGCCCCTTGCTTAATCGGCTATTTGGCCGAGTAGAGTTGGATTCGAGCTTGCGAGCCGATGCCGAGTGCCACGAATTTCGACTCTCCCAGGTTCGACTACTCGGAATATCTACGACTCCCAATACTCGGCCCCCTCAACATCCTTAGGTCTTACCAAAATTATCACATACTCTATACATACCAAATATTACACCATAAAAACATATTTTGAGTTTATGGAGTTTTGATAGGAAAATAAATTCAAGAGAGGGAAAAGATTTGCTGCTGGAAATTTAAAAAGGAAAGAGAAGCATACCACTTCTTGACTAACACACATTTATGCAAGAGTGTAGGCCTAGACTACAACATATATATACAAAGAGCATGTATCAGGAGGGGAAAAACAAGTGGTAAAAGAACTTGAGAGAAGAGATGATGTAGGCTTACCTTTGTTGTACAAGACTCAACAAAATTCTTCTTTTTCTTCTTCTCTTCTCTCTCTCTCTCTCCCTCTCTCTTTTTTTCCAAGATCACTCTCTCTCACTCCTCTAGTGCATGGCTGAAAAATGTGCAAAATGAGGGGGAGAAGTGTGCATATATAGAGAAAGGAGTGGAAGGTTTCTTAGGGACTAAGTTCCCTAAGTGCAAGTTGTCAAAGTTGCCATTATGGCCCTTTCATCCATCACATGGTCAACAACTTGGGCTCCAAGATATATATACATATAAAAAATATTTGTATTTATAAACATAAAATAATCTGCACAATTACATTAATTAATAAAATATTATAATTAAGGGTTGGAATGAAATAAAATAGAAGTTTATAGGGACCAAGTCCAAATTTATGAAACCTTGATATTTAGTATACAATATACTAACATTAGAAAGTAGTTAGAATAATAAAATTGGGTCCTGTTAAATTAAAGCACAAACAAAGGCGAGAAACGGAGCGAAAACGGCATTACCGGGAGTTAAGATTTTTAAAGTGATTAATCTATAATTATCAGGTCTAATAATTAATAATAGGGTTTTAAACATGATTATTAATCTACGGGATCGATTAGCGTTTACTCGAATTAGTTCGCGATGCTTCCCGATTCTAGGGTTTAAAACGCAATTAAGTGAAAATTCAAGGGCTTTATTGAAATAAACTCAAGGTTAGGGATTTAATGGTAATTACAAAAATTAGGGTCTCTACAGCACACGTGCACCTTGATTCAAGCTTCCAGCACAACACCTATATACACACACAAATCTGGTTTCTCAGTACATCCACCAGATTTTCTCTACACACTCAAATTTCTCTGCACACACTCACATACTTCTTTGCACACACCCACATATATTCTCAAACTCTAAATCATTCTACAATTTAATTTATGGTTAAGATTAATTTAATTAAATAACTCTTATTCTTAATAAATCTTGATTAACACATAATTAAATTAATCATAACTAATCATAAATCCCACATAATTTAATTTATCTAATTGACTTCCTTTAGAGCCCAATTAATTGTATTAAGATTTATTATTCTGAATCAGATTTTTACTCAAACTTCCAAAAGGCTCCAAATATTAAATTAAACTTATTTTCATCCTCAATTGAATACCTCATAAATAAATTTAATTCATAATAACCTTAATTCCCAATTCTCAGAACTTAATTAATTCTAATTCAAACCCAATTAATCAAATCTAAACTTTACTAAACTGAATCAGAATTGAATCGAATATTTAATTAAACCCCCATATGGTCCAGTACTCAAAATTGAACTGATTCAACCTATTACTTTCACTTTTTTAAGCCATTTGGACCCTTAATTTCTAATTCTAAAATAAATTATTATTAAAATCATTTACGAATCAAACTCTAAAATTCTCGTAAATCCCGAATTAAATCAGAATGATAACTAATTAAGAATCTAAATCTTCTTAATTAATTAAATGTTTAATATGATGCATAGTGGGGTTGTCACAATAATAGAATGGTTTGGGTTCAATCGGACGTTAATTGAACCCAGTGAGTCTTGAGTCGTTTCAAACTTGTTAGTGATGAAAACAGTTCAATAGTCAATATCAACCACTTCCCTTGATCAATATCATGACAGGGAGGAGGTTCATGAGTCTTTAATTATGCATTTATTGAAATTGTATCCCATAGTTCATAAGTCATCACGCAATGAAATTGCACCGATTTATGGCTTGCGAATCGAGCCTACCTCTCTTTTGAGCTGTTTGATGATAAGGAGAGGTAGGGTGGACAGATATCCCCTGAGAATGCTCTGTTTATTTTCTGTTGCAGTAAGGAAAACCAACATTAGTGGCCGGCAGACCACCTTTACTAGGCGGCAGACCACTACTAGTGGGCGGCAGCCACTTCTGGCCTGCCGGCCACCTTTTTCAATCAAGCATCACCACTTCCTTCACAGAGCAGAGCAGGGGCTGAGGTATAAGAAACAATGCAGAGGCATTCTCGAGGGAGCAAATCATGTGCGTACATAAGCCTTTCCCTTGTTTCTCGAGTCCCGCTGACTTGTGGACTTGTAATACAAAATTAGTTAGTTAAAGTAGCTAGTTAATTCATGTTGTAATTAGTTAGGTAAAGTAGCTAGTTAGTTTCTATCTTTTAATTAATTAGGTTAGATTAATTAATTTTGTGTTGTAATTATTTAATTAGCTAGAATAGTTAGTTAATTCGGCGTTGTAATAATTAGTTAAGTAGCTTAGCTAGGACATTTATTCGGACCCTCCTGCGTGATGACAAATTGTAATAATGTGGTCTTTCTTCATAATATTTACTTACTTATGATAGTTAGTTTAGAGCATCATATTTTCATTTAGCATTGTTCATAATTTGCATCCATCTATCTTGCATGCATAAGCCTCGGTTCATCATGCTAACAAACATTGTCGTTTAAATACTTCGTTGAATTCATGTTTAAAACCACATGCTATCAAATTGATTTACATGTACTGAGCCTATTAATTGCATTTCGCATGCATTGCATTAGGCATATTTCACATAGTTAGGATCATGCATTTTTCTAACTAGTTTCTCTTTTGGCTCACCTCGGGAATTGGGGTAAGTTTTATTGCTTTAGCATATTGCATGCACGTGAGTGTTGCCATGACAAGCATGATTACCATGAGGCTAATTACTTAGGTGATAAATTGTTTGAATGCCTGAGGATGAAGACTAATTGCTTAAATTGGGATAATTTGATTAATGTGCATATGAGATCACTCTTTCAAGTGCTTACATATTCAAAATAATTTTCAAAACATACATGAAATCAAAGTGTTCCAATTTTTGCAAATTAGTCTATACTTATGTAGAACACATAGGAAATTAGCCTAATAATCGGAACAAGAGCATATAATGTAGATAAGAATCACATCACGATTAGTAGAGACCGATCTTTGATCGGGCAAATGGGGTGCTCAATTCATGACCTTCCCCTCTCGTACCTAAGTTCCCGAGCCGAGACACTTTGGTGATGACTGATAAGTGGCCTTTGACACGAGTCTCTGGTTTCCTAAATTTTTCAAAACTATTTAGGTAGCGACTCTATATCTGGCAAAGTAGTTCATTTTTGGCATATTTCATTCAAAATCGATTTTCCAAAAGATTTGTTGGATTTGGACTTTTTTGTGTTTATTTATTTCACATTGCACCTGTGAAATCAAATTCAGAACCACAGGAGTTCGAACTGTAGGGCTAGTCATATTCGAAAGGAGCACAAAAAGCCTAGCTACAGTTTCTGCCCCTCTTTGACAAAGCTCAGAGTCATGAAATGACATTAGTAAATGTCAAAGCCCAGAGAGGACCCATTTTGACAGGGCCGTAAGACTTGGGCAAACAATCAGGATATAAATTAAATTGGTTGAGCCCAAAGGCTGTGTAACGCCCCAACTTTAGGGCCGTTAAAAAACAAATCAACCTCAAATTTAAAATTCTAACTAATTAATAACCTCAAAAATATAAATTGGCTGCAAAATAATTACACAAATGTCTATAATTTATAATTTATACAAATCTCCAAAAACAATATATAGTTGTGGGCCCAAAAATCTCCAACTCAAATAATATCTTTAGAACTTCAAATCCGATCTCCACTAAATTCCTCTGCACCTGAAAAATGAAT
The DNA here is from genome assembly GCA_030407325.1 of Camellia japonica. Taxonomy (NCBI): domain Eukaryota; kingdom Viridiplantae; phylum Streptophyta; class Magnoliopsida; order Ericales; family Theaceae; genus Camellia; species Camellia japonica. The sequence goes on from JAPPVO010000002.1 coordinate 75,572,928, forward strand.
TAATTCGGGAAGTATACAATACAACAGTAATAACAAGACTCGAACAGAGAATAAATCAACAGGGATCCAACAATTACACAACCGATTAGATTCGATAATTAAGCAATTTACCAAATTGCATAGATAAGTCAACTCGACATATGATAATTGATCAATGACCAAATACTCGGTCCTACTCAGTACATGGCAAGTGACCGGCCTCACCCACCTCACCCAAGCACAATCGCTTTTCTGGGCTATTGGTCCAAGCTATTGGCAAGGTCCACTCGATCCATGTACGAAACATTTCCACGTCATTTAGCCAGACAAATCAATACTAACTACACAGAATAACTTCAGAAAACTTATCAAATGACTAGAATAATCAAACATATCAACGAGAATGATTTCACAACTTTAACATATGACCAAGATAATCAACCGGAGCATAAATGTGAAGCAATCAAGATAAAAACTCTTTGCAAAGAGATTTAGAGGAAGCATAATATATACCATCCAAATTACCTCAAATCAATCTCCTCCGTCTCCAACACTCGAATCTCGATATTTCTCCATGGATCTCTAAATTCTAAGCCATAAGGTATGTAAGGTTTGATAAAATCTACAACTCTTTGTAGACACCCCATTTTTGACCGTCCTCAAGACTTGGATGTCATCATTTGAACACTCGATGATCATCCATGTTTGTGTTCGTTTTGAGTTCCCAGAGGTCTCGGTCGCGCGCCTTGCCTCAAGATCTCTCAACTTGTCTGTTTTGTGCTTGGTTGTGGACCAAACACCTGTGTTTTTTGCTTCTGAGGGAAAAGGGTGGCTTGTTGGCCATTTTCTCAACCCGCCGGCCAAGGTCTGAGGCCATCGGCCCCTTTTTCTTGCCATCGGCCAATAGTGTTGGCCGATCGGTACTATGTTTGGTCGGTCGGCCTTTGTTTTGGTCGATCGACCACATTTTCTGGCCGAGGCCTTTTCTTTGCCTTTTTCAGGCATTGTGCATGCCAGCTGTGCCAGCTGGTGAGCACAGACTCTGCCCTCCATACACGTGTATGGAGGGATTTGAGCCTTGTTTAGCTTCTCTTGGAAGCTTTGCAAAATTGGATTTCTACAAAAGGAGGGCCTCCTCTCCCTTTCCAGAGGTTCAGCCAACTGATATAGAAGTTAGATATACCTCTCTCTCTATATCTCTCTCTCTAGATTTGTGTGTGTGTTTGAGCTCAAAAGTGTGTTTTGTTCTTACTATTGCACACAAACACCTAGCACTACACTATCCTTGGTTGCTGAGGCACTAGAAGGTTGATTTCAGATTTTTTTAGTTGGTTTTGATCCAAGAAGGGTGCTGGAGTTGATGTTCTTGAAGTGTTCTTCAAGGGTGAGTCAACTTGCTTTTGATACCCCATTTTGGCTTAAGCTTTTACACATACTTCTATATTGTTTTAAGCTTGACTCTAAACTACAAAAATTTCTATTTTGTATGCTAAATATGTTTGTTTAAGGTTACTTTTGGGTTAGGGGTTGTCTACCCCCTCTTAGGCCTTGTTTGGCCTCTTTTTGTGCCTTCCTCTTTGGGCTTTGGAACCCTTTTGTTTTGACCTTCTCACCACTGAAATCTAGAGGATTTTCAGTGGTGGAGAAGTGGTTTTGAGGTCTTGTATAGGGGAGAGACACCCCCCTCCCTTTGTGTCTCATTTGCTTGCATTGTTGGCTCACCATAGTAGCATGTTTGCTTAGTATGTTTTGGCCCCATTTCAGCAAATTTTTGGTGTTATCTTGGCATGATATACCTCTATTTTAAGTTGGTTTGTCGGCCTATTGCATGCATCATACACTTGCCTTGCAATCCTCTCATTTGCCTAAACATGTATCATGCATTTCCACCATCATGCTTGCATGTTTTAACTTAACTTTGAAAAGTTTTTAGCCTTGTTTCAACATGCTTAAGCTCTGTTTGGGGTTGTCTTGGTCATGCTTGCCATGCTTCGTATAGCCACTATGCATTCTAGCTTGTTAGCTTTGGGTGTGTGAGTCATTAGCATGCTTTACTTGGGCCATTTCAGTGATTGGGTATCACTTGTCATGTCATTTCAGTCCATGTTTCATGCTTGTATGCTTGCATTTGCCATCCTTTCAATGCTTTGAAGAGTTGGTGTCTTATGCTCCATGTTTGGGTCATTGTTCATGTCTCCATGATTAGGTCTTTGGGATGTCATCTCATTGGGTTTCGAGGCTTATTTTGACATATTATAACTCTGTTTTTCATTGCATAATCCATGCCATGAGTGGTTGTGATAGATGTAGTGTAATGCTCCCTTTGTAGCCTTGCATGCCCCTTGTTTGTGCCCATCTTTTTAGCATGTTTTGGCCTTATCACATGCATGTTCTAGCCTTGTTTTGGCTTGCCCTAGGACTGTTTTAAGTCCCCTTGGCCCTTTGGGGCTTGGTTGATATAGCCATGGTGTGAGCCCCTTGACTAGCTTTGAGCATTGGGTCTATTGGCATGCTATGCTTCGCTTGTGCATATGATTTCAGAGTCCGTGGCATTATCACATTATCATGTTCATCCCTTCTCGCTCATGCTTGAGAGTTGTATCCTTATGCCTAGGTGGTAGGCCATTACATTTGCATGCTTATTGTGCATCTCATTCCATCATTCCTTGGCACTATTGGCCACTGATTTTGGACATGACTGAGGTCTGTCCATCTTTAGTTTAAGTCCATTCATCATGTTGTTCAATGTTGCATGCTTGTCTACCTTTGCATGCCATACATGTTTGTATATCTAGGTTGCGTCTTGCATGTTTGTTAGTTTGCATCTTGTCACATGTTAGCTTAGGTTGCATTACATTTGGCATGTTTGCTACCTTAACCTCGTGTGTATGTTCGAGTCATATTGCATTTGGCATGCTTATGTCGCATTACATTAGTTGCATGTTTTGCATTGTATTTGGCATACATGCATTGCATTTTGTTTGGTTTGGGGTGTCAAACCAAACATGAGGAACGAGGGACGTTCGTACTTGAAGTGACGAAACGTCCCTCAATCCTCGGTCGCCGACGCTCTTGATCAAGCATGATAGAGTTCTAGGCATTCATACGTTTTGTTGCATTCATTCCACATTGATTTGCACACTTGGCACCTTCGGCCATCATGCGTTGAAATACGCGATTGGTGGCCCGAGGGTCGAGAGCCATACTCCCTTGAGTTCATAGCATGATAGGGAGAGTGGCTGTGCACACATTGTCTTGTAAATGCCTTGCCATGCACTGTCTATCCTCTGCTGCAACAAAAACAGTTTTTTGCAAGAATTAATGACCGGTCGGCCATCTTCATCGCCGGCCGGCTACAAAAATCCAGCCGATGGCCCCACTTTTGGTCGATGACCATCTTTCCATGGCCGGTGGTCCTACCTCTTAGCCGGTGGCATCACAAAATGCTCAGGGAATGGTTCAGAAGTAGCCTTGGGACTTGTGCAGCTTTCAGAGGCATAAAACAGTGCAAACAGAGGCAACATGTGGCATGGCAACGGGTTTCCGAGCAAGGCGAATCGAGCATGCATCATCCAATCATTTCGAGGCGGAGCTGCGGCAGCCTCTTTAATTTCATACTTAGATTGTTTTGTAATTAATTTGTTAATTAATTAAAGGTTTTGTAATATTTAATTAGCTAGGGTAGTTGATTAATTATTCGGTTTGTATTATTTATTCGGACCCTCCGTCGAGAGGGCGAATTTTGTAATAAGTGTGCGTGCGTGTGTGAATGTCTTCCAACCCCACGTCTTTCTCCCTTTTACTTACCTGCTTTTAAATGGTTAGTTTTAGGTCATGTTTCAATTAGCATACTTATGTCAGCATGTTTGCATACATTCATTCGTATTGCACGCACCGGGCTCGGCGCATCATACTAATTGCATAGTATTTCAATTCCAACTTGAATACGTGTATCGAGTTGTCGCATTTCACATGCCATTCTTAGATTAGCCGAGCCTATTCTAGTTGCATTTTGCATGTGTTGCATTAGCCATCTTAACATGAACTAGGATCATGCATGATTTCTAACTAGTTTCTTGTTTTGGCTCGGAGTACACTGTGAGTGTTTATGCTTTAGCATCTTGCATGTGTGTAAGTGTTAACATGATAGCATGCTTACCATGAGGCTAATTGCTTATGTGATATAACTGCCTGAATGCCTGTGGGTGAAGGTTGCGTTGCTTGAATTGGGATAATTCATTGAAATCTGTGATTTAGCCTACTTGCGAGTAGCAAACTTCAAACCGCCTTCCAAACAAACGGATATGCAATGCTTTGCTCCAAATTAAGCGATCTAGTCTATACTTGTGTTTTGTGCGCATCACCTAGTAATTCTAGCTAATTAACCAGAATAAGAACGCATGTGTTTTTTTAAAAACGAGATATCATGTTAGTAGAGGCCGATCTTTGATTGGGCGAGCAGGGGTGCTCATAGCTGACCTTCCCCAATCGTACCCAAGTTCCCGAACCGAGGTAACTTTGGTGATGACGGACACGTGGCCTTAGGCAACGAGTCAGGGTTTCCTAAATTTCTCCAAAAATAAAATATTTAGATGGCGACTCTGTATCTGGCAAAGCAGTCCATGTTTGACACTTCTTTCTTAAAAATCAGTTTTCCAAAATGATTTGCCGGATTTGGATTCTTTGGTGATTTATCAATCTTGCATTGCACTTTGCGAGATCAGATTAAGAACCGTGACATTTGAGTTCGAACTGTAGTAAGCCCAAATGAACAAAACGGAATTTTTTCCCGGGACGTTCGGGACGTCTACACTCTTCTCCTAAAAAAAATGCTAACTCTCACTCTAAGTACTCTTAATCTAAATTCTCTAATCTATATAAACAACGGGAGAGAGAGGAGAGAGAGAGAGAGAGAGGGAGAGGAAGAGGAGATGAAGCAAGCAAAAACAAAAGGATGAAAGAAGAAGAAGAATGATAGAAATAGTTGAGAGGTGAGCTCAAATTTATAGGCATAAGCTTGGAGAAAAAGAAAGAAAATGAAAGATTAATTGGTAAGTATGGAAATGATGAAAAAAATAATAAAATAAAATTTACTTGGTGCCCAAGAATAATAAAAAAATTAGAAAACAAAGGAGATGAATAATAATGAGGTGGAGACAAAAAGAGATACAATAAATAGAGAAAATAAGTTAGATTCTCATCTAAGAATCTCGCCACCAAACTACCACCAATACCTCTCACTAAAATATTAATACCTCAAAAATACGGGGTTTCACAGGCTGCCTACGTATCCCTTTGCAAGGAATCAAACCAGCGTAGTTTAGGGACAGTATGCAAATGACATGCACGAAGAACATTGTTGAAATTTGGACTTACACGCCTCGCGAAGCCGGTTATTTTGAAAATGCATGATCATGCAAGACAATGCTAATAACAAAGTAACAAATGAAAAAAGCTTAAATCAAAATAGGTCCAACCGTGTTCCACACGAAAAGGAATAAAAACACACACTAGCCACATTGAAAATGTGAGAAGAGGAAAATAAAAACCGCTCAGGGTATCATTTCACGCGTCCTGAGAGACTCTACCTACGGTGAAATCGTGAGAAGAGGAGAAGAAGATCCGCTTAGTGTCGCGTTTCACACGTCCTGAGATACTCTACCCATGCTGAAATCGTGAGAAGAGGAGAAAAACCGCTAGAGGGTCACGTTTCACGTGTCCCGAGATACTCTTCCCACACTTAAATCATGAGAAGAGGAGAAAAATCGCTCAGGGTCACGTTTCACGCGTCCTGAGATACTTTACCCACACTGAAATTGTGAGAAGAGGAGAAAAATCGCTCAGGATTGTGTTTCACGCGTCCTGAGATACTCTGCTAGATACAAAAAGTACGAGATTGCACGATAGATACACGAAATGAACAAGTGTAATAGATGCACAAAGTGAACAGGTGCGATAGATGCACAAAGTGAACAGGTGTGATAGATGCACAAAGTGAACAGGTGCGATAGAAGCACAAAGTGAATAGGTTGAAAACCAATATAATGACAACACATGTTCTATACAAGATTATAGACAATTGACAGATGATGTTAATTGAAAGCATGTTCTATGCAAGAAACGAGAGCATATTCTATGTATGAATCCAAAGCATGTTCTATGCAAAATTGAAAGCATGTGAATCATGAACGATGCAAGGCATACATGCAACATAAGTGGCATGTGCATGGAGATGATGACCACCTCCAACTTACCCCCTGCCCCCGGGAGGCTTTGGAAAATGCTCAAAAGGATATAACGTGTTCATATTTGAAATTGGCGCACGTTCGCGCGCCAGAGTACAGAAGGCATTGGAACGGCGCAACCAAAACACAACTTCGAGGTCCTCGAAAATCAATCCAAACCCAAAAGAGGACCTCCCCTACACTATTTGGGCAAAAGGGAAACATAACCAGCACTGGGTTACAAAAGGGGCCTGTCAGCCACTAATGCAATTTTAGGGGTAATTCGGTCCTTTTGGCACGGGTCTCTTTAAATACACAACCGAACCTCATTTCCTCATACCCACATGACCGAAATCCTTCCCTCTCTTTCTAGGTGCTTCCTCTCTCTAGATTTCTGCTTTGTACGCGTTTTCCAACGCCCCATGCAAACTTTATTCTTAAATCCTCTTTGGTCCTCTTATCTTTGAACCGATCAAATTTTGTTTCATTGATTTTTTGGGTTTTCAACACTTTGGGCTTGTTTCCCTCGAGTTTCTCTTGCGTTTTGTAAACTTTCTCAAGTTTTAACTTTTTCTCCCATTTTCTCCCATTTTCTCTCTCCTGGGGTGGACTTTTTCTAAGTTTTTTAATCTTTTCTCCATTTTCTTCATTTTTTACCCACTTTCCACCCATTTTCCAGATGGCAAACGATGCTCCACACGACGGTGCTCCTCTCGAAGTTCCACCTGCACTTTCACTCCTTGCCGAGGTTGAGAAGCCTATAGCTGCTGAGGTTGCAAGGCTGCAGAGGACATTGCCGCCAGCTTCAAGGCAAAGGCAGAGGTCTTCGCCCCAGGGCCTGAGCCTGAGTTACCACCGTTGAAGGTGAGGCCCTTTGATATGGCCACTTACCACTCCCACACGAACATGATGATGCCTAGAGGCATCAGGCGTTTTGATGATTTTGCTAATGGTGCGTCGAAGGACATTTTGATGAGGGAGCCAGACTCCCACCTGTCCCACAGTGCTACTGAGATACAAACTTTATTTTCATGCTTTATTGCCTTTTATCTGACTGTCTTACATCGGATTCATTCATTCTTTCTTTGCCACAGGAGGACTCTCGCTCCTGTAGGGGCTACGGGGTAGTGATAGCCACAGACTAGTATCACGAGCTCCCTCCGCGGGTTCACGACCTTGTCGATGAGGCAGGCTTTGGCTTAGTCTACACCGGGCTTACACGTCACATGGCTAACTAGGCCCTACTTGAGCACTAGTAGAGAGGTAGCGAGATCCTACTAACTCCTTCTACTTTTCTTCTACTGGGGAGATGACGATGACCCCCTATGACTTTTCGATGATCACGGGCTTAGGAGTAGAGAGTAATCCGATCCCTTTTGACATGGACATGGGCGAGTGGAAGGCAGCCTGGATCTACCTATTCGGAGCGAGTCCGCCTCTATACAGGCCAGCTATGGTGCGATACAATTGGTTCCTTGAGCGCTTCTGCCGGAGTCAGCATGAGACACAAGAAGAGGTAGAGCAGTACACCCGGGCCTTCTTAATGCACCTTCTCGGTACCACCTTGTTCGCGAATAGGTGGAACACCGTAGGGTTGTACTTGTTGAGTGCCCTTGTGACCCTGTCCCAGGTCTGGTTTTACGACTGGGATGGAGCCAGCCTTGCCACACTTTACGACTACATGAGCTCGAGCTCCCACATGAAGAGAGATAGGGTCGGAGGCTACTAGAGAGCCTGGGAGGTATGCACTGCACTTTTAGTTCTGTTTGCTTCTTCTTATGGCTTTTTCTTTGCTTTTTCTATTTACACACCGTGCTTTCTGACTTGCACTTTATGTTTACACACTGTCCACACACCGTGCTTTCTAACTTGCACTTTTTGTTTACACACTTTTCATGCATACTGCTAATCTTTTCTTATAGTTGTGGGTTTATGCCTATTTCTCGGCCCTTGCTCCAAAGCTGATGCATGAGATGGCTATGGTCGTGCCCTACTCACGGTGATATGATGGCAGGTGCCATCGCTGAAGCCAAGCGGACATAACATTCACCTTCTACCATTGATACTTCAACACTGTGGTTGCCCACGAGGTAATCCGAAACTCATAGTCATTTCTGCTTTATTTCCCTTGCTACTATTCTGATCCATATTCTGGCAACTGATAATAGCTAATAACCTATAAACTTCTTTTTGCAGATCACCTAGCAACCCTAAGCAACGATGCCAGCCGAAGTTAGAGGCCAGTATGCCGAAGGCTGGGCTACTTCCCGATATCGGATTCTGCTAGAGGACCCATTCTGTCGAGCCTAGTTCCTAGGTGAGAGGTTTGTACACCAGACACTGGGCTTGCCCACTCCAGTTGTTCCAATGCCATCCCCAACATCCATAGGGATAGCTGATAGCCTCTCAGCTGAGGCCATTATCCAGTATATGGTGGGGCTGGATACTGACTACTTTGGAGGGGAGGGCGACTACAAAGCCTTCATCAAGACTCACCTTATGCCACCTTTTACTGGAGTTCTCGTCGGCGATGCAGCAGGTACTTCCTTGGCTGGAGAGGCTACTCATGAGGCCAAGGCTGGTATTGGAGAGGCCTTTCTTGCTATGAGGGCTTTCGATTGACTGGCGATTCCCACTACAATTCCTTGCGAACGGCTGAGTAGGACAGTCTATAAGCTCCCAATCGAACCACCAGAGGTGGGGCATGGGTATGTTAAAGCCCCGAGCGCAACCTAGGTATGGACCATACTTGACACCTTGCATCCTATATGCTTTCTTTTTCAGATACTGAGTAGTCACCTTCACTTGTAGGCACCTACAGAGTATACGGAGGGCCTTCTTCAAATGGTTGCCTCCCTAGTCCACATGGTGCAGAGGAGGGAGATATTGCTCACTCTACACGGTATCCAGGTATACTTCCCTTCCCCTCATGCATTGTATAGCTTTCCCTATTGTACTGACATGCCATATTCCCACTGATACACGATACTCATATGGTAAACTGACATGCATGCTGATACTGCTTCATACTGCACCGACACACTGCATTGGCATACAGTACTGACACACTGCACTCATACTGCATCTGTTTCTATATCGTAATCATACTGCATACTCCATCCCATAACAATACAGACGCTGCATCTAAGTGGGGATGATACTGAGACCAACGACTCCAAGGAGGCGGTGAGTCAACGCTCTGAGTCTAAGAGCGGGGACGATGATGCTGGCTCTGGCTCGGCGAGCGAGGAAGATGGTACTGACATGCCATATTCCCACTGATACACGATACTCATATGGTAAACTAACATGCATGCTGATACTGCTTCATACTGCACCGACACACTGCATTGGCATACAGTACTAACACACTGCACTCATACTGCATCTGTTTCTGTATCGTAATCATACTGCATACTCCATCCCATAATAATACAGACGCTGCATCTAAGTGGGGATGATACTGAGACCAACGACTCCAAGGAGGCAGTGAGTCAACGCTCTGAGTCTAAGAGCGGGGACGATGATGCTGGCTCTGGCTCGGCGAGCGAGGAAGATGCTGAGGCTGGTTCTGAGTCAGGGAGCGGAGATGATGATACTGGCCCTAGCTCGTAGTCCGATTCTGATAACAACGCCGATGGTGACAGTGCCCCTAAGTGCCCTCTGAGGAAGAGAATGAAAAGGGCCTCTCGAGCTTAACATGACTGGCGCAGATTTTTGTACTCTTTTGCTTAGTTTCTTTCATTTTGGTAGTTTAGCACATGTATAGCTTCGGATAGGCTTTTACTTTTGCTTTTGAAAACTTGTACTTTCTTTGTAAAAAACTATGATCGGGGTAAACCCTACAGTTTAGGAAAAGAGTTATTGTTTTCGCATCACGAGCACCACATTCGCATAGAATAAAAACGAATTGTATTGGAACGATGTTCTTAATTGGATAATAACCCAACCAACACCCAAAATACAAAACACAACTCAATAAACAAAGTAAAAACAACGCAAACAAAAATATATACGCTTGCTCAAAACAAAAGACTCAAAACAAGACCTTTAAAGCCCAAAAAGTAAGACAAAATCAAAATGCCAAACTCCCAGACCACAAAGTGGGCAGTAGGCCACAAAATGTGGGTGGTAGGCCACAATAAGTGGGCGGGCGACCACTTGGGGTGAACCACCAGATGGCTAACAGCTGGCCTCCACTCATAGCCCTATCTTCTACAAAAAGGTCTTCTCTCGCCATTTCTTCACCAGAACTTTATTTTAGCTGATTTTTCTTCCACAAATGGAGATCTTCCTTGCCGAGACGCTCACAGATTGGATAGCCACTTTAGACGGCATGGAAAAGGTAAATTTCTAAGGTTTCGACATAAAAGCGCTTTTTTCGTTGAGCCGCACTCCTCTTTGTTTTCCTTTCCTCCATGTTGCAGCCCAATGTTGGGACCCAATTACACATGTATTTTGCTTTGGAGCAGAGGAAATGAGTCCGACTCTTGAAGAGTCATGGCTTTAGGACGGATGTGTGGGCATACTTTGCATGAAGCTCAATCTTTGGCACACAATGGGGAGCTAGATGCACCCGGTTTGATTTATTAGTTTTCTGACATTGGAGACAAAGGTGACCTTCTCTAGCGAGGTTTTCGACAACATGTCCTCTGTTTATGTATTCTCGAGCATTTCCTTCTTGCCCCTAGTTACGGCGAAGCCAGCATTAAGCTAATCGAAGTAGCCCAATGCCTGAAAGAGGGTAAGAGTTGCATCGGTTTACCACTGGCTGAGACCCTTATGGGTTTAGATGCTTTTCATCGACGAGAAACCACTAGGTTTGTAGGGAGTCCACTACTACTCCAGGTATTGTTTCCCACCCTTCCTTAAATATATGTTTCTCACATCACTCGGCACTCACGCTCTATTTTCTCTCAAAACCTTTTTCTTTACTTTTATCTCAACGTACATCTCTATATTCTTTAATCTCTCTGCTTTTTCATCCCTTCCCAGGTTTGTCTAATGGATAAGCTGAAAGTAGTACACTCTTGCCCTGAATATTCAGCCCGAGCTTACTTCTTCCACCAGCGACTAGTGGATTTTCCCAATGAGGGATGGTGGTGTAACTGGATGTGCAGCAAACCTGCAATTGACATTGCTTGGCATTGCCCCTGGCTTAATTTGGTTGAGATGAGCTGTAACATGTCTCGACAACCGGGCATTCAGTTGATTGACCTCACTCATAGCTTGTTCTATTTCCCCTTCTGGTTTAGATGTCAGTTTGGACATGATCAGACCCATCTAGGCGAAGGGGTAGAAAATCCAGCTTCCTTTTCCATTCGTGGTTCACACTTGACTCGGTACCTCATTGCTTGGAGGATGAGAGAGCTTCTGGCCCCTGCCTCTAGTTTTAGTTATACCTTGTCTGGCAAGTTCTTGGCTTGGCTTGAGGACGAGGCATAGGTTGCGCCAACTTTGGCTGCAAAGGCTTCAACAAGCACTAACAGAGGACGTAGGAACACCTGATCTCACCTATGTCCCTAGTTTATTGCTTTGAATTTTCTTTTCAAGTTTTATGATGTAAAAGCAACTTTGAATCAAATCAGAGAGTTGGAGTATGTACTTATGTTGAAATCAACGGAATTAAAGTTGTGAGCATTAAAATTTTCCTTTTGGCCCCAAAATGGTCTAAGTTGTAAAAAGGTAAAATTTTGAGAACAACCAACTTTTATTAGAACTTTTCAAAACAATTTTCGGGAATAATCGCTGCCTAACACGCACAGAATCAATCCTCAAGGTGTACAGCTCTAAATTTCCAATTGCCCATAACTACATTCATCATCATCGCTCTGTCTTCCAACTGGCCTTTCTGCCGAAATAAAGGTATCATAGCCAAGCTAGACAACGATGGACCAAGATGGCCTGATCAAATAGATAGGACAGTTGAGTTGGAAATGGTTGTGGCCGAACTTCAGGATGAAGTTGCCTATGTATCCCAAAGATGGGAATCAGGCCTTACGTAGTTCGGTTCAAGTTCACTCGAGTATTAATTCTCTCATTTTGCGCTCTAACTTTTGCCAAAGTCACCCTTTAGGGTTTTCAACCTTGCGACCTTAGTTTTTCTTTATTTCTAATTTTTCATGCTCTAACTTTTGCCTAGGTCGCCCTTTCAGGTTTTCGGCCCAACGAGCCTCTCAAGGGTAATATTTCTTCAACTTGTCCATGTTGATCGGTTGTGAAAACTCTAAGCCATCTAGATCCATGAGAATAATCACCCTTCTTGACCAAATAGATTTGATAATATAAAGACCAGTCCTATTAGGTCTGAACTTCCTCTAGGGTCATAGATGGGAGCCCGGTTGTTTTTCAGTACCATGTCCCTTTCTTTGAGATTTTTGGATTTGACCTTCCTGTTAAATTCCCTAGCAATTCTGCGCTGGTAACCCTAGACATGATACAATGCCCTCAGTCTTCTTTCATTAAATAGCATTATTTCCTCGAACCTGCTCTGTTGCCAATCCGCCTCTGTTATCTGACACTTAGCCATAATTTGTAGTGACGATACTTCGATTTCAATTGGTAGAACGACTTCCATCCCATACACCAAAGAGTAGGGGGTTGCGCCTGTGGATGTTCGAATCGACGTTTTGTAGCCCCAAAGAGCGAATGGCAATTTATCTAGCCAATCCCTGTAGGTCTCAACCATCTTTCGCAAGATGTTCTTAATGTTCTTGTTGGCGGCCTCAATAGCTCCGTTGGTCTGTGGTCTATATGTTGACAACTTGTGGAGAGCCACGTTGTATTTCTCAAGCAGATCCACCACCTCATTCTTGAAGTGTGAGTTGTTATCTGATATGATCTCATTCGGAACCCCATACTGGCAATTGATGTTATTTCTGATGAATTTGGCTATATGCAACACTTTCAACACAGCATAGGACTGAGTTTCCACCTACTTTGTGAAGTAGTCAATCGCCACCAGAATGAACTCATGCCCATTTGACCCTCTTGGCGTGACTGCGCTGATAACATCAATTCTCCAAACTGAGAAAGGCCATGACGAAGTCATGTTGTAGAGCTTTGACGATGGGATATTCATACGATTGACATGGATTTGACATTTGTGGCATCGCCGTACAAAACCAATGCAATACTCCTCCATAGTTGACCAGTAATAACCTTGTCTGAGGATCTTTCAAGCTAGCATCACCCCATTCATATACGCCCCGCACTTTCTGCCGTGGATAGCCTCCATAAGGCGCTTCAATTCCTCCTCTTCAACACACAACTTGTGCATTCCCAAATGGCCTCTTTTGTAGAGCTTACCACTGCAGATGATATATTGGACGGCTAGACGCTGTATGCCCTGTTTGTCTTTGACATTTGCCCTTGGTGGATACGTCTCTTTTTCTAGAAAGTTCCAAATATCATAATACCAAGGTTTTTTGTCTTGCACTTCATCTATTGCGGCAATAGTTTCATAGGCCGACGTGTATTTCTATTTAATTATGATTGAAAGCATCTTCACTCCCAATGGGATGTCTACTAGAAGATAGAGTTGCCAAAGCATCAACGAACTTGTTGTTCTCTTAACAGATGCGTGAATGCTAGTTTTTCAAACCTAAGAATCAGAATATCTAGGGTCTGCTGGTAAACCTTCATCTTCTCTTCTTTGACTTTCTAATCTCTGTTTGCTTGAGAAATAACTAGGTTCGAGTCCCCGATAACATCTAACCTTATTGCCCCTGGTTCTAGGACAGCTTGCAAACCAGTAATACACACCTCGTATTCTGCTTCATTATTAGACACTTTGAACTGAAGTTTGAAGGCTAAGGGTATATGGGAATCATCGAGTGCAATCAGCAGCACACCGATCCCATAAACATATTGATTAGACACTCCGACAAAGTACATCGTCCACGTTTCCTCTTCCATATGCAAAATGTCTTCTTCTGGAAACAAGTATTCCACTACCTCATTTCCGTCTATTGGGTGATCTGCCAGGAATTCTGCTACAGCTCTTCCTTTAACTGACTTACATGTAACATATTTGAGATCAAATTCATAGAAAAGAAGTAACCAATGAGCCAGCCTACCCGTAAGTACTGGTTTCTCAAAGAGATATTTGACGGAATCTAATCTTGAAACTAGGATTACAGAGTGAGCTAACTCGTAGTGCCTCAACTTTCTAGTAGCCCATACCATGGCTAAGCGAGCTTTCTCCAAGGGAGTGTAATGGGTTTCATAGTCTAGCATCTTCTTGCTCAAGTAGTAGATGGCCATCTCCACTCTATCTTCAGATTCTTGAGCTAGCATGCTGCCCATGGTCGAGTCCATCACCAACAAATACAAAATCAAAGGCCTCCTCAGCTCTAGTGGCAACAACATAGGTGGATTCTAGAGGTATTGCTTAACCTACGCAAAGGAAAACTGACATCAATCATCCCATAGGAATTTCTTCCCTTTCTTCAGGAGATCAAATAGTGGTTCACAAGTCAAGGTTAATTTGGAGATAAATCGTCTTATGAATTGCACTTTACCTAGAAAGCCATGCATCTCCTTTCCAGTCCTTTGTGGTGACATTTCTAAGATTGCCTTGATTTTGGAACGATCTACTTCAATTCCCCTCTGTGTGATCAGAAAGCCCAGCATTTTCCCTGCCGTTACACCAAAGGTGCATTTCTGTGGGTTCAACTTCAATCTGTATTCTCTGATCCATTGAAAGAATTTTTCAAGTGTGGTGTAGTGGCCTTCTCGCTCTTTGGACTTGACAATCATGTTGTCCACATAGACCTCAACCACTTTGTGAATCATATCATGCAGAATGGTGGTCGCAACCCTTTGATAGGTAGCCCCAGCATTTTTCAACCCAAATGGCATAACCTGGTAACAGTAGGTACCCCACGGAGTGGTGAATGCAGTCTTTTCTCTGTTCTTGAGTGCCATCAGAATCTGGTTGTACCTGGAAAACCCATCCACAAATGAAAGCAAAGCATGGCCAACAATGAAATCCTCTAATTCATCGATGTGTGGTAGTAGGAAGTCGTTCTTTAGACTAGTTCAAGTCCCGAAAGTCTACACACACACGGATTTTTCCATCCTTCTTCGGCACTAGAACGATGTTGGCCAACCAAGTCGGGTACTTAGACACTAACAAGAAACCTGCCTCGATCTGCTTGGTGACCACTTCCTTGATTTTCAATGCCCAATCCAGATGAATTCTATGCAATCTTTGCTTGACTGGTCGAGCCTCATGGTCAAGAGAGATCCGGTGCTGTACAATCTCAGGATCGATTCTAGGCATGTCTTCGTAGGACCACGCAAAACATCTTTGAAACCTTTTAATAAAGAGATTAAATGCTCACGTTCCTCTGAAGACAACGTGGATCCTTCTTAATAACCACATTAGTGGTAATGATTTCATCAATACAGAGCTTAACAAACCTCTCATCCTCTCGATTAATCAAGTTTTTCAAAGCTAGGGGAATTTCTTCCTCTTCATTTTCTTTAAAATTCTGAAAATCTTGGTCAGTGCAATAAACTAGCGGCACAGAGAAATATGCAGAATCTGCTGAGTTCTCATTCAAAATGTCCAGATCGTTGGTTACATACTCAAAAGAAAAGCTAAATGAATACCTAAACAAGACTTTGGTATCCGGGTTACCACCCCTAGAAGTACCAGACTTAGACTTCCCAAACTGACTTGAATCTGATTCCGACTCCACAGACTCAGTGGAATCAGATTCTAGCTCATCACCCGATTCAGAACTGGAAAGATGGCCCTTCTCCAGCTGCCAAGTAAGACACAAATCTTTTAATGCATCTAAAATACCACTGGTTGGGTCCACGCTTGGTTCTTCCCCGATCATGGAGACAGTAAAGTTATCCCCCAAGTACTCTAGGTCAGTTGTGGGATTTGTAAGGAGATTAGCCAGTGCTGCTCCTACTTCAACCTTGCTCATGTCTAAGTCATCTTCCATGCTTTGGCCAACTTTGATACTTGGTTCAGCCCTTTCTTCATCACTATCTTGCAGTTGCAGATCAAAGAAAATCTCGAATCTGGGGACGCGCTTCTTTGAAGAATTTACCCAAGGCTTGGGAAAGCCACAAAAAGGAAAATCCTCTCCCACTCGAACAAAACGGCCATTTAGCGTCCCTCAGATTGGCCTGTGGACGAACTCATAATGTTTCCCAGCTTTCCTGGACTGTGGGCGGAAATGGCCTGTGGACGGCTCTACCCCTCATCTCTTCTCTCTTTCTGATCCAGTCTTCCCTGGTGGGCACATAGCCTAGTCTAAAGGCATGTTGGTTGTGTGGCACCTCGGATGATGTCGTAACACCTTTCCGCCCACTCTGGCCAAGCCCCATTTTTGGAACATGCCGCAGCTTATTCATAAAGTAGATGGACTGGGCACTGACATACATGCCTTTGTCTGCGACCAGAATGGTCTACACTACCCGGGCTTTAGCCAGAGTGAATCCCGAGAGGAACACATCTTCATTACCATGGTTAATCTCTAGCACTAGCACGGTTACCTCCGGAGGTGGATGGATGGATAAGTTCCCAAAAACAATTGCTACTCCTCCCTCATGTGGATACTTCAACATCTGATGGAGAGTAGAGAAGGCAGCCTTCACATGATGTACCCAAGGCCTTCCTAACAGCAAGTTAAAGGTAGCCAGTACATCTAGGATGTGAAACTCGTTCTCTTGCTCAGGGGGGCCCACCTGGACTCGTATTTTCACCGTGCCCATGACCTCTTGGCTTGTGTTATCATATGCCCGTATAACCTGTGTTGTGGGAACAAAGTTTGCTGATTTGAGGCCAATCGCATAAGCAATATGGGATGAATAGACATTAATGGCAGAACCAGTATCTACTAACACCACCAGCACCCACTTCTCCCTGCATTTCACAGATATGTATAACGGTTTGTTGTGAGTCGACCCTTCCGGTGATAGCTCTTTATCAAAGAAGGTAAGCATTGGTTTGGCACCACCTAGAAAGAGTAATCCCACAAGTTGCTCAGGCGTAGTATCAATAGACAATTTAGCCTTGTCCATTGCCGACAATACTGTCTGTCGGTGCACTCGTGAAGCCATGAGAAGACCCTAGGTGGAGATATTAGCTTGGATTTTCTTAAGCTGCTTCAAAATTGACTCCTCCTCTAACTGCTTCTCCTTCTATTTCTTAACCTCCCAGTCCTTTCCCGATGGCTCTGCTTGATCCAAGTGTGGCAGCTTAAAGTACCGTCCACTTTGGGTAAGATGATCTATCTCCTCAGCATACCACGTATTATCCGGAATGCAACCTTCCCAGTCTTCGTCAGTATGAGCCAGACATAAATCATTGTCATCCCACCACTCGCCGTCAACTACTGACAAGCAGTTGTCAGGCTCCACGTGAATCATTTTCACATCATAAGTGTCCCTCACAGGGTGCCACGCAATTACGATTTTCTGACTGTCTTCATTTCTTTCTCTTTCAAACTGCCCCAGTGCAGCTTCCTGTTCAGTATCTACAGTGCTTATAACTCCCACTCCTTGACTTGGGTTTCCCATACATGAGCCCTCTGGCAGTTTTCCTTTCTCATCAACTTTCCCGACCACTACTGCTACCTTTACTTCATTTCCCTCTGGTTTCAACCTAGTTTTTCTTCCTTATCTGGCTCATCTCTTAGCCATCTAGTGTTATCGGTCGATCCATTCTAGTCAAACCACTCGATCTGTACATCTCCCTGATCATGCTCATCATAGAACTACAGGTTGTCCAAATCCTCTTCGAGGTCTGCCAAATCATCCAATCCTTGGCTCGAGCTATCCTCCCTGACCACATTGATGCCTACCGAGATTGGTAGCACTACTTTAGATCTGATTTGACCGGTTGGTACAATATAGCAACTCAGATCATATGTTATGTCCAATAGGCCCACGAAATACTCTGACAACAGACCAGTACCTCCCTCCGAGGTCAAAACCTCCTTTATCACCGGTATTGTCACTACATTGTGAGGCTCAGGTTGTGGATTAGATGTGCCCATCATGCACAAATTTGTGCCCTCAAGAATGAACAACATTAGTTTTGGAAGGTAGAAAGGAGTAATATATACGCTGGGGTCATAAGAGGTGACCAATGTATAGATCTGGTTAAGATTTCGAGATATGGGGGCTTGATTATGGGTCAAAAATTTGAGTCCGACAACAGACCAGTACCTTCCTCCGAGGTCAAAACCTCCTTTACCACCGGTATTGTCGCCACATTGTAAGGCTTAGGTTGTGGATTAGATGTGCCCATCATGCACAAATTTGTGCCCTCAGGAATGAACAACATTAGTTTTGGAAGGTAGAAAGGAGTAATATATACGATGGGGTCATAAGAGGTGACCAGTGTATAGATCTGGTTAAGATTTCGAGATGTGGGGGCTTAATTATGGGCCGGAAATTTGAGGTGGAGCGATCACCTTGTTGTCAATGTGATCTTGAATCTCATGACGTAATTGAAAGCACTGGTTGGTGTCATAACCGTGCTGTTGGTGAAAAGCATGGTATTTTGTGGGGTTATGCTTGGGTGGGAGAGAATCAGGAAGTGGGCGAGGTTCTAAGGCTTTAAGGTGCCATTTCTTGACTAGCACCTACATGGCTTTGGATAAGGTCATGTATGGTTGGTTAAAAGTCCTACCCTGTGTTCGGGTAGGGTTGGATGGGGTTTGTGGGCCTATATTAGAAAAGTGGTCAGCAGGTTTTGTGGTGGTGACAACACTTACATCCGATGGCCTTGTAGTTGTGCTACCACTGGCAGCATTGGAACTACGAACAAACGGCCTTTTTGCTCACTTCTTTTCATCTGTAATAAGCCCTTGCTTCATGGCGTCTTCGATTTGCACTCTCATTTCATGAAGTTCTGTAAATGTAAATAGAGATAGAACAATCATCTTCTACAGCAACTTGCCATGTAGGTTCCGGACAACCATTATGATCTGGTCCTTTTCTAAAGGTCGAGTGGTCAGCATCGAGGCTTTAGCTATCCATCTTGTCACAAACTCAAAGAAACTCTCCTTCGGTACTTGCTGTATCGCCTCAAGATCACGAGTTGTGACCTCAATCTGCGTATTATAAGAGTACTGAACAATGAAGGCTTTGGCCATCTCCTCCCAATTCTATTTGACGAAATCTTCCAACTTAGCATACTAAATAGCCATTATACCCAACATGGTGCGACCAAAGAGAGACAACTTTTGTAGTCTGGTTAAGTCCATCGATCACCAAATATCTAAAAACAGTCGCAAGTGAACCATCGGATCCCCAAAACTGTCAAAACGATCAATGTGCGGCATCTTGAACTGCTCTGGCAATGTAACTGCGGAATCAGTTTATCCATTCTCTATATCTAGAATGGAATTGACTCCTTGTGCTCTCTTGAATAGCTTCTCCAATTTGTTGACTTTGAGTGCAGTAGGATCGACTTCAAATTCGAACGGTGCCTCAGTCTGATATACTGGGACTTTGGAAGCTTGTGAGGGGATTGGCTCTATTTGGACTGGAAAAATTGAATTACCCTGGCTTTGTGGATCTCAAGCAGTGGCAGTATTAGAAGTAACACTGAGCACAGGGATAGTTGTGGGCGGCACATGTGATGCAGAAGCTGCTGCTGGCTGTGGTTGCTATTGCTGCAGCCTAGTTATAACCTCGGCTTGACAAACCACGTCATGCTGTAGTGTCTCAACTGTCTATTGCAAATGGTGTATTAATTTCTCTATACTGGTCGGGGGATACTATACCATTAGAATAGGTGACCTTTCTTGAGCTGACTTGGAAGTGGATGACAGTTCTCAAACCAGACTGAGAACAGGTGAACTGAGAGGTGTTTGCTATAAAAATTGGCCTGGCAAACTCTATCTGATTCTCCTCCGTCTTGTAACCGATAAGAGTGAGGTAAACACGGGTTGTCCCCGAACAAGATCCCCGGCCTTGCAAAGTCTTTCGACTTGAGTCCAGAGTACTTGGGGGATATCTGAACTTTCTGAAGCTATGGTTTAAAACTACCTAGAAAAAGAAATAAAGCAAAAGAGCAGTAATCAAAAACCGCACAGCACCTCAGCTAAGATGCGATCAACACAGACATAATCAAAGCTGTAGGACTGCACTCCACACTAAATTCTACCCCCAAAATAGATACCAACTGCACAACTGATATACACATTCCTAAACAGTTTCACTGTAAAGCATATACCAGTTAACAGAGAACCAAAACACCCCTATAAGGGGGGTAGGGTTACCCTATCCTAGTTTTGGTCATGCACTAGGGCTTCACTATTTCAAACAAGTGGTTTCACAAAATCCTACATTCGGGTGAGCATCCTATCCTAGTTTGGAACAGTCTCTATGGCTTTTCTATATGCGACTAGGCCAAATGGTCAAAAAGGGTACCTTGGCAAGACTACCTAATATACCTCTCACACCTAACACCGAGAAGTGAAAGGAGGATCAAATAGTATAGCGGTAATCCAAATTCAAGAGTTTTGTTTCCAACATGGTAGAGCCCAAGACCAGTCAGCCTTTTGGCAAGCTTTTCAAGCAAGCCTCCGGCAAACCATCCAAGAATAGCAATTGGCAAACATAGTGACTTAAGCACACCAATGCAAATACAATGCAAAGAACATATAAGTGTAGATAAAATTTCACATCATGAAATTCAAGTCAAGTTCTCTAATTCCCCAACGGAGTCACCAGAAACTATAGCTTGACTTTTCGTGCTCCTTTCGGATACAACAAGCCGTACAATTTAGACTCACGTGGTTCTGAATCGAATTCCACACGTGCAATGTGAAATAGATAAATAAAAAAGAGTTCAAATTTGGCAAATCTTTTAAAAAATCGATTTTGAATCAAATATGCTAAAAATTGACTGCTTTACCAGATACAGAGTCGCCACCTAAATATTTTTGAAAAATTTAAGAAACTCGAAACTCGTGCCAAAGGCCATTTATCCATCATCACCAAAGTGTCTCGGCTCGGGAACTTAGGTACAAGGGGGAAAGGTCATGGATTGAGCATCCCACTCGCCCAATCAAAGATCGGCCTCTACTAATCATGGTGTGATTCTTATCTATATTATATGCTCTTGTTTCGATTATTAGGCTAATTTACTATGTATTACACACATGTATAGACTAATTTTCTTAAATTGGGATAATTTGATTAATGTTCCTATGAGATTACTTTTTCAAGTGGTACATATTCGAAACAATTTTTAAAACATACATGAAATCAAAGTGTTCCAATTTTTGCAAATTAGTCTATACTTGTGTGCAACACATAGTAAATTAGCCTAATAATCAGAATAAGAGCATATAATGTAAATAAGAATCACATCATAATTAGTAGAGGTCGAACTTTGATCGAGCGAGTGGGGTGCTCAATCTATGACCTTTCTCCCTCGTACCTAAGTTCTCGAACCGAGACACTTTGGTGATGATGGATAAGTGACCTTTGGCACGAGTCTCGAGTTTTCTAAATTTCTCAAAAATATTTAAGTGGCAACTTTGTATCTGGCAAAGCAATCCATTTTTGGCATATTTGATTCAAAATCGATTTTCCAAAAGATTTGCCAAATTTGGACTCTTTTGTGTTTATCTATTTCACATTGCATCTGTGGAATCAAATTCAGAACCATGGGAGTCCGAACTATAGGGCTAGTCATATCCGAAAGGAGCACAAAAATTCAAGCTACACCTCTCCTTTAACTGTAATAGTTCCTCCTCCAGTGGTGGTAATGTTCTTGGTCACCCATGCAAAAGATCTCTGACCTGTTACTAGTTTCCAAACACTGTTTCCTCCTCTTCCATTAGTGACTAGACCTTTTGTTTTGGGATTATGGTATTCTTTTCCTTCACTCTTCTCCTTACCATAATCTGCATGCTTGTAGCTCGACTTTTCGTGCCCCCTTTCAGAAGACGAATAAGCCCTACAGTATCGGACTCCCGCGGTTCTAAATCTAATCTCACAAGTGCAATGTGAAACAAATAAACACCAAAGAGTCCCAATCTGGAAAATCTTTTAGAAAATCGATTTTGAATCAAATTGCCAAAAATGGACTGTTTTGCCAGATACAGAGTCGCCACCTAAATGTTTTTAGGAAATTTAGGAAACCCATGACTCGTGCCAAAGGCCACGTGTCCGTCATCACCAAGATTGTCTCAGGTCAGGAAGTTAGGTACGAGAGGGGAAGGTCATGAATTGAGCACCCCCGCTCGCCCAATCAAATATTGGCCTCTACTAATCATGATGTGAATCTTTTTTACGTTATATGCTTTTGTTCTGATTTATTAGGCTAGCATTACTATGTGATACGCACACACACAAGTATAAACTAAATTTGCAAGAATTGAAACATTTGGCTCATATTTGTTTTGCAAATTGTTTCGAATATGTACCACTTAAAAAAGTGATCGCATATAAACAGTACTCAAATTATTCCAATTCAGGCAACTAGCCTTCATCCACTGGCTTTCAAGAAATTGTAACACTTAAGCAATTAGCCTCATGGCAAGCATGCTAGACATGGCCACATCAACATGTGATATGCTAAGCGAGTAAAGGCACACCTAGTACTCCAAGCCAAAAGAGAAATGAGTTAGAAAAAATGCATGATTCCTAAGTATGCAATATGACTAATGCAACACATGCCATATGCAATCTAAATAGGCTCGGCTACTTAACATGTCATGTGAATCAATTTGATAGCATGCGGTCTAAGCATGTATTCAAAGAAGTATTTAAACTAACAATGCAAGTTAGAATGATGCACCGAGCCTCGGTGCATGCAATACAAATGGATGTAAACATGGAGAATGCTAAACAAAACATGATGCTCTAAACTAACCATCATAAGCTAGTAAATAAAAGGGAGAAAGACGTGGGATTGGAAGACATACACATTATTATAACATTGCGCCCTCACACAGGAGGGTTTGAATGAATAAACTAGCTAACTAATTAAGGCTAAGCTAATTAATTAACTATTACAAACCCAAATGAATAAATTAGCTAAACTACTTTAACTAATTATTACAACAAATTAATTAACTATTCTGGCTAATTAAAATAATTACAATACGATACAAATTAACTATTCTAACTAATTAATTATAAAGCCACTTCTTTAAGCACAACACTAATATTATTACAACACGGATCCCGAGGATCGATGGAAGACTCATACATGAATGCGGTTTCCACCCGAAAAAGGCCACTGTTCTGCTTCCATGAAGCCTCTGTTGCACAGTAAAACACTTACACTATTTTCCACCTCTAGACCAACTCTATTCTGCTTAAAAAATACACTACTAGGTTTTGTATTGGTGTCCGGCCAGCCAGAAGTGATGGCCTGTCGTCCACTGATGGTGGCCTGCAGACCACAAAAGGTGGCCTGCTGGCCATAAAAAGTGGCCTACTGGCCACTGCTGCAAGGTTCTTCCTGTTACAACAGAGAACAAACAGAGCATGCACAAAGTATCTTCAAGGGTTGTTTGCACAACTCACCTCTCCTTATCATTAGAGAGCTCAAAGGAGGGATAAAATTTGATTCACAAACCATCAACGAATGCAATTTCATTGCATGACGGTTTATAAACCAAAAGGTGCAAGTTCAATGAATGCAACAGCACAAGACTCTTAAAACCCCCTCCTTATCATAGAAGATCAAGGGAAGTAGTTGACAATGAATCTTGAATCGTTTTCATCACTAAAGACTCAAGACTCAAGGGTTTAATTAATGTCCGATTGAACCCAACCAAGTTATTATCTTGCTCTTTTTTATTCACCAATTTTATTACTCCATTTTAGTTACCTCTCAATTCTTTAATCAATTAAGTCCACAAGTGAATTTAAGTCCTCTAATAGAAAGAGGGCTCAAACCAAGTGTTACTTTGGGCATGAAAGAGACATCATACCATTGGTAATGAACCCCCAAAGAGATTAAACCATTAAGCATGACATCTCAATCTTATGCTTAAACAAACAAATAATTTGAAACCACTTTCAAAGCAAAGAAAAAGCCAAGAAATGAGGGAGGTTTCAGAGGTGATTAAAGGTGAGAACAAGTAAGAAAAGCACTAAACAAATACAATCAACTCAAATAAGGCGGTGTCTAATACCTAAAACACCAAACTTATAAGGACAATTACACTACAAGCATGCAATATAACGCTCAAATGCAATGAACACTTAAAAATAGTCCTAAAATAGTGCTAAATAAGTCTTAAAACATGCTGGAATTAAGACAAAAAAAAGCTAGGACAATAAGCTAAAACATGGATCATGCTAGGCTAGTAAGCAAAACACAAGGAGGAGAGGCTAACCCTTCTAATTTTGGATTTCAAACCATGATTTTAGCCACTAAAATAACTCTGAAAATTAGTGTTTAAAAGCTCAAAAAAAGATAGTGTAAAGGTAGGAAACACAAGGGTAAAGGCCTTGAAAGCAAGGTGTAAAAAAAGGTGAACCAGCCCTCAACCTTTATTGGCCTTAAAACCCAAGTTTCAGAGTTTTTATGGCCCAAAAATAGTTGGAAAAAGAGTAAATAAATCAAGTAGAGAAGCAAAGCTTTATACCTCTTGAAGAGGAGAACCAATTCCAGGCAACGAATCAAGGCAAATACACCCTTAAGAGCTTAAACAAGGCCCAAAGGTACCTCAACTAAAAGATGGAGAGGTTTGGTTAAGAGTGTATAGGCTAAAGCTTGCAAAAAGTTAAGAAATTTTAAGAGAGAGAGAGAGAGAATTGTAGAGAAAGAGAGAGAGAATTTTTTGCTCCAAAAAATCTAACCATAAAAATGGAAGGGAAGGCCTCCTATATATAGAAAACCACGCAACTCCCTCAGAAATATCTATACATACATGTGTAGGAAGGTGCATGCATCTGTGCCAACAGTCGGCACAGTTGGCAAGAAAAATATCTACAAAACACATTAGTGGCCGGTAGGCTACTAATGGTGGCTGGCAGGCAACATCAGTGGCCAGCAAGCAGAAGCAATGGCCGGCAGCCCATAGCAATGGCCGACAGGCCACCAAAGGTTGTAGGCTTGAAAATCCAAGGTTTTGGTCCAAAAATAAAGCAATAGGGGCATAGGGTTTGAAAGGCTCAAAGCTGTGACATTCCACTGAGAACATCGAGCACTTGACAAGCGTATACACTCATCATTGGGTGTGTAAGTGATGACGTCCAAGTCGTAAGGGCAGTCAAAAATGGGGTGTCTATAGTTGCCCCTCTTTGACAGAACTCAAAGTCATGAAATGATGTGAGTGAATGTCAAAGCCCGAAGGCGACCCATTTTGACAAGGTCATAAGACTTGGGCAAACAAACAAAATGCAAAATGCAGTTGGTTGAACCTGAGGGTTGCCTACGTATCCATTTGCAAGGAATCAAACCAGCGTAGTTCAGGGGCAAGATGCAAATGATATGCACAAAAATATTTTGAAGCTGGACTCACACGCTTCGCGAAGCCAACTATTTTGAAAACTCATGATCATGCGAGATGATGCAATAAGCAATAACAAATGCAATAAGCAAGATAACGAGATAACAACATATGAATGAGCAGCTTCAAGCTTAAAACCAACACAGGTTCCTTGCAAAAAGATCTAAAACACACTCTAACGACGCCAAAACGCAAGACGAGAAAAGAAAACAGCTCAGGGTTGCGCCTCATGCATCCTGAGAAACTGAGAAACGAAAACCGCTCAGGGTCACATTTTATGCGTCCCGAGATAAAAAAAACCACTCAAGGTTGCGTTTCACGCGTTCTGAGAAATAGAGGAACGAAAACCGCTTAGGGTCACGTTTCACGCATCCCAAGATAAAAGCCACTCAAGGTCACGTTTCACGCATCATAAGAAATAAGAAAAATCGCTCGAGCTCGCGCTTCACGCGTCATGAGATAAAACACGTACAAGGCCACGGTTCACGCATCCTAAGATACAAGAAAGCTGCTCAGGCTCGTGCTTCACATGTCCCGAGATAAAAACAAGCCCAGGGCTGCACTTCACGCGTCCTGAGATACAAGAAAACAGCTCGAGCTCGCGCTTCACACGTCCTGAGATAAAACACGCCCAGGGCAGCACTTCACGCATCCTGAGATAAAAGAAAACCACTCGAGCTCGCGCTTCATGCGTCCCAAGATAAAACACGCCTAGGGTTGCGCTTCATGCATCCTAAGATACAAAAAAATCGCTCAGGCTCGCGCTTCACGCGTCTTGAGATAGAACACGCCGAGGGCTGCGTTTCACGCGTCCTGAGATACAAGAAAACCGCTCGAGCTCGCATTTCACGCGTCCCGAGATAAAACACGTCCAAGGACACAGTTCACACATCCTGAGATACAAGAAAACCGCTCGAGCTCGCGCTTCACACGTCCCAAGATAAAACACGCCCAGGGCTGCGGTTCACGCATCCTGAGATACAAGAAAATCGCTCGAGCTCGTGCTCCACGCGTCCCGAGATAAAAACACGCCTAAGGTCACGGTTCACACGTCCTGAGATATAAGAAAATCGCTTGGGCTCACGTTTCACGCGTCCCGAGATAAAACACACCCAGAGCCGCAGTTCACGCGTCCTGAGATACAAGAAAACCCCTCGGGCTCGCGCTTCACGTGTCCCAAGATAAAATACGTCCAGGGCCACACTTCACACATCCTGAGATACAAGAAAAACCACTCGGGCTCGCGTTTCATGCTTCCCAAGATAAAACACAGAGGACTGAATATGCCCGATAGATACACAAAATGAATAAGGGCAATAGATGCACAAAGTGAACATATGCGATAGATTCACAAAGTGAACAAGTCAATACAGCGACAATGCATATTCCATGCAAGATAGACAACTAACGTGTGATGTTAATTGAAAGCATGTTCTATGAAAGAAACAAAAGCATATTCTATGCAAAAAAACAAGAGCATATTCTATGCAAAATTGACAGCACATTCTAGGCACGAATCATAAATGATGTAAGACACGCATGCAACATACGTATATATGAACTACACATTCTATGCAACGGAAGAGAACAAAGACGTAATCTGACAAAATGGATAAAAACGATATTCGGTAGCAACCTCCGATTTACCTCTCGGAGGCATTGTAACATGTTCAAATGGATACACCTCGTTCATAGTAGCAAGTGGGACATGTTCACACACTGGAATGCAGCTGTAAGCCCCCAAAACAGAACCTTCCATACATTACTCCGGAAGTAGAAGCATAGAACAGCACCAGGACCCACCTGAGAGCCACTGGCCATCTGCTGGCCACCAGGAGAAGCCGCCGGCTACCTACTGGCCACCAGAAAGACTTGCCGACCACGGATGGTGGCCTGCTGACCATCGATGGTAGATTCGGGGCAAATTGGTCTTTTTGGCTTGGGTTTTTAAGTATACATCTCAAGGCTTCATTTCCTCACTCCAAGCTCGAAAATCCTCTCCCTCTCTCTCTAGGTGCTTTCTCTCTCTAGATCCGTACTTTACACGTGTTTTCCAATGCCCCACGCACACTTTTTTCGTAAAACCCTCTTAGTTTTCTACATTTTCAACTGATCAGATTTTGATTTCGTAGCTTTTTCTTCATTTTCACCACTTTAGGCTTGTTCTCCTCGAGTTTCTCTCGGGTTTCGTGAACTTTCCTGAGTTTTGACTTTTTCTCCCATTTTCTCTCTCCGAGGGTTGACTTTTTCAAAGTTTACCCTCTTTTCTCCATTTTTCTTCACTTTTCACCTACTTTTCACCCATTTTCCAAATAGCAGATGAGATTCCTCATGACGGAGCTCCTCTCGAGGTTCCACTTGTGTTTCCACCCGTAGCTAAGGTAGAGAAGCCAGCAGTTGCCGAGGCCGGTGAGGCGGTTGAGGGCATTGAGGCTGACCTTGAGGCGGAGTTTGTGTTAGAGTTAGAGCCAAAGCCGTTACCATTGAGAGTGTGGCCCTTCGACCTGGTGACATATCGTCCCTGTACACACATATTATAGCCTGGACGCATTAGGCATTTTAGTGATTTCACTCGTGGCATACCAGAGGACCTCTTATTAAGGGAGCCAGACTTCCACCTTTCATCCAGCGCTACTGAGGTATGAATTCTATTTTCATGCATTCCTGCATTTCCTTTAACTGCATTTCTTGCACTGCCTTTCATCTGACTGTTCTTTCATCACTATCTGATTCACTCTTTTTCTCTACCGTAGGGAGACTCTCGTGCCTACAGGGTGGATGGAGTGATGACGGCGAGGGACTGGTACGATGAGCTCCCTGTCGGGGTCCCCAACATTGTTGATGAGGCTGGCATTGACCTTTTCTACTTTGGACTAACGTGCGTCATAGCAAGCCGCCCCCTTCTAGTGGAGAGGTGGTGGGACACCACCAACTCCTTTCACCTCTCTACTGTCGGGGAGATGACGATAACTCCCTATGACTTTGCCATGATCATAGGCTTAGGGGCAGAGGGTGATCCGATCTTTTTTGACACAGACATGGGGGAGTGAGAGGCTGCTTGGATTGACCTGTTGGAAGCGTGCCCTCCTCTATACTGGCCAGCCATGGTGAGATACAGTTGGTTCGCCGAGCAGTTCCACCAGAGCGAGCCTGAGACGCTGAAAGAGATTGAGCAGTATGCTCAGGGCTTCCTGATGTTTGTCTTCGGTACCACCTTATTTTCAAACAAGTGGAACACCGTGGGTTTATATCTGTTGAGCGCCCTAGTGTAACAAGCCCGCGGGGGACCTCGCTACAGTTCGGACTCCCTTTTGTTTTGTGTGTTGCGGTTCTAAATCTGAACCAAAGAGTCCAACTTTGGCAAATCGTTTTGAAGAAAAACAGATTTTTTTGAAAAGTAGTGCCAAACATGGACTGCTTTGCCAGATTACAGAGTCGCCACCTAAATATTTTTAAATGGGGAATTTAGGAAACCCTGACTCGGTGCCGAAGGCCACGTGTCCGTCATCACCAAATGTCTTGGCTCGGGAGCTTGGGTACGATCGGGGAAGGTCAGCTATGAGCACCCCCTTTCGCCCGGTCCGAAGACCGGCCTCTACTAACCGTGATATCTGATTTTGAAAATGTTACGTGTTCTTATTCCAATTATTAGCCTAGAATTACTATGTTATGCGCGTAGCAAACAAGTATAGACTAGATTGCCTAATTTGGAAATAAACATTGCATATCTGTTGGTTTGAAAAATACTTTAGAATTTGCTACTCGCAAGTAGGCTAAAACACGGATTTCAATGAGTTATCCCAACTCAAGCAATCCAACCTCCACCCACAGGCATTCAAACAGTTTATCTCATATAAGCACTTAGCCACATGGTAATCATGCTGTCATGTTAACATTCACACGCATGCGATATGCTAAAGCATAAATACTTACATAGTACTCCAAGCCAAAACAGAAGCTTATCAGAAATCCATGCATGGACCTAAGCATACTGAAATGTCTAATGCAACACATGCAAAGTTGTAATCTAGGCAGGCTCGGCTATCCTAGACATGGCATGTGAAATGCTACAACTATCACGTATTCAATTTGGAATTGAAAGTACGATGCAGTTTGTATGATGTACCGAGCCCGGTACATGTTTAGACAAATGCATGGATGCACGCATGCATTGCATAAGGTATGCTAAAAATAAACGTGCCCTAATCTACCATCATAAGCAGGTAAATAAAAGGGAAGAAAGAAGTGGGGGTTGGAAGACATACACACACTCACCCACACTTATTACAAATTATGCCCTCGCTCGGAGGGGCTAAAAGAATAATACAAATAATTAACTACGCAAGCTAATTAAATTACAAACCCTTAAATTAATTAAGCAGATTAATTAATTTAATTAAAGCAGTAAACCCCTCGGGGAGAGGGCCGGATGTGGCGCGTGTTCGGGACTTGCTCGGAATCGCACTGCCATGCCTAGCTTGCCTCTGTTTTCCCTGTTTTGCACCTCAGAAGACTGCCACAGTCTTAAGAATACTTCCTTAGGTACTGGAGATCACTACCGGCTGCACAAAACTCCCACCGGCAGCGTATTGAGCTCATCGGCACTAAATTGATCCATCGGCTGCAAATTGACTGCCGGTCGGCACTAAGAACTGCCGGCCGGCACTGAATGCCTGCAGAACCTGCAACTCACAGCAGCAGAGGGCAAATACTGGCATGGCAATGCAATTCAAAGCATGTATGCACTAAACACACTCTTATCATACTAATGACTCAAAGGGAGATATGCCTCGATTCTCGGACCACCAATCACGCATTTCCATGCATGGTGGCCTAAAGGATCAAATGTGCAACTTGAATTTCAAATGTATGCAAACCAATCAAACAAAGTGAGACCCAATTCCCATCATCAAGTCAAGGAACAAGGCATGCATGCCTATGTGTGCAATCCTAAGCATGTCAACTAGGGATGCGACATGAGCATATAGGCAAACAATGCAAGCATACAAGCAAACATAAGGTAGCATACAAGTAAGCGAATAATGGTCTTACTCATGACCTAAGCAACTCCAAATAGGCCTAAAATCAGTAGCCATGTGCTAAGACATGAGGGCCAAACACATATACACGCATGCACATGTTAAAGCACCAATACTTAAGCATAATAAAGCAATTCTTAAACATATTTAAGAGGCACAAGTATGGACCATTAGCATGCAATTTAGGCTTTGAAATCATGTTATAGAATGATGCCAAATCATGTTTAGACAAGACAAACAAAACATGCGCACATAGGTCCAACACTTCAAAGTAGGCCAATGAGACATTGAACTACACTTATGCAAAACAAATATGGCATGCATTGAACAACCCAAAACAGACTTTTGGCATGTAAAACTAAGCCCAAAGGACCACTTAGATGGCATCTAAATGGCTCAACTAGAAGGGCATGCACAAATGCTAAGACAAGAGGCATAAGGCACAAGCTTCCAAAGCATCAAAGAGGCATGCAAGGCAATCAAACAAGCATGCTAAATGGACTGAGATGACATGCCAAATGGTTCTCAACCATCGAAAATAAAGCAAGCAAGGCATACTACACACTTGTACTCTTAAGGCCAACAAGCCAAACATAAAGGGGGCCCAAGATACAAGCCATGGTCGACCAAAATAGGCATGGACAGACCTAAGGTATGGCAAAATAAGCATACAAGCTTCATGGATCTAAGCCTAAAGCATGCTCAAACTAGGGCTAACAACCTAGAGCAATTTAAGGCAATACAAGGCATTACAAAGCATCTATGTAAAACATACAAGGAGTGCTAAAACCAACACTTATCAATGTCATATTAGGGCATAATAAACATAAAATGCAGCCAAGACATGCTCTTCAAACATTCAAAACTATGCTCCCTTAAGAGACCAAAACTTGCCCTTTTCAAGGACATCAAGGAGAGGGGGTGGCCCTCTCCTTCTTAGGACTTTAAGGCATCATCTACACCACTGAAATCCCTCAAGATTTCAGTGGTGAAGAGATCCAAACACCAAAATCCCGGAGCTTAACAAAATAGCACAAAAATGAGGCCTTTCAATGCCTAAGAGGGGCCAAACTTCCCCAAAGCACAAAGTACCCTTAATAAACTATCAAGAGGGCTAAAAAACAGAACTTTTATGTGTTGATCACCAAGCACAAAAACAGTCCTAAACTAGGTAAAAACAAGGTGCAAGGAAGGGGTAAAAATGACTAGTTTCTTACCCTTGGAGCTTTTCTTCAACAATGGTGACCTTGGTGTCTCCTTAAGCCTCAAACCAGTCAAGAACACCAAGAATAAGCTCTTAGAACCTCAACTCCAAGAGGAAGGTGAAACACTAGGTGCTTGTGTGCAATAGTATGAACTAAAGCACCTAGTGTACAAAATGAGCAAGGAAAAGAGAGATAGGATAGATATAGGATTTCTAACCTAAAGCCAGGCCTTCTTCTCTGTATTTTCCCTCTAAAATCTCTAACCTCTTCAACCTTTTTGCCAAGAGAAGAGACTCTTCTCTTATAGGAATCAAAGCTTACAAGCTAAGTTAACCAAGAGGCTCATCCCTCCATACACGTGTATGGAGGGGAAACAAGTACTACAAAGCTGTCTGAAAATATCTCCAAAAACAGCTGTAAAGTGATCGGCAGGGCAAAATGGTCATTTTGCCAAAAAGAGTGCCGACCGGCACAAAATAGTGCCAATCGGCACAATACAGTGCCGATGGCAACATCAAACAGCCGGTGGCCTCTAGCCACTGCCGGTGGTTTGTGGGGATGTCTCACAAGGCATCCTCTGCCTTCCAAGGCAAAACACAAGTGTTTGGTGCAAAACCAGACACAAAACGGTCGAGTTCGGAGGTCCTGAGGCAAGGCGCATAGCCGAGAACTCCGGGAACTCCGAACGAACATGAACATGGATGATCACCGAGTGTTCAAGCGGTGACGTCCAAGTCTTGAGGACGGTCAAAAATGGGGTGTCTACACCTAGTGACCCTTCCCCAGGTGCGATTCTATTACTGAGGTGGAACTAGCCTCACCATCCTTTACGACTATATAAGCTCTACCTCTCGCAGAAGAGGAGAGCAAATCAGAGGCTACTGGCTAGCCTGGGAGGTATGCATTTCAGTTCTCTCTTTGCATTCATACTTTCTATTTCACATTTTCTGCTTTATATCTGTTCAACACTTATGCTTTTTGTTTTGCACTTTCTGTGACTATGCATGCTCTATTCTTTTTGCTTTGCACTTTCTATATCTGTTCATGCTCTGTGCTTTTTGCTTTGCACTTTCTATATCTGTTCATGCTCTTTACTTTCTGCTTTGCACTTTCTATATCTGTTCATGCTCTGTTTAATAATAACTGCCCCTTTTTTTGCAGCTATGGGTTTATGCATGTTTCCTGCTCTCGCTCCAAAGCCTATAGAGGGGCTCCCCCTTGTTGTCCCCTATTCGAGACGGTACGATGGTCGGTACCAGCGTCGAACCCATGAGACCTTCACTTTTTTTCGCCATTACTTTGATACTATGGTCGCCGCCGAGGTAACCCGAACCTCATAGTCATTTTTGTTTTAATACTGCTCTGATTCACACTTTGGCAACTGACAACAACTAACAATCTATACATCCTCTGTTTGTAGATCACGTTGCGGCCCTGGGCCATGATGTCAGCGGAGGTGAGAGAACAGTATGCTGGAGCTTGGGGCACATTGTGCTTCCAGATTCTGCTGGAGGGCCCAGTCTACCCAGCTTGGTTTTTGAGCAAGTGATTCGTTTGCCAGACTGTGGGCTTGCCTGATCCAGTCGTTCCGATGCCACTCCCAGAGTCTATAAAGACAGCAGACAGCCTATCTGTTGACGCAGTCATACAGTTCATGGTGGGCTGGGACGCTGACTTCTTCAGAGGAGAGGTCGATTACACGACATTTATTCTGACCCACCTTATGCTTCTTCTAACGAGTGCTCACGCAGGCGAAGGAGCAAGGGCTCCTGTGGCAGGCGAGGCAACTCGGGCGACTAGGGCCCATACTAGAGGGGCTCCCCCCCTTGAGCAGACTATCCGTTAGTTGGGGCTTCCCACCGCGCTTACATGCTGGCGGCCTACTAGGACTACTTACCAAATTCTGATCATGCCGGCAAAGGCTGGGCATGAGTTTTTCAAAGTTTAGGGCTTGTCCCAGGTATGGACCACACTTTACCATTTGTACCTCACATTTCAATTTCAGATATGTTTATTGATCACCCAAATGCACTTACAGGCATCCATAGAGTATATGGGAAGCCTCCTCGAGCTGGTGCCTTCCCTGATGGATATGGTGCAGAGGAGGAAGATGTTGCTTGGTCTCCATGGTATCCAGGTAATTTCCTCCAGTTCAACATGCATTTCATTACTAACTCTGTTTGTGCTTCATGCTATCATCTTTATACTGATACATTGGCATTTCAACTACAATGTTTCCCAAACTGCACTAATACACTACATTGGCACACTGTACTCGCACACTGTACTCATACTCTATCCGCATCACGCTATCATATTTCCACTAATACATCGGCATTTCAACCATAGTCTTTCCCAAACTACACTGATACACTGCATTGGCACACTAAATACTATGCCTATATCTAATACACACACTGTAGCTAATATGTTGACAACTATTTTTTCCAGATTCTATCTGCACCGATGGCACCAGCGGCGGCAGCAGCACCAACACCGACAGCACCTCCTCCAGTAGCAGGGAGGAGAAAGAGACAGGACCCAGCTCGTGGCCGAGATGTGAGCCGCAGCCAAGACAGGGATAGGGGCACCCGAGGCCAGAGCAGTCCTTCAGAGCCCATTTTGAGCGATAACGATGCTGAGACTAGTGACTTGGAGAAGGTAGTGAGTCGGCATTCTGAGTCATCCAAGAGTGGAGATGATGATGTTGGCTCAAGGTTCGAGAGCGAAGGTGACGCCGAGGCAAGGAGCAGAGACGATACCGGCTCTGGTTCCGAGTATGATTTTGACAGTGGTGCCGATGGAGATAGTGCTCTCGAGTCCCCTCTGACAAAGAGGACGAAAAGGGCCTCACGAGCTTGAGATGACCGGCACTGATGTTTTTGTAATTTTTGCTTAGTTTCTTTTTTGTTTGGTAGCATTAGCACATGTATAGCTTCAGATAGGTTTTTATTTTATTTTTTTGAAACTTGTACGCGTCTTTTGTAAAAACCATGATCGGAATAAAACTTCATAGTTTTATGAAAAGTGTTGTCATTTTAGCATCATAAGCACCATATTTGCATGAAATGGACATGGAATCGAATTTGAAAATGAATACTGAACACTTATATTGGACGATGTTCTTAATCAGGTAATGAGCTGACCAACAACCAAAATACAAAACACAAAATACAACTCAATAAACAAAGCGAAAACAACTCAAAAATAAATAAACAAACTTGCTAAAACCAAAAAAAACTAAAAACAAGATCTTAAAACACTCAAAGATCGAGACAAAACACATGCTGCCAACATTGCCTAGCACACAGGTGGACGACCGGCCAGAAAGGAGAGTTGCCAGCCAGAAAGGGTGGCCTGCCAGCCACCAGTGTGAGAAACCTCCAAATTGTTGACAGTTGGCTTCCACTCATAGCCTTATCTTTTACAAAAAGTTATGCTTCGTGATTTCTTCCATAAATGAAGATATTCCTTGCCGAGAAGCTCACGGATTGGATAGCTGCTTTAGATGGCACGAAAAAGGTAAATTTTTGGGGTTTCGACATAAATGCATGTTTTCTGTTAAGCCGTACTCCACTTAGTTTTCCATTCCTCCATGTCGCAGCCCGATGCTAGGACCCAATTACACATGTCTTTCGCTTCAGGGGATAAGAAATATGCCCGACACTTGAAGAATTTCAGGGACTAATGGAATCCCAACGCGATGAGAAAATCATGCCTTAGCCCTGTTTTGGCCACGCCCAAGCTTTAGGACGGATGTGCGGGCTAACTTTACACGAAGCTCAATCTTTGGCCCACAATGGAGAACTAGACATACCCGACTTAATTCATTGATTTTCTGCCATCGGTAACAGAGGAGACCTTCTCTGGCAAGGTTTCCGGCAACATGCCCTCTACTTATGTATGCTTGCTCATTTCCTTCTTGCCCCTAGCTTCGACGTAGCCAGCATTCGGTTGATCGATGTGGTCCAAGGTCTAAAAGAAGGTAAAAGTTGCATTGGTTTGGCGTTGGCTGAGACATTGATGGGCTTAGATGCCTTTCATCACTGAGAGATTACTAGTTTCACGGGGAGTCCACTACTTCTTCAAGTATTGTTTTTCACCCTTTCTCATATGTGCTTCTCACATCACTTGGCACTCATGCTCTATTTTTCTCTCAAAGCCCTTTTCTTACACTTCTCTCAACATACATCTCTTTATTCTTTAATCTCTGTTTTCTTTCATCCCTTCCCAGGTATGGCTTATGGATAAGCTGAAGGTAGTGGACTCTTGCCCTACGTACTCAGCTCGAGGTTATTTCTTTCACCACTGACTAGTGGATTTCCCCAATGAGGGATGGTGGTGCAACTAGATGTGCAATGGGCCTGCAACTGACATAGTTTGGCGCTGCCCCTAGCTTAATTTGACTGAGATGAGTCACAGCATGCATCGGCAACCTGGCATACAATTGATTGGCCTCACACATTGCATGTTCTACTTCCCTTTCCAGTTCCGACGCCAGTTCGGGCATGATTAGACTGGCCCAGATGAGGGAGTAGAATATCCAGTTTCATTCCCAGTTCGTAGTTCACACTTGACTAGGTACCTTACTACTTGGAGGACGACAGATCTTCTGGCCCCTACCCCTAGTTTTAGTTATGCCCTTTCTGGCGAATGTTTGGCTTGGCTCGAAGATGAGGCACAAACTGGGCCCACTTTGGCCGAAGCTTCCGTGAGCACGAGCAGAGGACGCGGGAGCACCTAACTCACCTATGCCCCTAGTTTATTTCTTTAACCTTTCTTTTGAAGTTTTTTTTTTCAATGTAATAAAAGCAACTTTGATTTGTATCGGAGAGTTGGAGAACTTTATGTTGAAATCAACGAAATTAAAGTTGTGAGCACTAAAGCTTTTCTTTTTGGTCCAAAAATGGTCTAAGTTGTAAAAGGTAAAATCTTGAACAAAATCAACTTTTATTAAAACTTTTCAAAACCATTTCCGAAAAGGATCACCACCTGACACACATTGAATCAATCCTCAAGATATAAAATCCCGAATCAAAAGATCATAACTGCCCCAAATTGAACACCACTGCTCTGCACTATAACCAGCTCCTTTTTTCCAGAATGAAGATCACAACAAAACTCTCAGATGACGGACAAACAAAGATAACGTGATCAGACATACGGACAGGACAGTTGAGCTGGAAGTGATTACAGCCGAACTTCAGGATGAAGCTTCCTACATATCCCAAAGATGGGAATCATGCCTTACGTAGTTCAATTTAGGTTCACTAGAGTATTAACTCTCTCCGTTTGTGCTCTAACTTTTGCCAAAGTCGCCCTTTAGGGTTTTCAACCTTGCGAGCTCAGTTTTTCTTTATTTCTAATTTTTCATGCTCTAACTTTTGCCTAGCTCGCCCTTCTGGGTTTTCAGCCTAGCGAGCCTCTTAGGGATAGTATTTTTTCAACTTGTCCATGTTGATTGGTTGAGAAAATTCCAGGCCATCTAAGTCCATGAGAATAATAGCTCCACCTGACCAAATAGCTTTGATGATATAAGGACCAGTCCAATTGGGTCTGAACTTGCCCCTAAGGTCATGAATGGGAGCTCGGTTGTCTTTCAGCACCGTGTCTCCTTCTTTAAGATTTCGAGACTTAACTTTCTTGTTAAAAGCCCTAGCAATTCTACGTTGGTAGCCCTGAACATGATATAATGCCTTTAGCCTTCTCTCATCAAACAGCATCAACTCCTCAAATCTACTCTGT
The DNA here is from genome assembly GCA_030407325.1 of Camellia japonica. NCBI lineage: Eukaryota > Viridiplantae > Streptophyta > Magnoliopsida > Ericales > Theaceae > Camellia > Camellia japonica. The sequence goes on from JAPPVO010000002.1 coordinate 75,610,580, forward strand.
TGCCAGTCCGCCTCTGCTATTCGACACTCAGCCATAACTCGCAGTGACAGGATTTCTATTTCAATTGGAAAAACAGCTTCCATCCTATAGATGAGAGAATAAGGAGTTACTCCTATAGACGTCCAGATCGAAGTTCTATAACCCCAGAATGAGAATGGCAATTTGTCTGGCCAATCCCTGGAGGTCTCAACCATCTTCTGCAAGATGTTCTTGATGTTCTTGTTAGCAGCTTCAACAGCTCCATTAGTTTATGGCCTGTATGTCGATGACTTATGAAAAGCTATATTGTATTTCTCCAACAAGTCTATCACTTCTTTCTTGAAGTGGGAGCCATTATCTGATATGATCTCATTTGGGACTCCGTATCGACAAATGATATTGTTTGTGATGAACTTGGCCACATGCAATACTTTTAACACTGCATAGGATTGAGCTTCCACCCACTTTGTAAAGTAATCAATTGCCACTAAGATATATTCATGCCCATTCAGTCCTTTAGGCGTGACTGCAACGATGACGTAGATTCCCCAGACTGAGAAAGGCCATGGCGAAGTCATGTTATATAGTTTTGACGGCTGGATATTCATGCGATTGGCATGAATTTGGCATTTGTGGCATTGCCGAACAAAACCAATACAATCCTCCTCTATGGTAGACCAGTAGTAACCTTGCCTGAGAATCTTCCGAGCTAGCATCACACCGTTCATGTACGCCTCGTACTCTTCCCTATGGATGTCATCCATCAGGCTCTTTGATTCCTCTTCTTTGACACACAACTTGTGCATTCCCAAATGACCTCTTTTATACAGTTTACCGCCAAAGAAGATAAATTGGACGGCCATTCGACATATTCCCCTTTTGTCCTTGGCATTTGCCCCTGGTGGATAAATCTCATTTTCCAAGAAGTTCCAAATATCGTAGTACCAGGGGTTTCTGTCTTGCGCTTCATCTATTGCGGTGATAGTTTCATAAGCCAGCGTGTATTTCTGGTCGATGATAATTCGACGTATCCGGACTCCAAGTAGAATGTCTACCATAGAAGATAGAGTTGCTAAAGCATCAACGAACCTATTGTTCTCTCTCAGTAGATGCGTGAAAGTCAGCTTTTCAAACCTAGGAATCAGAACATTCAAGGTCTAGTGATACACCTTTATCTTTTCTTCTTTGACTTTCCAATCTCCATTTGCTTGAGAAACAACTAAGTTTGAGTCCCCGATAACATCCAATCTTTTTGCCCCTAGTTCCAGGGCGGCTTCTAAACCAACAATACACGCTTCATATTCTGCTTCATTATTGGACACCTTGAATCGGAGTTTGAAGGCTAAAGGTATATGGGAGTCATCGGATGCTATCAGAAACACACCTATCCCATAACCGTACTAATAAGATGCTCCGTCAAAGTACATCATCCAAGTTTCCTCCTCAACTTGCAAAACGGCTTCATCTAGGAACAAGTATTCCACTGCCTCATCTCCTTCTACCGGGTGGTCTGCCAGGAACTCTGCTACAGTTCTTCCCTTGATTGACTTGTGGGTGACATATTTAAGATCAAATTCGGAGAGGAAAAGCAAACAATGGGCTAGCCTACCTATAAGCGCTGGTTAATTAAAGAGATATTTGATGGGGTCTAATCTTGAATCCAGGATTACAAATAGTGCCTCAACTTCCTGGTAGTCCATACCAAGGATAGACAAGCTTTCTCTAGCGGAGTATAGCAGGTCTCATATTCCAGTATTTTCTTGCTCAAGTAGCAGATGGCTTTCTCCACCTTATCTTCAGATTCCTGAGCGAACATGCATCCCATAGTAGTGTCTGTTACTAACAAGTACAGAATCAAAGGCTTCACTGGCTCTGGCAGCGACAACACGGGTGGATTCTGAAGGTACTGCTTAACCTGCTCAAAGGCAAATTAACATCAATCATCCTATCAGAATTTCTTCCCTTTCTGTAGGAGACCAAATAGTGGTTCACAAGTCAAGGTTAATTTGGAAATAAACCATCTTATGAATTGCACTTTACCCAGAAAGCATCGCACCTCCTTTTCAGTCCTTGGTGGTGGCATTTTTAGGATGGCCTTGATTTTGGAAGGATCTGCTTCAATGCCCCTCTGTGTGATAAAAAAAGCCAAGCATTTTCCCTGTCGTTACGCCGAAGGTGCATTTCTGCGAGTTTAACCTTAATTTGTATTCTCTAATCCGTTGAAAGAATCTTTAAGGTGGTGTAGTGGCCCTTTCTTTTTTTGGACATGACAATCATATCTTTGACATACACCTCAACCTCTTTGTGGATCATATCATGCAGAATGGTGGTCGCAGCCCTCTAATAGGTAGCCCAGGCATTCTTTAGCCCAAATGGCATAACTCGGTAGCAGTAGGTATCCCACGGCGTAGTGAATAAGGTCTTCTCTCTATCCTCGGGCGCCATCAAAATCTGGTTGTACCCGAAAAACCCATCCATAAAGGATAGCAATGCATGGCCTGTAGTGAAATCCACTGACTCATCAATGTGCAGCAGAGGAAAGTCATCCTTCGGACTGGCTCTGTTTAAGTCCCAGAAGTCCCCACACACTGGGATTCTCCCATCCTTTTTCAGTACTGGGACAATATTAGCCAACCAAGTCGAATATTCAGATACTAACAAGAAACCTGCCTCGATCTACTTGGTGACCTCTTCTTTGATTTTCAACACTGATTTTCAACACCCAATCCAGACGGATTCTATGTAACTTCTGCTTGATCGGTCAGGCCTCAGGGTCAAGAGGGATCTGATCCGGTACATTCTCAGGATCGATTCCAGGCATGTCTTCGAAGGACCACGCGAAAACATCTTTGAAATCTTTTAATAAAGCGACTAAGCACTCGTGCTCCTCCGAAGACAACGTGGACTCGATCTGGACCAGACGTGGATCCTTTTCAGTACCCATATGAAAAGCAATGATTTCATCAGCACAGGGTTTAGCAAACTTCTACTCCTCTCGATTAATTAAGTTTTTCAAAACCAGAGGAATTCCTTCCTCTTCGTTTTTATTAAAATTCTGAAAATCTTGGTCAATACAATAAACCAATGGCACAGAGAAGTACATAGAATTCACAGAGTTCTCATTCAAAAGGTCTTGATCTTCGGTTACAGACTCAAAAGAAAAGCTGAATGAAGACCTAGACAGGACTTTGGTACCCGAGTTATCACCCCCAGAAATACCAGACTCAGACTCAGAAGAACTGAAATCTGATTCCAACTCCACGAACTCAGTGGAATCAAATTCTAGCTCATCACCCGACTCAAAACTAGACAGATAGCCTTCCACCAGCTGCCAGATAAGAGATGGTGCCTTTGATGCATCCAAAATGCTGCTGATTGGGTTCACACATGGTTCTTCCCTGATCATAGCGATGGTAAGGTTATCCCTCAAGTTCTCTCAGTCAGCCTCAGGATCTATAAGGAGACAAGCCAGTGTTGTCCCTACTCCAAGTTCGCTGTTGTCTAAGTCACTTTCCATGCTCTGTTCAGCTTCAATACTTGGTTCAGCCCCTTCCGCCTCATCATTGTTCTGCAACTGTAGGTCAAAGAAGATTTTGAACCTGGGGACATGTCGCTTCGTGGAATTCATCTAGGGTTCAGGAAAGCTGCAGAAGGGGAAATCTTCTCCCTCTTCAACAAAGCGGCCATTCAGTGTTCCCTAAATTGGCCCGTGAATGAGCTCATAGTGTTTCTCGGCTTGCTTGGCCTTGGCTCTGCCTCTAATTTCTTCTCCTTTCCTGACTCAGTCCTCTTTGGTGGGTACATAGCCCAGACCAAAGGCGTGTGGGTTGCACAGCACATCTATTAGTGCAGTGATGCCTTTCTGGCCACTTCTTTCGAGTCCTATTCCTGGTACATGTTGCAGTTTGTTCATGAAATAGATAAACTAGGCGCTGACATACATGCCCTCATTAGCGGCTAGAACGGTCTGTACTACCCGGGCTTCAGCCGGAGTAAACCCTAGAGAAATACATCCTCCTTGCCATGAGTGATTTCCAGCACTAGTGTAGTTACCTCTAGCGGCGGATGGATGGATGAATTCCCGAAAAAGATCACTACTCCTTTCCCGTGAGGGTACTTCAACATTTGATGGAGGGTAGAGGAGACGACTTATACATGATGCAACCAGGGCCGCCCTAATAGTAAATTGAAAGTGGCTGGCACATCCAGGACATAGAACTCGACATCTTGTTGAGCTAGGCCCACCTGGACTCTGATTTACACCATGTCCATGACCTCCCTGCTCGTATTATCAAATGCCCGAATTACTTAGGCTATGGGCACAAAGTCTGCTGGTCTAAGGTTGATTGCGTAAGCTGTGTAGGAAGGACAAACATTGTTAGCCAAACCAGTGTCTATCAACACCATCGGCACCCATTTCTCCCTCCACTCAACAGATATGTACAAGGGTTTGTTGTGAGCTAAGCCTTCCAACGGCAGTTCTCTGTCAGAAAAGGTTAGGGTAGGCCGAGCACCACCTGGGAAGACCAATCCCACAAGCTGTTCGGGGGTAGTATCAATGTGCTATTTGGCCTTGTCCATTGCTAACAGAACTGCCTGTTGATGTACTCGGGAGGCCATGAGGAGACCCCAAATTGAGATGTCAGCTAGGATATTCTTAAGCTACTTCAATACTGCCTCTTCTTCTAACTGCTTCTCTTTCTGTTTCTCAACCTCTCTGTCTTTTCCAGATGCCTCAGCTTGATCTAAGTACGGTGGCTTAAAGTCTTCGTCGGTGTGGGCAAGATGCAAATCGTCATCATCCTACCATACACCTTCAACAGCCGATAAACAGTTGTTCGATTCCATTTGTATTACCTTCACATTACAGGTATCCCCCACAGGGTGTTAGGCCATTATAGCTTCCTGGTTGTCTTCAACCCTCTTTCGTTCAAACTGCTTCAGTGCAGCTTCCTGTTCTGTGTCCACAGTGCTCACAACACCCAGTTCCTGAGCTGAATGTTCCACGCCGGTGTTCTCTGGCAGTTTTTCTTTTTCATCAGCCCTTTCGGCCACTACAGCAATTCCTGCTTCCTTTTCCCTCGATTTCATTTCAGTTCCTTCCTCCTTATCCAGCTCATCACTTAGCCACCTAGAGTTGTCAGTTGATCCGTTCAAGTTAAACTAGGCAATCTGCACATCCCCTTGATCCTGTTCGTCAAAGAACTACAGGTTGTCTAAATCCTCCTCGAGTTCTGCCAAATCATCCAACCCCTGGCTCGAGCCATCTTTCCTAACCACATTGACCTCCATTACAGTTGGCAGCACCAATTCTGGCTTGACTTGACTAGTCAGCACAATGTAGCAGCTTGGATCGTACACCTCAGTAGATAAGTCCTCAGAGCTCTCCGGCAACCAACTCATACTTTCCTCTAAGGCCAACCTCCCTTCTACTGCAACTGTCACCGCCACAGGCTTAGGTTGAAGTGCCGACATGTCCATCATGCACAAATCTATGCTTTCAGGAATGAACAACGCCGGTCTTGGTAGGTGGGAAGGGGTAACATATACGCTGGGATCGTAGAGGATGGCCAGTTTAGGTTTAGATTTTGAGGTGGAGGAACTTAGTTGTGGATCGGGAGTGGGTTTGTAGTTACATTTGGTTTCTGGGGTGGTACGATCACTTTGTTGTCAATAAGGTCTTGAATCTCATGACGTAGTCAAAAGCATTGGTCGGTATCATGACCATGCTGTTGGTGAAACGCACAGTATTTTGCTGGGTTCTGTTTGGGTGGAAGAGGATTGGGTAGTGGGTGAGGCTCTAATGGTTTGAGGTGCCTTTTTTTAACTAACACCTTCATGGCTTGAGATAGGATCATTTAGAGTTGGGTAAAGGTCCTTTGGGTTCAGGCAGAGTTGGCTGAAGTTTGTGAAGCTTTGTTGGCAAAGGGATTGGCAGTCTTGGTTGTGGTGGTGACAACGCTCACATCTGATGGCCTAGCAGCTGTGCTACCACTGGTGGTAGCATTGGAACTGCGCACAAAAGGCCTTTTTGCCTACTCTTTCTCATCTATAATCAGACCTTGTTTTATGGCGTCTTCGATCTGAATCCCCATCTCATAGAGCTCGGTGAATGTGAATAGAGGTAGGATGATCATTTTCTACAACAACTTCCCGTGCAGATTGCGGACTACCATCCTTATCTGATCTTTCTCAAAAAGCCTTGTGTTTATCATTGAAGCTTTAGTTCTCCACCTTATCACAAATTCTGAAAAGCCCTCATTCGGCTCTTGGCGCGTTGCCTTAAGATAACTAGTTGTGACCTTGATTTGTGTGTTATACGAGTACTGAGCAATAAACGCCTCGGCCATTTCCTCCCAATTCTGCTTAACAAAATCCTCCAACTTTGCATACCAAATGGCCGCTATACCAGACATAGTACGGCCAAAGAGAGACAGCTTCTGCAATCTGGTCGGCTGCAGGATGTTTGAAAACAACCGTAGATGAACTATAGAATCTCCGGAGCCATCGAATCAATCAATGTACAGCATTTTGAAACGATCTAGCAATGTCACTACAAAGTCGATATACCTGTCCTCTATGTCAGGGATGGAATTAACACCTTGTGCTCTCTTGAACAGTTTCTCCAGCTTGTTGACCTTAAGCATAGTTGGGTCAACCTCAAACACAAATGGAGCTTCAGTTTGGTACATAAGTGTTTTGGAGGCTTGTGTTGGGATCAGTTCTACCGGGTTGCCCTGATTTTCTTGGACATTAGCAGTATGGGCAGAGGCTCCAAGTGCTGGGATACCCGTGGGAGGTGCATGGCATGCAGAAGCCACTGTCGGTTGTGGTTGTTCTTGTTGTAACCTGTTTATTACCTCAACCTGACGAGCTGTGACCTCGGCCTGATACGCAGCGTCTTGCTATAGGTTTTCAACTGTTTGCTGAAGATGATGGATGTGCCATCGGAATAGGCGAGAAATCTTGCGCTGGACTAAAAGTAGAAGACTGCCCCTGAACCTTACTAGATGCAGGTGAATTGAGGGGTGACTGTTGTAAAAACTGGACCGGTGAACTCTGCCTGACTCTCCTCCGTCTTGTAACCGGTAGGAGTGAAGCAAACACGAGTTGTCCCCTAACAAGATCTCCGGTTGAAATAGGTGACCTTTCTTGAGCTGACGTGGAAGTGGATGCTTGTTCCCAAACCGGACTAAGCACAGGTGAACTGAGAGGTGTTTCTTGTAAAAATTGGCCTAGCGAACTCTATCTGATTCTCCTTCGTCTTGTAACCGGTGAGAGTGATGTAAACACGGGTTATCCCCGAACAAGATCCCTGACCTTGCAAAGTCTTCCTATTCGAGTCCAGAGTACTTGGGGGATATCTGAACTTTCTGAAGCTATGGTTTAAAACTACCTAGAAAAAGAAATAAAGCAAAAGAGCAGTAATCAAAAACCGCACAGCACCTCAGCTAAGATACGATCAACACAGACATGATGAAAGCTGTAGGATTGTACTCCACACTGAATTCTGCCCCCAAAACAGATACCAACTACACAACTGATATACACATTCCTAAACAGTTTCACAATAAAGCATATACCAGTTAAAAGAGAACCAAAACACCCCTATGAGGGGGCTAGGGTTACCCTGTCCTAGTTTTGATCATGCACTAGGGCTTCACTATTTCAAACAAGTGGTTTCACGCAATCCTGCATTCGGGTGATCATCTTGTCCTAGTTTGGAATAGTCTTTATGGCTTTTCTATATGCAACTAGGCCAAATGGTCAAAAAGGGTGCCTTGGCAAGACTACCTAATATACCTCTCACACTTAACACCGAGAAGTGAAAGGGGGATCAAATGGTATAACGGTAATCCATATCCAAAAGTTATGTTTTCAACATGGTAGAGCCCATGATCGGTCAGCCTTTGGGCAAGCTTTTCAGGCAAGCCTCCGGCAAGCTGTCCAAGAATAGCAGTTGGCAAACATAGTGACTTAAGCACACCAATGCAAATGCAATGCAAAGAACATATAAGTGTAGATAAAATTTCACATCATGAAATTCAAGTCAAGTTCTCTAATTCCCTAGTGGAGTTGCCAGAAACTGTAGCTTGACTTTTCGTGCTTCTTTCGGATACTACTAGCTCTACAGTTCAGACTCCTGTGGTTCTAAATCTCATTCCACAATTGCAATGTGAAATGGATAAATACAAAAGTGTCCAAATCCGGCAAATCTTTTGGAAAATTGATTTTGAATCAAATATGCCAAAAATGGACTGCTTTGCCAGATACAGAGTCGCCACCTAAATATTTTTAGAAAATTTAGAAAATCCGAGACTCGTGCCAAAGGCCATTTATCCATCATCACCAAAGTGTCTCGGCTCAGGAACTTAGATACGAGGGGGGAAGGTCATGGATTGAGCATCCCACTCACCCGATCAAAGATCGACCTCTACAAATCATGGTGTGATTCTTATCTACATTATATGCTCTTGTTTTGATTATTAGGCTAATTTACTATGTGTTGCACACAAGTATAGACTAATTTGCTTAAATTAAGATAATTTGATTAATGTGCATATGAGATCACTTTTTCAAGTGGTACATATTCGAAAAAAATTTCAAAACATACATGAAATCAAAATGTTCCAATTTTTTCAAATTAGTCTATACTTGTGTGCAACACGTAGTAAATTAGCCTAATAATCGAAACAAGAGTATATAATGTAAATAAGAATTACATCATGATTAGTAGAGGCCGATCTTTGATCGGGCGAGTGAAGTGCTCAATCCATGACCTTCCCCCCTCGTACCTAAGTTCTCGAGCCGAGACACTTTGATGATGATGGATAAGTGGCCTTTGGCACGAGTCTCAAGTTTTCTAAATTTCTAAAAAATATTTAGGTAGCGACTTTGTATTTGGCAAAGTAGTCTATTTTTGGCATATTTGATTCAAAATCGATTTTCCAAAAGATTTGTCGGATTTGGCCTCTTTTGTATTTATCTATTTCACATTGCACCTATGGAATCAAATTCAGAACCACGAGAGTCCAAACTATAGGGCTATTCATATCTGAAAGGAGCACGAAAAGTCAAGCTACACCTCTCCTTTAACTGTAATAGTTCCTCCTCCAGTGGTCATAATGTTCTTGGTCACCTTTGCAAAAGATCTCTAACCTGTTATTGGTTTCCAAACACTATTCCTCATCTTCCATTAGTGATTAGACCTTTTGTTTTGGGATTATGGTAACCTTTTCCTTCACTCTTCTCCTTACCATAATCTGCATGCTTGTAGCTCGACTTTTTGTGCCCCATTTCGGAAGACGAATAAGCCCTACAGTATCGGACTCCTGCGGTTCTAAATCTGATCTCACAAGTGCAATATGAAATAGATAAACACCAAAGAGTCCCAATCCGGCAAATCTTTTGGAAAATTGACTAAATCAAATTGCCAAAAATGGACTGCCTTGCTAGATACAAAGTCGTCACCTAAATGTTTTTGAGAAATTTAGGAAACCCATGACTCGTGCCAAAGGCCACGTATCCGCCATCACCAAGATTGTCTCAGCTCGAGAACTTTGGTACGAGAGGGAAAGGTCATGAAGTGAGCACCCCCGCTCGCCCGATCAAAGATCGGCCTCTACTAATCATGATGTGAATCTTATTTACATTATATGCTCTTGTTTCGATTTATTAGGCTAGCATTACTATGTGATCACACACAAGTATAAACTAAATTTGCAAGAATTGGAACATTTGGCTCATGTTTGTTTTGCAAATTGTTTTGAATATGTACCACTTGAAAAAATGATCACATATAAACATCACTCAAATTATTCCAATTCAAGCAATTAGCCTTCATTCACAAGCATTCAAGCAATTACAACACTTAAGAAATTGGGTCACACAAACCTCCCTCAAATTGTCTATCTTTCTTGCAGTCTATGTCTACCATATGAGGTGTAAATCCGGCTAACTCTGTAAACTGAGCTTCATATTCAGCAACCAATTTGTTGCCCTACTTGAGTTTGATGAATTCAGACACTTTCCTGTCCCGCATGCATTGTGGGAAATACTTCTCATAAAAGATCTCTAAAAAGCGAGCCCAAGTAATATCCTTGTTTTCATCGCATACCAACATCCACCAACGCCTGGCATCGTCTTCTAAGGTGAATGCGGCTAGTTGTACTTTCTGAGCTTCGGTACATGGGAATACTTCAAACAATTTCTTAATCCCTAAGACGCAAGCTTCTGCCTTCAGTGGTTCAATTCCGCCATAAAGCAATGGTGGCTTCATCTTTTTGAATTCTCTAGTCAAAGCAATAGTACAATCCCCTGTCTGACACCCTAGAGCTGGAGGTGGTACAAGCACTAGAGATGGGGGTGGTGGTTGTCGTTATTGTTGTTGCCACTGCTGTTTTTATCTTATGGCTTCAGCCATGTCCTACATCATCCGTTCTATTCTATCCAGTCTTGAGGAGGTTGTCTCCTCTAGCTCATCACCCCTTGTCCACAGCATTTTTCTATATAAAACTTGTACTATGATAAACACAACAAACACGATATGTATACATGTAGAAATTCAAATTTGTAATCGTACAATTGTCTCACTCTAGCATTTAAATACACATGAATACAATCCTAAAGTCTCCTCTAGACTCTCTATAGTTCAATGGACAAGTGAGTGAGATATAACTTGTGCTCTGATACCACACTGTCACAACCAAAACCCGCCCCTATAAGTTTAGCATCATCACAGGCCAGCAACCATAGATTACCTACGGCCTCCAAACAAATAAACCTTTTAATATAAAATACAAGGCTTAGCAGAAGTCTAAAATAACATAAAAATTATCTATTGAGCCGTGCGTATATGAAAAGGACTTCGTATCATAAGCATAGATTCACTCTTTATGTACATACATCACATTACTTCCAAACATCCACATCTTATAGTTATACAAAACCCTAAAATATGCACAAATACAAATCATTTATCAAGCAAAAAGGGGTTCAACTAGCATGGCTCCACCTGAGCCTAGAAACTGTAGCTCGACTTTTCATGCCCCCTTTCGGAAGACGAATAAGCCCTATAGTATCAGACTCTTGTGGTTCTGAATCTAATCTCACAAGTACAATTTGAAATAGATAAACACCAAAGAGTCCCAATTCAGCAAATCTTTTGGAAAATTGATTTTGAATCAAAAATGCCAAAAATAGACTCCTTTGCCAAATACAGAGTCGCCACCTAAATATTTTTGGAAAATTTAGGAAACCCATGACTCGTGCCAAAGGCCACGTGTCCATCATCACCAAGATTGCCTCGACTCGGGAACTTAGGTACGAGAGGGGAAGGTCATGAATTGAGCACCACCGCTCACCCGATCAAAGATCGACCTCTACTAATCATGATATGAATCTTATATATATTATATGTTCTTGTTCTGGTTTATTAGGCTAGCATTACTATGTGATGCGCACACACACACAAGTATAGACTAAATCACAAAAATTGGAACACTTGATCTCATGTTTATTTTGAAAATTGTTTCGAAATATGTATCACTTGAAAAAAGTTATCGCATATGAACATTTACTCAAATCATTCCAATTCAAGCAACTAGCTTTCATCCACAGGTATTCAACCAATTTATCATTTAAGCATTTAGCCTCATGGTAGGCATGCTAAACATGGCAACATCAACATACGATATGCTAAAGCAAGTAAAGGCTCACCTAGTACTCCAAGCCAAAACGAAATGAGTTAGAAAAATGCATGATTCCTAACTATGCGATATAACTAATGCAATACATACAGTATGCAATCTAAATAGGCCCAGCTACTAATATGGCATATGAATCAATTTGATAACATCCGATCTAAGCACGTATTCAAAAAAGCACTAAACTAACAATGCAAGTTAGAATGATAAACCGAGCCTTGGTGCATGCAATACAAGTGGATGCAAACATGAAATATGCTAAATTAAACGTGATGTCCCAAAACTAACCATCATCATCTAGTAAATAAAAGGGAGAAAGACACAGGATTGGAAGACATACACGTTATTACATTGCGCTCTCACGGAGGAGAGTCCGAATAAACTAACTATCTAACTGATTAAAGCTAAACTAATTATTACAAAACAAATGAATAAATAGCTAAACTATTTAACTAATTATTACAAACCGAATTAATTAACTACTCTAGCTAACTAAAATAATTACAACATGTGACGAATTATCTATTCCAACAAATTAAGTACAAAGCCACTATTTAAGCACGACATTAATATATGCAACACAAATCTTGAGGATTGATGGTGAGCTCATGCATAGATGCAGTTTCCACCCGAAAAGTCACTGTTTCTGCTGCTGAATGACTCTGTTGTATAGTAGAACACTTGCACCAATTTCCACCTCTAGACTAACTCTGTTCTGCTTCAGGAGAACACTGCTGGATTTTGCACTAGTGGCCGGTAGAGGGCCTACCGCCCACTGATGATGTCCTGCCAGCCACTGTTGACAAAACTTCTTTGTAGCAACAGACAGCAAATAGAGAAGAGACAATGTATTCTCAAGGAGTAGTAAATTTGATTCACAAACCACAAATGGATGCAATTTCATTGCTTGATGGCTTATGAACCAAGTGTGCAATTTCAATAAATGCAACAAAATAAGACTCTCAAAACTACCTCTCTATCATGAAAGATCAAGGGAAGTAGTTGACAATGAATCTTGAACCGTTTTCATCACTAATGAGTATAAAACGACTCAAGACTCAAGGGTTCAATTAACGTCCGATTCAACCCTAACCGATTATTATCTTGCACCTTTTTTTAGCCTCAATTTTGTTACTTCATTTTAGATTACCATCCATTCTTTAATTAATTGGGTCCAAATGTGAATTTAAGTCCTCTAATGGAAAGAGACCTCAAACCAAGAGTTGTTTTGGGCATGAAAGAGACATCATACCATTGGTAATGAACCCCCAAAGGGATTAAACCATTAAGCATGACATCTTAATCTCATGCTTAAACAAAGAAGTAATTTGAAACCACTTTCAAAGCAAAACAAAAGCCAAGAGAGGAGGTAGATTATAGGGGTGATTAAGAATAATCACAAGTATGGAAAGCCATAAATAAACACTATCAACTCAAATAAGATGGTGTCTAATGCCTAAAACACCAAATTCACGAGGACAATTACACTACAAGTATGCAAAACAAAGCTCAAATGAAACAAACATTTAAAAACAATCCTAAAACAGTCCTAAATAAATCCTAAAACATGCTGAATTAAGACAAAAATAGCTAGAACAATAAGCTAAAACATAGAGCTATGTAAGCTAGTGAACAAGACACAAGGAGGGGAGGCTAACCCCTCTAATTTTGGACTTCATAATGTGTTTTTAGCCACTGAAATAACTTTGAAATTTAGTATTTAAAAGCTCAAAGAAAGGTGACAACAAGGTGGGAAACACAAGGGTAAAGGCCTTGGAAGCTAGGTAGAAGGATGGTGAGCCATCCCTCCATCCTTATTGACCTTAAACCACAAGTTTCAGCCCAAAATTTTAGAGTTTAGACAGTCCAAAAACAGCCCAAAAAAAGTACAAAAATGTGCTGGAATGAAAACAAAAGTAGCTAAAACAATAAGCTAAAACATGGAGCAATTTAAACTAGTGAACAAGCCAAAGAAGGTGTGGCTAACCTCTCCATTTTTGGTACTTTAAAACCACTTTTTTAGCCTCAGAAAACCTCTAAAAATAAGTGGTAAAAAGCTCAAAAAAAGTTGATGAAGAGATGGGAAACACAAGTGTAAAGGCTTAGAGAACAAGGTTCAAAGAAGGGTGATTAACCCCTCTACCTTTAATAGCCATAAACCACAAGCTTTTGCCCATAAAAACTGTTGAAAAATAGTTCAAAATCAATAAGAAAAGATAGAAAATAAGTAGTGCAAAGATGCTCAAAATTACACCTCTTGAAGAGGAATAACACTTTTGTTCACAAACCAACAAGTTCTCACTCTCAACGGTTGAAATTTGGACTCAATAATCTCAACAAGGAGAGCTCCAATATTGGTTTAGGAAGTGTAAAGAGAGGGTGTATAGGTTGCAAGATAGAGATAGAGACAGAATTTCAAGTTTGGGCCCTTAAGGATTTTTTTGTAACCTTAAATCATGAAGGAAGGCCCCTTATGTATAGAAAAACAACCCCTCAGGTCGAAATGTCTAGCCTGGAATAGCTGGAGCTTTTGAGGGACAGCTAACCAAAAATATCTACGTTTTTCACCAGTGACCGGCAAGCTAGACGTGTGAATTGATGGCCACCTGCCGGCCACCAAAAATATGCTTCTAGGCTCGACTTCAAACGGGCATAACTCCTTCATCCAGACTCGGGTTTAGATCATTCTTGAGTTAAATTGAATCCCCAGAAGTCTAATTTCCAATGATGGTAGCCTCACATCTAAATTCTAAGTGTGCAAAGAGATATGCCTATTTTAGTGAAGGTTGCTAATTTCTATCTTAACCGGATTGATGCCTAACTTCAAACAGCCATATCTCCCTCATCCGGACTCGGCTTTAAGAGATTCTTAAATCTAAATTGAAGCCCCGGAAGTCCACTTTCCAATGGTGGTGGCTGCACAACTAAAGTCTAAGTATACAAAGAGATAGGCTTGATTTAGTGAAGGCTGCTCAGTTCTCTCTTAAAAGTTTGATGCCCAACTTCTTCCCCAACTAGTTTTCTTCTCTCTCTTCCAATTTTCTTCAACTCCAAACCTATAAATAAGAGGTTTAAAAAGATTTTTCAAAGAGTTCACCTCCCTTCCATTTATTTCTACTTTGTCCTTACTCGATTTACCGAAAAGTGTAATATTTTACAAAATGCGAGTCTCGGAACATCGTTGAAACATTTGGAAAAATATTTTGAAAAAGTGGGTTTTAAGGTCTAAAATAGTTTTGGTCTAAAATAGTTTTGGTCAAAATTTGGGTGTAAAGTTGGGATTTAGAAGCTCTTCTTGCTGAAGAAATTGAGCGATTGGACAACATAACTTTTCATCATCGAGTGATCAACCTGAGCCGCCCAAGTCTTAAGGGCAGTCAAAAATGGGGTGTCTACAGTTGCCCCTCTTTGATAGAGCTCAAAGTCATGAAATGACGTGAGTGAATGTCAAAGGCCGAAGACGACCCATTTTGGCAAGGCCATAAGACTTGGGCACACAAACAAAATGCAGATACAGTTGATTGAACCTAAGGGTTGCTTACGTATCCCGTTGTAAAGAATCAAACCAGCATAGTTCAGGGGCGAAACACAAATGATACACAACATAACGAAATAATACAAATGATATGCAATGTAATGCAATAATATAATCAAACCACAAGTAGTGCTAAACCACACAAATACCATAAAGGGATGGAGATGCAAAATCAAACTACATTTTATATAGAAAAGAAGTGGGCACAGCCAAACGACGCCTAACACAGGCTAAGTGCCTACATCCTCAATACTGGCCCCAGTGCAACATAGATGCTTACACATAACAAAACCATGTTTTAACGTGAAAAAGTGTGCAAGCACATGCAAAACTATGTTTTTCGTAGAAAGAGAAAGTGTACAAGTAATTGAGTGATATCATATAAGTGAGGAATGATCTGCTGGAGAAAGATAACGATCCTAAATGTTGAATGCAACAAGACAATGTACAATGCAATAGATGCAATGGATGCAGTGAATAAGAAGCGCAAGCCAAACTGCATCTTACCTAGAAAGGACATGGACACAAAACAGACCACGTCTAACACAGAAAATGTGCCGACACCCTCAATACTGGCCTCAGCGCAGCATGGGTACTTACACATGACAGAACCATGTTTCAACGAGGGAAAGGTATGAGCACATGCCAAACTAAGCTTAATATGAAAAGGATGCAAGCGATAAAATGGATAATGATGTACTGGATACGATAGATAATGTAGTAGATGCTTGCGATAAATGTAATAGGTAATAATGGATATAATGTAGCAGCTAGGAAGTGGTGCCTTAGAAAGTACCTAGCAGGGGCAATTGGAGATGACTCATCTCATGCTGCTGGGGAACTTTCACTTCGTCTTGGTTTCAAGACTTCTTTCTTCATCATGCGCTTCCAAACCACAGGTACTACTTTTCTCCCTGACTATGTTCGCATTTTTCCCTATTCTCCAACAGGGTGACAGACTAGGTTGGTTCAGTATACAGAATTGAGGCGCATACAAGCTACCTCAACCTATTGGACTACCATATAGATTTCAAGCCAAGGATACACCCCTGGGTATTTAAACCAAACTTTAGTCTCAGAAATCCCAAACCTTTGTGTTCTAGGCCTCGGCCACTCGAACTCTAATTTCCACCGTCTCAGTTGATCTCCTAGGAACTCACCGCAAACACAGGCAAGTGGCTATACCAGACCACCAGAAGTCGTTCAGGCACGACAAACACCAAAGGAATTGCACCTTTAGAGAATTTAAGGTCTCCTAGACCAAGAGAGTGCACAAGACAGTCCGATGTAAAGTGAATGCACAAAATAGTGCTATATAGGTGCACAAGACAGTGCGATGCAGGTGCACAAGAAAGTGCAATATGGGTGCACACGACAGTGCGATGCAAGGTGCACAAAATAGTGCGATAGAGAAGAATGCACGAAATAGATGCGAATGCACAAGATAGTGCGATACGGGGTGCACAAGATAGTGCGATGCAAGTGAATGCACAAGACAGTGCTGTGAAAGGTGCAATATGGGTTAAATGCACAAAACAATGCAATGCAAGTTTGCACAAGACAATGCAATACAAGGTGAAATGCACAAGATAGTGCGATGCAAGGGGCACAAAACAGTGCGATGCAGGGTAGAATGCACAAGATAGCACGATACAAAGTGCACAGGACAGTGCGATATAGGGTGCACAAAGCAGTGCGATGCAAGTTTGAATGGTATGCAGAGGGAAATGAGCAGAGTACATAAAGTAGTGCATCAGGTATATCATGAAATGAGTGCAGGGCAACTTGCCACAACTCATTGAAATATAACACAAAGAGAGGCAACTCAACAAAGCTTTGTTAAGTGCAGAACAAAATCAAGAGCAAGAGCAACAGCAACTAATCACGTAGTTTAACTCAACAAAAGTATAGAAGCATGCATGCATAATACAAAACACATGTATTAATCAGAGGGAAGATGGCAATCCCAAGAGAGTTTTGAAATGGTCGGAGACAACTTTCGAAAGCCGAATCATATTAGAATCAACATAGGGGTAAACTACCCTAATCCAGGGAAAAGTGCTCAACAAATGGCTCTGAGCGGATGGAGAGAAAGGTAGGTTCATGCCCCTTGTTCAAATGATGACCCGATTAGATACACTGAAAATTGCCCCTAGTGTCCAGTCATTGGCCACTGGTTGGGTTCATGCCCCTTGTTCGATGGATGGTCCGATCATATGTACTGAAAAATTGTCCCTAGTGTCCAGCCACTGGCCACTGTTTTCAACATTATGTAGGCACATGTAATGAGGATCATCAGATCCTGGAACAATTGTCAACCAATCAGACTCATGCTTCTCTTCTGACATATTGAGAACTTACTCCAGTCCCCTCCAAAGCAAGGACAGATTCCTCATTTACACTTTGCAATGATCATGAACATGATGCCCCTTGTATGGGCACTCTCAACTCGTTTATGAATTCCACACACAGACTTGTTTTCGAGTTCGGAGCAAACATTCGTGTATGGAATTTTGACCAGGCCACTCTGTTGAACTTTGAGCGACAAACATACTATAGTGGCTCGATGAAGAGCGCTGATTGAGACAAACACGTTATGGTGACTCAATGAAGAGCACATACTGAAACAAATACTAAGCATGATACAACAGAACTCACAACTGACCCAAAAACATAAAAAAGACTCAAGGTAACTAATCATTTATAGTACCCCTAGTATTACTTGTACTCCTTTTAAAACTCGATTTCGATTCCTATTTTGCTCAAGATAGAGATTCTACTGATAAGTTCAAGTATCGAAAATTGCTCCACTGGTTGATTCAAGTTATTTCTTTCTTATCCAGCGCAAGTATATGATATACGCAGCAGTCAGTGTAGCTTATGGACTAATACGAAGTTGACGACGTGAATTGGGCAAGATGATTGAGTTGAGATGGATGAGATAGATATGGTTAAGACCAAACTTCAGGATGAAGTTGCCTACATATCCCAAGAATGGGAATGAGGTCAATGTAGTTCATGGCTAAGGTTCACTTGGGTGTTGACACTCTTCTTTTAGTGCTCTAACTTTTGCCAAAGTCGCCCCTTCGGGGTTTTCAACCTTCCAAGCTATATTTTTTTAATATCTCATTTTTCATGATCTAACTTTTACCTAGATCGCCCTTTCGGGTTTTCGGCCTATCAAGCCTCTCAAGGGTAGCGTTACAACACTTGTGGTGAATTTGATCAATAGTCATCCTTGCCTTAACAATGGAACTAGCTTCACCTCGATTTGAGCTTGGCTCTCCATTCTTTTATGCATGTATTCTTCCTTTCTTTTTGCTCCATTTTCAGAGTTGGTTCTTCTCACAATGTGGTACTTTCTTGCATTGGCTTCCCCGAATTCAGGCAGAAGTTCCTTTTCTCACAGTTAATTGGATTTCATTCCAATGGATACCCCTGGCTTGATGGTTGGTTTCTTTTCCCTTTTCTTTCTTTTCTTTTCTTTTTTTTCTTTTCTTTTGTTCTTTTCTTTTGTTCTTTTCTTTTTCTTTTTCTTTTCTTTTCTTTTTTCTTTGTTTTTCCCTTTCTTTCTTTCTTCTTTTTTTTTCTTTTTTTCTTTACTTTTCCCTTTCTTTCTCTTTCTTTTTGGTTTCTCTTATCCTTTTCTCTTTGAAATAATGAAAACACCAGAGGAGAAATTCTATGATTTGTGAGGTCTGAAAGCCGCCTTGTACTTGTAGGTCTGAAAGCCGCCTTATACTTGCAACAATGATCGCCTAATGGTGAAGAGAATCCCCAGGACAATGTAGGATACCACGCACAATTCTGAACCTATCTTCGCAAGTTTTGCAAAAGAAACAGCTTAAAATTTTTGAAAGCGTGACTGATTTGGCACCGATAAGTCAGAATTCACTCAAACCATTCAGGGGATCCTTCTCAACACTCGAGCTTATTAATAGAATCTTATTCAAAAAAACAATTTCAAAAACAAATTCAAAGCCTTTTTCTATTTGTAAAAAGTCACACATGCATCACTATAGGCACAATAAAATGATCAGAAACTTGACTCCCACTTCCTTAAAAAGATGAAGACCTGAGGGTACACGAGAGCGACTCAAAGGAAAAGACTCAATTGACGTAACAACGCAAGAAAAGACAGAAAACAAAACTCTCAACAACTATTTACACGACACAACTCAAAACAAAATCAGTATCCCTAAAACAAAAGGGTTTTTCCTTCTCTAAGTTGTTGTAGAGGACTGGAGATGCAATACTTGGTACTGACACGAACTCAACCCAAATTTTTCTAGCATCCTTGGTATCTACTGACAAGCCGAGGCAAGCCAGAGAATCAGCATGGCTGTTCTTGTCCCGACTGATTTGTTCCACTCGTATGGATTGAAATTTTTTTAGTAGATCTTTGGCCTTACCTGCGTACATGGCCATTCTTTCGTCTCGTGTTTCATAGACCCCAGAAAGCTGGTTCACCACCAGTTGTGAGTTGCTGAAAACAAGAAGTTGTTCTGCACTGAAGTGTTCGGCACTACGTAAGCCAGCCAACAATGCTTTGTATTCCGCCTCATTATTAGAAGCCTTCCAACTGAGCTTGAAAGTCTGCTCCCAAATAAATCCTTCTGGTGAGATAAGTACTACTCCTGCCCCCGAGCCTCGATTATTGGATGATCCGTCAACATAAAGCAGCCATATGTCTCCAATAAAGAGTTTCCATGCTTCCGAAGCATAGTGCTTTCCCTGTTCGGTGGTACGTGGCACCTGTGCCGAGCTTGGACTCCCTGGTTCGATACTCTGGGTGGGAGCAAATTGTGCGACGAAATCTGCCAAGACCTGGGCCTTGATGGTTGTCCTGGGATAGTACCTAATGTCAAACTCACCAAGTTCTACCGTCCATTTTGCTGTTCGGCCAGAGAAATCAACTCGGCTGAGTACAGATCTGAGAGGGAACTCAATGAGGACATTGATGGTATGCCCCTGAAAGTAATGTTGCAATTTTCTTGAGGCGATAAGTAATGCGTAAGATAACTTTTCTAAGGGTAGGTACTACGTCTCGGCATCTAGTAATGTCTTGCTAACATAGTATATTGGCCTCTGTTCCTTGTTAACTTCTTGAATTAATACCGAGCTTACGACGTGATCTGAGACTGCTAGATATAGGTACAACTCCTCCCCTGGTTCTGGAGTGGACAGAAGAGGTGGTGTACTGAGGTATCTTTTGAGACTTTGCAATGCTTCAGTACATTCAGGACTCTAATCAAACGTTGCCTTTTTCCTCAATAGCTGGAAGAAAGGCTTCATCCGATCTGAAGACTTGCTGATGAACTGATTCAGGGCGGCCGCCATTCCGGCCAGCTTCTGTAGCTCTTTAGCCTTCGTTGGTACTTCAAGCTCTTGTATTGCTTTGATTTGATCCGGATTTGCCTCGATTCCTCTATGAGTAACCATATACCCCAAGAACTTCCCTATTCCTACCCCAAAAGCACATTTCGAGGCATTAAGGCGAAGCTGGTGGTGCTTTAGGATACCAAAGACTTCTCTTAAGTCTGCGAGGTGGTTTGTAGCGAGCTTGCTTTTTACTACCATATCATCTATATAAGCTTCCATGGTCTTTCCGAGTTGGTCCTTGAACATTCGAGTGATCATTCGCTAGTAGGTTACTCCGGTATTCTTAAGGCCGAACGGCATTACTTTGTAGCAGTAAGCTCCCCTTTGAGTGATAAATGTTGTCTTCTCTTGATCCGGACCAAACAGTGGTATCTGGTGATAACCGCTATAAGCATCCAGAAAGCTCATGCGCTCATGCCCTGCTGTTGAGTTTACCAATTGATCGATACGAGGCAGTGGAAAGCTGTCTTTGGGACAAGCTTTGTTTAGGCAAGTAAAGTCAACGCAGACTCTCCATTTTCCGTTCTTCTTTCTGACTACAACTGTGTGGGACAGCCATTGTGGGTACTGAACTTCTCTAATCGCTTCCAATGCCAGGAGTTTTTCGACTTCGGCAATTACTACTTTAGTGTGCTCAACTGAGGACCTCCAACTTTTATGTACAACAGGCCGGGTTGAAGGGTTGATGTTAAGTTTGTGGCAAGCAAATTCTGGGTTCAACCCTGGAGTATCGTATGCTGACCATGCGAATATCTCCATATTTTCCCTCAGCAGTTCAAGCAGCTGAAGTTTCTCATCAGCGCCTAGCGAGGTACAGATAAGGAAGTACTTTTCTGGATCATCCTCCTTTACCAGGACTTTCTCCAAATCCTCAACCATCTTTTCCTCCGGACCCCCCCTACATCTTCCAAAACTGGCTGTTCGGTCACTTCCACTATCTGTACCCGGTTACAAAGTTGCTTAGCCTTCAATGTCGTCATGAAGCAATGTTTGGACGCAACTTGATCCCCTGAGATCTGCTCTACTCCGTGTTCCATTAGGAAACGGATGAGCTGGTGGTAGGTTGAAGGTACCATTTCCATCTGGTGAATCTATAGACGGCTAAGTATGGCGTTGTAAGGGGAAGGTGTATTAATAACTAGAAACTCTATCTAGAGCGTCTTCGTTCCTGCCACAACTGGTAACACTATTCTGCTCAGTGGCCACTCTGGCTGTGAATTGAAGCTGACCAGTGGAGCTGCCGCTGGGGTGAGGTGCTGCTCGGAGAGACCAAGCTTTCTGAACAAGTCATAATACAATATGTTTGCTGCACTGCCTTTGTCACGCCCCAAACCCGCCCCTAGAAGTTTGGGCATGACCACTTCAGAAACGGACACTTAACCTGTTATATATAACATATGGGGCCTGAGTGGAAGCATAAATTTTATATAATAACATGCAAGGAAAGAGCTACATCCATTGAGCGACCACTATCATGCCAGGATCACAAACAGATAGATAATAATAGTTACATACACATGTACAACCCCGCCCGTGTTTGAAAATTTAGAAGTTACAACATATTATAGACAATCAGAATCTAAGTCAAAACTTCACAAAACGGGTAGGCTTCACCCAAATGCTTGGACACACAGAGGCTAACAAAGGGAGGCGAGCATTAAAAGTTGAGGCTGACCTCCAAACGCAGGACCTACGGAATCAGACAAAATACAGAGTGAGATAACCTCAGTGAATAATAGTACATGAATAACTCAATGTTCAACTTGAATGATAATGCAAATCAGAGTGTATATAATATAAAAGACAAGTAGTTAATCTGATTCTATACCAGTGACGGTACGGTCTTATTGGTTCATAAATTCATAGATTGGCCCTTGGCCTGGTGGATTCACATATTCATAATTAGCCTTTGGCTTTATAGATTCATAACTGGGATTCATAACTTCACAACTTGGCCCTTGGCCCTTTGAATTCATAGTTTCACACGTTGGCCCTCGGCCTCATAAGTTCACAAATTCACAAGTTGGCCCTCGGCCTCATAAGTTCACAAATTCACAAGTCGGCCCTTGGCCTCATAAGTTCACAAATTCACAAGTCGGCCCTTGGCCTCATAAGTTCACAAATGGCTCTCGGCCTCATAGATTCATATTTCACAAATGGCTCTCGGCCTCATAACTTTCACATCGGCTTTAAGCTCAGTATTCATATATATATGGACTCAAGAGGTGGCTCGTACGGATTCTAGAGGTGGCTCCCACCAAAGTGTAGCACTTAGCTCCGTACAGCACTTTGCTCCATATCAGAAATATATAATAGTTCATACAGAAGCACATAGTTCCTTCTAATTATTCACATGAGTTAACATAGTTATGTTGCGTTCAACAGAGTGCTAATAGCAACTATTCACAGATTGAATTTCATAATGTAGTCACATCCCATTTGTTTGTCATGAATTAATGCCATTAGTTCATAGATATTAGAATGTTATTATATATTAACGAGTCCAAAGATACGAAGATACCGTAGTCTCGTAATGCACTTACATTCCACTTGTCCTTCATAAATCCATACAACAGTGTGTTAATATCCATTATCAACAAAAACAGAACGAGGTACACAATAATGCTCTTAGATCTTCCCATGGTTTCTCATAAGGTGACATAATTATCCCACAATAATAGAATAACATTATTAACAATAAACAGAAGGTATATGCTCCATTATATTAATAAGAGTGGAGCCATTCACATCATAACGTGAGTCACATAATTGTGTTATTGACATTCAATTCTTTCTCCGGATTGAGTCATTCAGAGGTTAATCCATTATTTAACATAATTCCACAATGGTCCTCATATAGCATACACCCTTGGTGTTTCCATAATTTCAGAAATATTTCTTACGTAGCATACATAACATACATGTCAACATAATTCTTACGACGAAGATCATAACGTCAATAACAATAATCATTAACGGTTAAAGATACATCGAAATACTACTACTCACAGTGTTCAGGTGCTTGGTCCGCCCCTGTAGCTGACCCTATACAATTCACGTAATTCAAACATAATTTATCATGGTATATTCAATTCAATAATAGTTAACACAATATAATCCAACAAGGTCAACACCACTTAGGTTATTAACACCATTTGCAATTCAACATAATGCAACATAAATCCTTGAATCATATTCCAACATGCTAAAACCAAGTTCATATCATCTATATCATTAATAGATTATTTCCCCAATTTTCCCTTCACATTACAACATGAATTACAATGTTTATACCATAGTTCATTCGCAAATTTTAAACATAATTTTCAAGTATCACCAAATTCCAATTAAACTTGCACATATATAATTCAACCTACTAATTTCATGATTCTATTTCCAATTTGGGCCAATCATCAATTAACATCATTACCCAACCTAGGGTTTCAAGAAAACATTGAAATTCAAACAAAAATTCAAACTTATTAACCCATCACTTTTCATTCCAATTTTTCCATTGATTAAACACCTAGGATACATGGTCCATCATTTTAACCCATCAATTTAACTCTCAAGATTCCTTACCTCAAGAATTAAGCAAGCCTTGGTGAGATTCCTCCATAATTTCGGAATTCCAATCGGTTGCAAATGTTAATCTTCATGCCTTCTTCATTCCTTGGTGGAAAATCTTGATCAAAACTTAGAGAAATGGTGAGGATTTGGGATCAAAACTCTAGGGTTTTCGGACCTAGGGAGAGAGGAGAGAAGAGGGGAAAAGGAAAGTGTGAGAAATGATCAAAAAAATCTCTTTTTAAGCTGCTGTCCCGTAATTCCCACTCGAGCAGAGAAATTCCCGCTCGAGCGGACCTGTTTTCAGCACAGATTTCGAAACTTTGAACAGGTATAACTCTCCCATCCGGACTCCGTTTTAGGTCGTTCTTGTGTCCAAATTGAAGCCCCGGAAATAAGCTTTCCAATGGTTCTAATCTCACATCAAAATTCAAAGTGTGGAAAAAGAAAAGGGCAAAAGAGTGACGACTGATCGTAGATGAATCATTCAAATTAAAGCTTTTGGTTCCTTCCTACTTTACCTTCATTGTACCACCTCAACCCATATTCCAAAATAACATAAGAAGGTTCTAAGTACACTAATAAAATGTCAAGGACAATCTTACTTTCCACGCTCGAGCGCCACCTCACCCGCTCGAGCGCTCACAGACCAATAAAGCAGTCCGCTCGAGCGTCAACTTCTCCGCTCGAGCGGAGATTTATAACTTACAGAATCTCAGGCCGTCTGCGAATTTGCTGGGAACCCCAAAAGTCCGCTCGAGCGTTAACTCTTCCGCTCGAGCGGAGGGAAAAGTTCTGGGTCGTCACAGCCTTGATCTACCAGGACTCATTTTACGTCAAACCGTTTCCCAATTTCCACAGTTATAATCAGTGCGTCAGTATGTGGGTGTTGTATGCCTTCTAGGTCCTTTCTAGTAAATGAAACAGCGCATAAAGGGGGTTTGGTTGCCGAGCGTACCTTTTTCGACGCGGGCTCTACCGACATGACCTGCTAAATTTGCACAGCCTTAGCAATCTCTTCTCTCAATGCCTCTTCAGGTTCCTGGGTTGCTGTTCCATGGATCACATTTATTATCAACCGAGGTGGGTGTTCAATGTTTGGTTATGGTGGTGGGTTCCCTGGTTCAGTCAGTTCTTTATCCTGATCTATGTAATCCCGGAGGTGCCCAGCTGCTACTAGGTCTTCCAAGTGTTGCTTCAGTGCTCTGCAGTTCTGTGTCATATGCCCCCTGTCTTGGTGATAGGTGCATCTGAGCTTCTGATTACGCCGAGCCGGATCTCCCAACATTTTCAACGGCCAAACAAAAAAGGGCTCTCTCTTGATCTTTTCCAAAATTCGATAGATTGGTTCCTTGAATACGGTCACAACTGCTTCGTGCGATTTGGACTTATCCACTTCATTCACCGTGAGCCCTCGGTGTTCTCCTCGGTCCGTTCTCTTCTTGTGTCGAGCTGTTTGTTCTGCTGATGCTTCCTCGATGAAGATCTGATCATCTTCGAGGCGAGCGTACTGCTCAATCCTGGCATGTAAATCTTTCAATGCTATGGCCGGGCGCTTGGTAAGTGATTGTCTCAACTTACTTTCCGGGCACAGACCATGTTTAAAAGACATAACGGCCATCTGCTCACTGTACACATTTTCCTCCAGGTCATTGTACTCTTCCCAATACCTCCTAGCATAATTGCGCAGCGTTTCTTCTTGCTCCTTTCGAAGACCAAACAGTGTATCTGGCTCTTTCGGGATCTTAGTGTTGAATACAAACCTGGCTAAGAACTTTTCGGAGAGCTGCTTCCAGCCATGAATTGATCCAGCGGGGAGTCGATCGAACCATCGGAGTCTGGTTTCTCCCAAGCTAGATGGAAAGACTTTGCACATCAGTGCCTCATCTCGACTCCATAGAGACATCATCTGTCTGTAATGGCTAATATGCGTCAGTGGGTCCGACTTCCCATCATACGAAGTAAACTTTGGCGGGGTGAATTTCTTTGGAGGTCTCATAGCCTCGATTTTCGGGGAGAATGGTGAGGAGACGAGCCTATCTAATGCTCGGTGCTCTCTCTGGTGAATGGTACGGTCCAGATGATCCCGACGTTGTTCATTTTGCCTGTTGCCAATCAGCCAAGTACGAAGGTCTTGAGGAGGGCATTCAGTCTGTTGGCTAACTGTCTTCTGCCTCTTAGTCCTTCTCCTGCGTGACCCATGGGTGTGGCTACTCGCCGCTTCACTCTGTACCGGGATTGGCTGGCTTTGCTGCGTAGACTCATTCTTGGGAAATTTCTTTACTGGTGGCTCTCTGGATAAGCTCCTCCGTCGTAAGCGTGAGGGCTCTACTTCAGTCTTCTTTTCCGTTGGATCACCCAGCACCCTTTTGAATTGCGCTTTCAGCTCCTGTATCTCCATCCCCATGGAGTCTATGATTCGATCTCTATAATTCTTTTTCAGAAGAAAGTGATGAGAGGAACCTCCGGCAAAGGGCAATCGATGCTCGACGGATTCGGGGGTCCGGTTATTGTTTCTAGTTTGTTCTTTTAGGACTGTTGGGAGTGCCAAGCCTTTGTCCTTTGTCTTCTTCGTCTGTGGAGTATGCGTAGAAGGTGGGATGTCCTCAACCCCCATCGCTGGAGCTAAGTGCAGAGCTTAGAGACAAAGTGTTCCACGCTCACCGCACCAATTGTGCGTACTGAATTCCGCACTAGATGAAAGTGGATCGGGGCTCCGCACTCAACTAGACTATCCAAGGATTGAGGTTCCTACGGCAAGAAGCACCGTAAGAGCTGCCCGGCCGAGGTTGGCCGGATAACCCCTCTGGTGTGTGAATCAGTGATCGGAGAAGAAGTGTAGAGAGTTGAGTTTATTGTAAGTAGGGTTCAGCTTAGATCAGTTACCTTCAATGTGAAGTTCATGTAGTATTTATGGAGTTCCTTGCTTGTTTCCCAAGATGGTTTCATGGAGCTTTGGTGCTGCCAAGCTTCCTTTAACATTGCTCAAGGTAGGGGACCATTAAGTTGTTGATAATGGACGCATACACTCATTTTAATCATGCTGATAACAGATCACATTCTTCTGGTTTAACTGTTCTCGTGATTCTAAGTGTAGGGGACCAGCTGAAGTGGCAACCTGCACATGCATAAACTCATGACTCTCACGTTTCCCTAAGAGGTTCTATCAGCTCGGCACCGTTGTGCCCTGGCTCGGCCCTTTGCGAGGCTACTGTTGGGATGGGCCGGCCCATTCGGATAATTGTGTACGGACTCAGCTTGCTTTGGCTCTGATGATGGATTCGACCCATTAGCTCGATCCATAGGATGAGTCCTTCAGCTCGGCCCTAGCCCAGTGTTGCCGCTGGGCAGGCCTTTCCACTGCGAGTTGGGCCCAAGTGCTTAAGGACTTGGGTAGACTGTTAGTAATGGAACTGGGCTTAGTTGGGTTATCCACATGCTCATCTGTCCCATTTGGATTTGGGCTTGCGGGATTGGACCAGCCCAAGGCTTGGGTCCGACCCATTTCTTATTTAGCCCCTTCAATCAAGAATCCATGAGCATGGACCACGGACATATATAAATGGGAATATATACATATATATATATATATATATAATCTCTCACATAGAAGAAGAAATTAATAAAATATTCTATATGAAAAAAATTATATTCAAATTGAATAATTGATTTCTAATTTGAGAACACATTACTAGACAAATATTGTTGATTTGTTCACCTTTTGTGGAGATCTACACAACAAACGTAAATGCGCACATAAAACCTCGCCTTTGAAAATAGGAAAAACTACTTTTCAATGGTTTTTTAAAAAATTAATTATTAATTAATAAAAAAAATATATCATTTTACACTTTAATACTTGTAAAGTTTTTCATTAATTTAAATAAAAAAAAATTTAAAATACACACTTACTTGAAATTTCTCCTTGAAAATAAAATAAATATTTATAACCATGATATGTCTTAGTAGTATTATTAGTTAATGAAAAATCTCACATTGTGATAATAGAAACTTGTAGAGGGTCAGAAATTAAGGTCTAAATTAAGTATGGGCCTAAGTGCTAAGATCGCCCCTTTTAGGTGACCAAGAATGACTAAAGAAGCACTGACTAAAGCATAAGGGAAGTGGGCCAACAGTTGGCCGAAACAGGTCTGACTCGCCAAAGATCTGAACAAGCTTCACGAGGAAAAGTGTCCAAGTGAAGTTGCAGAGGTATTACTTGCTATGGTCAAGTTGCTAAAGCATTTTTCCTCAGCGCCGCCATTTTCAGTATTGTCGGTTCCGCCGCCATTTGAAGTTGCTAAGGGAAAGAGAAAATCGGAGCAACTAAGTTGCAGAGGCATCACTTGTAGCGGCCAAGTTGCTGAGGTGTTTTTTCGGCGCCACTATCTCTAATATTGTCGGGACTGCCATTTGAACTTGCTGTGGGAAATGAATGTCGCATCAATTGCAGTCGCTGCAACTAACTTACGGAGGGACCATCCAGCCAAGGTGATAGCAACATTTAGGAGAAGCTTCCCCCCTCCCAACAAGTAGAGGCTAATACTTGGCACTGATAGCAGGCCCCAAGGCTTAGCGGTTAGAGTCGATAGCAGGCCTAGAGATACAAGTATACTACAGTGATCCTGCGAAGATAGGAGCAGAGTAGCCCGAGTATAAGGGACTTCTTTTTCCATTACCTAGGCTAAAGACCTGTCTTAGTCGCATAGGCAGGATTAAGAAAGTCCCATTGGGCTTGGTACTAAGGCACATCATGGCTGATAGCAGGCTTAACTGTGGCCTTCGCCCTGGGATGAGAGGGAGTTTGTGGTTAGATGGCTAAGGGTGGAGGTTTCGCTGAGATGAACATAAACATAATCGATAGTAGGTTATGAAGCCCTGAAAATGCATGTACTGACTAAATAGAACTGAAAAGGCAAGTATAACAGTAAGGTTTACCACTACAAGTACACTTGCTGAGGTTCGAGTTGAGAAGGCAAGTGCAACGGTAAACACTACCGCCATAAGTGCACTTGTTGAGACTCAAAAGGTAGTTGCAGCGCCAAAAACTCCCGCTACAAGTGCACTTGCTGAGGCATCTGTGCCAAACAGATAGTACACAATATATGCAGAGGGACTCGTGGCACCTTCAGCCTGGTGACTCATGGTAGAATATTCCATGTGATCCTTAAGGACACATGTCTTCTCTCTATTTGGCCACTTGGTGTCCTCTTGGTACCAAGGAAAAGCCTATAAATATGACAACTTCTCAAGGTCCAGAAGAAGATTATTGGAAATTTGGGGTAGATGTTGCCCTTTATGCACTGTCATTCATTTTTTCTTGAGCTACTTGCTTCACCCTCACCTAGCTACTCATTATCCAGTCATTCCACCATTGTTGAACCATTAATATAATTTTGTCTCTCTAATCACTACTCACATCGAACCTTTCCTACAAAACTACATGGTTAGATTAGTAGGAAACAAATAATTAATATCTCATTTATTGTCTTTATTGGTTGATGATGATACCAGTTGCACCAATTTGCAATTTAAAAAATAATAATAATAATTCTAAAAACAAATTTAATCCGTGAAAATTAGAAAATTTTGATTTTGCTTGCTATTTTTTTTTTTTTTTTTTTTAAAAAAACTGTGAAAATATAGACATATACACATTTTTAGTACATTTTTGTGGATACATTTTAGGGACTACAAAAAGTTAGTTTCATGGTTTCATGCTATTGACATTTACATTCTAAAGGAGAGGTTTTTGTAGTTAGGTTTCATGGTATTGACATTTACATTGTAGTTAGGTTTCATGGTATTGATATCTATATTCTAGTTTTTGTGTGTGTGTGTGTGTGTGTGTGTGTAAACTTGATCATATGTCTAACATTTCAAAACTATACAAGATGATGCCCTCATTTGTGCAGGGGTTCCACTTTACTTGCCTATACGTTGAATCATCACTGCAAGGGGGCTACGAGAGAAAGAGTGTATAGGTGAGGCGCGATAGGCGGTATTTGGGGGTGGGGACCATCTGGGGAGAAGGGGTTATAGGCGGTATTTTGGGGCAAAGAGGGATTGGGGGTGGCAGAGAAGATTGGAGAAGGGCTGAGAATGGCGTGAAAGGCAGAGAGGAGCTACCTGAGGTAATAGTTGCAGCAATTAGAGGTGTAAAAGATGATGGTTAAGGTTTCAAAAATTTAGGATGAAGGCATAGTTTTCCTTTTTTAAGATTGGAAGGATGAAGGCAAAGTTGGACTTAAAATAGATGTTAAAAAAAAAAAAAATTATAATAATAATAATAGGAGAAGAAATTTTCAAATATTTTAGTGGAGTCCAAAAATAAAGCTGTTAGTAGACTAGAATATAAATTTTGTCTTTCCAGACGTATTAAAAAAAATGGGATGAATTATATTAGTAGTCTTTATAGTTTAAGACTCGTGTTACTTTGGTTCTTAACTTTTTAATTGTGACACATTTGATCCTAAATTTTAAATTTTGTTTCAAATAAGGACAATTGAAAATACCATTGCTTAATTTTAAGAGCAAAATCATCAATTTAATAAATATAAACTAATTTGACAAAAATAAATGTCAAAAAAATATTTTTAAATTATTTTTACTCACCAAAGATAAAATTATGTAAAATTGATAAATCTTTTAAACATTTATTTATTTTACCAAATTAATTTTTATTATATGTTTAGATGAATATCATGTAATGGGCAATCTATATATATTTAATATATGAAATATTTTTAGTTTTGGATTTTTCGATTTAATGGATTGGTTTAATAATGATATCAAAGTTGTTGTCATGTTTGACTTTTGGAAAAATAAAAGCTAATTTAATGAAAACAAAAACAACCACCATTACATAATTATCATCCAAACACATAATAAAAATTAATTTAGTAAAAATAAATAAATAAATGTCTAAAATATTTATCGATTGTACATAATTTTATCTTTAGTGGGTAGAAATAATTTTTAAAATTCAAAAATATTTTTTTGAAATTTATTTTTGTTAAATTAGTTTATATTTTATCAAATTGACATTTTTGCCCTTGAAAAATCCAATGGTATCATTGATTGTCCTTATTTGGATCAATATTCAAAATTCAGGGTCAAATATGTTATAATTGAAAAGTCATAAACCAAAATGACACAAGTCCCAAACTATAGGACCGTTAGTGTAATTCACCCAAAAAAAAATATTATTCAATGGCAGGCCTGATTAGGTTGTCCAAACTGGACCAAAAAAATCCAAGCTATCATGTTCTGTCATGGAACATTGTGAGCTCAACCAAGATAATGTTTTAATTAAGGAAAAAAAATTAACAAACAAACAATGTAATACTTTTTCAAATGTCGCAATGTATAATTCAATGATATATAATTCAGATGAATCTTCGTAAGAATAAAATCTACAAGATCGAAGCTTCCTGAAGCACACTTGTAGCATTAATTATGATTAGAATAAGCTTAAAAACAAAATTAATTGGCCGGCTGAAATTAACACTCGAACAATTTTTACAAATCTCTACTACAAATTCAAATTTTAATTAGATAATCAATTCATAAGGAATTTGTTAAATGATCAACTGGTGTAGTATTGTGTACTTAATCGAGATTAAATTCATACCCATATTACAATTCTTAAGCAAAATCACTGTAAATAGAAAGCAATTAAAATTAGGAAAAATTATAAATCAGGTTTAGTTTTAAAAAATAATTACATATTCATGAATTTTTTTTTTATAATTTTAATAATCAAAATTTATAAATTTTATCATGAATCTGATTTTTTTTTTTTTTTTCAACCATACCAACACTGATTGATTATTTTCCCTTAAAATTATTAGTTTTTTTTTTTTTTTTTTTTTAACGCACTTAAAATTTGCTGATAAAATTATATTTCCATTGATATTTTTAGTGCTATTATTATTGTAGGCAAATTATACTCATGATCTTTGTAATTTGCTTTTTAAGTCAAACTAATTCTTATAATTTTAATTACGTCAATTGTGTTAATTTAATTAATTCAATTGATAAGGTTTGGTGCAACTTATAATGTTGCATATAGCTTTATTTTTTTATTTATTTAAATACTTTATTTTTGGAGTCTGTGCAATAGTACTTGGTACTATTTTTCTTGTAACGTATGACACAAAAATAATTTAAATAAGTTTAAAAAATTTTAAAATTTGAAAAATGAGTGCTTTTAGCTTATGATTCTGATTATTAACTTACAATTTGGGCAAAATGCATCAAAAGACTAATAAATCTTTCGAAATTGGACAAAAATAAAAGCAAAATGGTTTATTTCAAATTGAACATCAACTTCTCAATATCTTCAAGAATAATGGATAGACCATTTTACCTCCTAATTTCAGTCTAATTTTTTAAAAGATATTATTAATTGAATCAAATTAACATAATATGCAAAATTTAAGTGCAAACTTAAAACAATTAAAATTATAAGAACTAAATTGACATTAGAAACAAATTACAAAGAATACGGATGTAATTTTCCATATTAACATTAGAAATCAATATTTTTAAAGTTCAAAGAATGAGAGAAGCTACATGATTACCAAAAGACTGCTTGCACAAAAGTAAAACAGAAAAATATTTCAAATATGAGCTGTTCTGTGTTGTATTCTTTCTGTTAAATTCGTATACAATAACTAATACAGCTCACATTTCAATTTAAATAGTTGACAAACCTTTATATGATGCAAAACACGACAATTGTTAGGAAACACCAAACAACAACTACAACAAAGATAGTTACCCGACAAAACCCCATTTATAATATAGTCTCTTTCTTTATTTTTATAATTGGCCCTTTAATATACTCTTAAACTATGTTAATAATTAGAAGCAAATTAACATAATAACCTACGATATATATCTATTTGTGTGTATTACTCTTCCATATTCATATCCCAAAAATCCTCTCTCTCTCTCTCTCTCTCTCTCTCTCTCTCTCAATGGAGATTCACTTGCAGATGAATCCCAAGATAGGCACAATGGTTCCATTGGTTTACAAAGGCAGGAGTGGGCAAAAGATTAATAAGGTCAAAATTATATCATGCAGTGCTCAAAAGTTGGCCATGCACAAACCAAAAACAAACTTTTATGAAGTTCTTTCTCTTGGCTCTGAGAATGTAGGGTTTGATGAAATCAAGAAGGCTTATAGAACCATGGCACTTCAATACCACCCTGATGTCTGTCCTCCCTCAACCAAACAAGAGTCCACGAGGCGGTTTATTGAGCTCAGAGAGGCCTATGAGACTCTGTCAGATCCTATTTCGCGCAGAAATCACGATTATGAGTTGGGTTTGGTTGATTCATTAGGGTGGAGTGGCTTTTGTATGCAAGAGAGAAGATCAAGTTTTCCTAAGGAGGTATGGGAGAGGCAACTCAGTGGATTAAGAGAGCGGTCCGGTGATCGGTTGAAAGGTAGGAAGAGATTGATATTATTGTAATTTTATATTTCATTATTTCAATTGTTGATAGTCCATGTCAAGATTGGGCCGTGAACTATAAAAATTGGTGACGTATAGTATTTCTCCTGTTCTAATGTTTCTAATATTTTTGGGCAATTAGTAAAATAAGCTGTTTAATTTCATTGTAGGAAATTATAATTTCCCTTTTCCTCATTTTTGGGCAAGTGTTGTGGACAAGGTTTATAATAAATTTGATTTTACGAATTTTTATGACAGACTTTTTGTATACTTTTCTAATACAATAATATAAGTAATAAAATGTTTATTTTTCTCTGACACACTTTTTAAGAATATAAAAAAAGCAGGACTTATAAATAAATAATTTTAGTTATTAGAACTGGCCTGTAAGTGCACTGGTAACTAGATTGGGTCTCCTAGTGTCATTAGGGAGTCGGCCGGACTGGATTGGGCTCATGTCTAAAACAATTTGAACCAATGTATATTGATATATATATATACTAGGTAGGTAGGCCCACGCAAGGCATGGGCGAGTTGGCCATTTTTTCATTTTTTTATTAAAATTTGTTTTTGATTTTATTTTAAAGTAGTGTTTGTTTGATGGAAGAAAAATATGAATAATGTTTGAGAGCTCGAATTTGGCTCCCCCTAATCCCCCTAATCCCCAAAACGACGTCGTTTTGGGGATTTTTTTTTTTTTCCTTCCATTTTCGACTGAAACAGGGAGAGGGAGAGGGAAGGAAGCAGAGGGAGAGGGAGAGAAGCAGAGGGGAAGACGATCGTCGATCGCCGATGCCCAGCCGCCGGTCGTCGTCGCAGTGGAGCCCCGCCTTCCCAGCCCCGCCGTCGCAGTCCCCTGCTTCCTCCTCCTCTTCCCTCATTCCTCATCCTCTTCTCCTTCTCTGCTTCTGAAAGGCCCCCTCCAGTCCCCTCCTTCCTCCTCCTCCTCCTCCTCCTCCTCCCCCTTCCTTCTTCCTCCTCCTCGTCTCCTTCTCTAGTTTTGAAAAAAAAAAAAAAAAAAAAATTAGGGGGATTCGGGGTAGCTCATTTCGAGGTACCCAGCACGACTAGAAAAATATAATGGAATAATCATTTGATAGAGATTTAAAGAAAATAATTTTATTTTAATTCAATGATAGAGGTTAAAGAAGAATGATTATTTGGTGTGTACTATAGCATTATCCATATGTATACATTTATCTTCCTCCGTCTCAATTTATTAATCCTTTTTAGAGATTCCAACTTTGTAAGGGGGCATATACAATCATTACACTTAAATTTAAATTTCAAAATATTTTTCCCCTAATGTCCTTATTTTTTGAAAATTTATTATATTTATAATTACTCAAAAGGGGTAGTTTTGGAAAATTAAATTTTTTTACTTTGTCATTTTTTCCTAATATGTTTTTTTTCCCCCTCTGAGAGTTTGTATGATGTCATGTGTAAATAAAATTTCTCATATTTTTTCCTTTTTTTCTCCAATTGTTGGATAAAAAGGCCTCTTATTTTTAAAAAAATAACATAAAGTTCTTTTGAACAATTCAAAACATATCCAATTAATTTGAAATTTTTTATAGATGATATGCTCAACAAATTCTACAATATGAACATTTGATTTGTTTAATCTTGTTGTCTATTCAATTCCAAGAAGAAAATTCTTATTTTGGGATAATAATCTCAAATAATACTTAATTAATTGAAATAAATGCCGAATATCATTAAACTTAGTGAAATAGAACGAAACTATTAATTTTTAAAAGTTTATATCCAAACACCATTTGTGATGTGTACTGAGAGTTTGTATGATATGTAAATATAATTACCCAAAAGTGATACCTCTATGAAAGCTGATTTTTCCAAAATAATCGTCAAAACTCCACCAAAACAAACAAACAAAAAAAAAAATTTAAAAATAAAAAATAAAATAAAATAAAATAAGAAAGAAACCAAAAAATGGCAAAATGGAGAATTAAAAAACAAGCCATAGACAAAATAGGAAATTCAAAACCCTTACATAATTGACCCAAAAACCTTGCATAATTTCTAAAAACCCTTCACT